>PUFA01000333.1:0-600000 GCA_003508835.1 Eonycteris spelaea
TTTAATTTCTGTATGAAACACTATGGTTTTATATCAACTGTTTGTGAATCTCCTCTGCTGCTAATGGAGCTAATATATTAATAGCTAATGCTGCATATTTTAGAAATGAAATAAAATATTGAGATAAAAATAAGCATAATTATTTAAGAGAAAAGTAATTTGCTCTAAATGAAAAAGCCACGTTTCTCAGAGTGATAGTCTTGTAAACTTGTGCAGTTTTTACCTTAAACCTGTGAAATTGACATCTTCAGGTAGTTTTCTTGAGGTAACTATTAACTTTTGAAGTAGCAACTAATATTTTTTTTCTTCATATTTGTGTCTTCTGTATTCCAGAGATTGGAGTTTACTTTTTGACCTCATAGTGGACACAAAAAGCCAACAGATAGATATAACACATTTTATGGTTGCCATAAAATTTCTTGAAAGGAAAATTCAGCATTTAGTATTTAACTCAACATGTGCTCATTGTTTTTTAATTTATATTGCTGAACCATTATTTCAAAATAAAAAGAAACTGAAAAATACCAAGAAACTGAATAAATAGTTGTGTGTGAGAGAGAGAGATGACAAAACCACTGTAGCAAGACCAATGAACTATTTTCTAGTGTTCAGCTTCTATTCCTGCATATTATTCACATATACTAACCTCTTATTTTTTTTGTTTTTCCAAATCCAACATATGGTGGCCTGACAGTTTCATTTAAGTGGGCAGCATGAAAAAACTAATGTCCAATACTCCCACGCGAGATTGGAAAGAGTTAGCTGTCCCATTTCACTATTAGCTCAGTGTACATTGTTCTATCATCAAGCACTCTGCACACTGTTTGAAGGGAGGCATTAGCCATGTTTTCTTTTTGAAATGGGTCAGAAATAAAGTCAGTTTTTCAAAATTACCCCCTGTTGAGGTTAGAAATCTGTTAACATGTTATCATTTTTCATTTTTTCATAGAGCCATAACAAAAGCTGGAAATATAGACAATATGGACATTTAACAAACCATGCTAGTTTTTATAAGTGCAATTTATAATAAATTTTATTTAAAAAAGAAAAGATCCAGGACAGATGTTAAGTCAATCAGGATATTGAACAAGGGTAGTAAAGTGGCACTCTTGAGAGCAAATGAGGTTGCTTGGTCTCCTCAAAACTAAAATTGTGCACACACTGCAATACACACTATTTCTTTTCTATATATCATTAGAAATTCTTACACACGTTTGCCTTGAAGTGTTCGAGTAAACACATTATGGAATATGATGGAATACAGCAGACCAGGATCTATAGTATCAATATGAGTAGCCCTCATAAGAATATTAAGTGGGAAAAAAGAAATAATATTACTTGCCTCTAATATTAAAAACCCCAAAATCATTAATAAGTATTATTTTATAACCCTATATATTCTAATAAGGTATAAAACATGAAGGTAAGTTAAATGTCAGGTTCATAATATTTACACCTCTGGACAGAGAGAAAGGGAATGAACTCAAGGAGATGTATGTGCTTCAATTATAATGGAATGTAATGTCGATAGAACAAGGTATGTATTCATATTCTCATTTCTGGGTGAAGTTTAAACAGATATTTATTACATTATTTTATATTTATGTTTTCCAATTTCACTCAAAAAATATTTCATAATGAACAATTTTCAGTTTAACTTAGAATCTTCTTTGTTACAATTTATTTTACTTAAAAAATTCCCTGACCTCATTGCCACTTCCAAGGAGTTTCAAAAAGGAAAATTAGAAAATGTGGTACTTTATTAAAAAAATCTTTATAAATATAGTAGGAAACAAATCTATAACCAGCACGTCACTGTTCTTGACACATTATCTATATACAATCATAGAGTATAGGAGAGAAGGATATATGCAGAATTTGACTATAAAATAAAGGAAATAATTCTCATGTTAAACTATTTAAAATATCTTCTTACAAGACAATAAATAACATTTCACGATTGACATTATATAAGTGAGAAATTATTGGAAAAATGCTAATAAAATCAATAAAGCTTTATCAAGCAATGAATGAACTGTCTGTCTTTTAAACAAAAAAAAAAAGATGAATAGCAAACTTCATGTCAATTATCTAGATTTTAGTTTCACTAATAAGGGAACTAAGCTTCATCAATCAAATGATAATAGATGAATTCAATGAATGTCAAAATCATGGTTTATTGAATTAGCTTTGGAATCATTATCCCAGTTTCCTTCTACTTTGAGAAACATCATTTTAATAAATACAGATTAAAATAAAGATTGTACATATTATATGATTTCATAAAAACATGTTTCATCTTCAAATCTGATAAGAAATTTCCAATCCATAAAACACTGTAAGAGAAAACAGTGAATCAGGCTAGACACACATTTCAAAGAGCTGATGAGGTTGCAAATCACTCATACCTCACTCTCAAGTTACCACGATAATGCTTAGCACTTGCATAGTGTTTTTAGCTTCAAAGAGCTTACACACTTTAACTAATTAATCCTTACACTACCCAGTGAGATAGCGATAAAAACCCCTTGAAAGAGAGAATCTAACTACTAACTATATAATTCACACTTGCCTATATAAAATTCAGCATATATGCCATGTTGTTTTTTTCCTATCTGTTTCCATAAATCTTGAGGAATGATATCCATATGTGAATACATGATGCATAGCTGACATGTGAATAAAATGATTACTGTTGCACTCAATCTTCAACAAAGAAAGATATATGTACAACCAACACATGAAGAACATCTGGTACAATCTGCTGTATTTTCTTTTCACATTCATTTTTACACCTTGTTCTCAGCTATTCCAAAGTGACGTGCTAGATTTAGATAGGTTAAAACTTTTTCACAGGGGATATACAATATCTTGTTATTTCTTTATTTGTATTTATTCTAAATAAATGCTTTAAATGTAAAAGTCTATAAATTATGCTGAGTAAAAGAGAATACCATATGGTAAAGCTTCACTCAAATGAAAGGAATATTTTAACTACTGTATTAAGAATTTTCTCTGCTAGAAGTCCCTTTTCTCTGCAGGTATCTGACTATAGCAGTCTACCAAACAAATCTATTCCTGTAGTAAAGGCCAACACTGGTCACTCAGGAGAGAGCACTTTCTGTCTAAAAGTGCACTACATCTTTTTTTGCTTAAATAGGAAAATCCTTGTTCAGTTTCTGGTTTAACTAAAAATTCATTTTAAAAAAAAAATTCCTTTCTTTTCATATCAAAAAAAATTCAACTTATCTTCAAATTGCTTGGCCCTTATCTAATCTCTATTAATATCTAAAATTATACATACACACACATACACAAAAGGAACAGTACAATTGGAGACCATCCAATATGCACACGTGCTCTGTTTTAAAATTCTTTAGTGTACTATTTGCATTTAGGTTTGGTTATCATTAAATAGATTATCTATTTTTTCTAACATCCATAGAATATCATTGAAGTAAATATATACAATAAGCAATATTTCCATGTGCATACACTTTTTTGTAAACAAATTTATGTATTTAAAAAGGTCAGCTTTGTTGTGAAAGATAGATATTGGCTGAACTTAAATTTAAAAAAAATTCTTTTTATTTTCAAGTTCTAAGCATTTTTTAATTTAGTTGATCTAAAAATAGAATGTTAAACATTTAAAATAGAATAAAAAAATGCAAACTGAAAAGATTTTATTTCTTAATAAAATAATAATCAGGTGGTTTCAGGTTTTTCTTAAATTAACAACATATTAATTACATAGGATTAGTTGAAGAGCTAATATGCCGTATTGATATATTATTTGGGTATCTAGAAACATAATACTTAATTCATTAGTAAGAGAAAATAATTAAGAGCTTTGGAGAATAAATTAAGGGTATGGGAATGTAAATTGGTGCAGTCACCATGAAAAAGAGTATGGAGCTTTCTCAAAAAATTAAAAATAAAAAGAAACTCCTATGGCGGTGAACACACCATACAGTGTATATATATGCCTTATTGCTGAATTGTTCCTGAAACTTACTAGATTTGTAACCAATGTCACCATAACAAAAATAAAAATATAGAATATAAAAATAAAACAAAAATATAAAATAGAGCTACTATATGATCCAGCAATCCCAATTTTTATATATTAATCTAAAGGAAATAAAATCACTGTCTCGAAGAACTTAATGTTCATTAAAGCATTATTCACAACCAAGAGATGGAAAAACCTAAGTGTCTATGATGGTAATTTCTGATAAAGAAATTGTGGTCACATAATAGAATAATCTTCAACCATTAATAGAAAAAAATTCTGCCATTATGACACATATAGAAGACTTGAGGGTATTATGCTAAGTGAAATAAATCAACCAGAGAAAGACAAATACTGATTTTTCTCACTATCAAGGATTCCTAGAAGTATTTTGGAAATAAAACAGGTTAACTAATGCTCCTATAAAATTAAGCTAATAATGCTCCTATATAAATTTCACTAATATGTAAGTCTACAAAAGCTGAAATCATGGAAACAAAGAGTAGATATCATGGTTTTCAGAGGCGGGGGTGGGAGAAATGGGGAATCAAAGGGCACAAACTTCCATTTTTAAAATGAGTAAGTTCTGAGGACCTAATGTACAGCATGGTGATTATAGTTAACATACTGTATCATGTACTTGAAAGTTGCTGAGAGAATAGATCTTAAAATGTTCTAAATCCTCCCTCTTAAAAAAATGGTAGTTATGTGAAGAATAGGTTGTTAAGTAAACCTTATTGTGGTAATCATTTTGCCAAATATATTATGTTAACAAATCAATCACATTGTACACTTTAAGACTTATACAATTATATTAATAAAAGTAAGGGTTTGGAGAATATTCAGGAGATTTTAGAGAGAGTAGTAAATGATAAAAAGTTTGGCAGTGTATTAATCAGGATTCTCCAGAGAAACAGATATAGTGTGTGTGTGTGTTGTGTGGTGAGAGAGAGAGAGAGAGAGAGAGAGAGAGAGAGAAGAGAGAGAGGAGAGAGAGAGATTGACTGATTTTAAAGAATTGGCCTCACACAACTGTGCAGGTTTGGCAAGTCCAAAAATCTACAGGGTAAGACCATCAGGCTGGAAAATGAGGTAGTGTTGCAGTTCAAACAAGGTAATTAATCTATTGTTAGAACCTTCTTCTTCTAGGTAGGTCAGTGTGTTAAGCCCTTCAAAGTAATTGGATGAGGCCTACAGCAGTATTATGAAAGGTATCTATTTAACTCAAGGTTTATTGATTAAATGTTAACCTGTCTTTAAAAAAAAGTTTCTCAGAAACATCTAGAATGTTTCAAATATCAGGGTATTGTGACTAGCCAAGTTGATACAAAATTAACCATACACAAGGAGGGAAATTTTTAAGAATCTAATATGTATTGAAATGTCCTTCATATATATAATCCAATTTCATCTCTGTATGGACAGCCAAGGAAAGATAGAAAGCATTAATTAATTCTCATGATAAAGACAAGGTCATGACCCATCCAATTCAGTCCAATGTTGTCATAGAAAGAAAAACACATCTACTGCTCATACTTCAGACCAGTCACTCCACCAATAGATCACATCCTGAAAACATCTACCTCATAGAGCCACCATTCTGTGAAGATATCATCAGAACTGGAGCTTCAACCCAAATGACTTTGGATCTTTGACTTTCGTTGAACTAATTTCAAATCCTAAAGAAAAGTTTCTCTTTGTAAGACCTGCAGACTTTTCGAACACTCTATTTTGGAAAATCTAAACCTAGTGCAACATTTGATTATGAGATGGTTAAAACACATATGCACATATACAACAAACAGACAAAAAAAAAAGTGGACTGCACTGCAGACAGCCAGAACAATGGGCTTCATAGAAAAGTACTAGTTATGATAATATCCTGATATCCAAGTTTGTCTAAATATGACCAATGCAACATTTCTACTGGTTTCCTATTTTGAAATACTTCATTTTTTAGGATTTAATCTCTACAAATTATTATTACGTTTTGTGACCATATGTATGTATAAGTCCTGCAACATTTGTTTATGGGGGGTCAGACATGAAGAATCTCATGCATGATCAATTATGAGACAAGAATTTGAGTCTCGTGAGATGGTTTAGCTGAAAATGAGAGGAGACACTTCTCTCTGTGACTCTATCTGTGATAAGGCAAATTATAAACTGGATATAAGTAAGAGTTAACGAAGGAACAGTCTCCAGTGTCAATTTGTTGTTATATCTTCTGTAAACCCTTACGCTATCTCAAAAATGTCATTTAAATTTCTTAAACATTAGATCCAGGTCTTTATATACCAAGAAGTGAACCCATGCAGTAGCTACCTGGGGAATCTGGTCAAAACAAAATAAGGCATGCAGATAAGTGAGCAGTGGTTTTTGTGCCAAATTTCCTGGCTGGGATATATATAAACCTAACAGGGATTCTGAGAAGTATTTTGGAAAATGAAACAGGTTAACTAATGCTCCTATAAAATTAAGCAAAATAATATCACAGACTATGGTATACTGAGCAGAAATTGAGACCATGTATATAAATCCAATATGGGTTTTTGGGCAAATCCCCTATATCCCAAATCAATGTTTCATTTTAAAACATGATGGAAATGAGTTAGAAAAAGCATTCTATTTTCAATTGTTTCCCATCACTAATGGAAATGAAAACCTCATGAAACCTAACCTTAAATTGTAAGACATTTAAACCTCAATAAAACTTATTTTAATTTGGGATAAATAAATGTGAATTTTATTGTTGTTTTTTATCTTAAGAAATATATAGAGTAAATGTTATTACAGATTTACAAAAAATAATATGTGCATAAATGTATTATATTTTTAATCTCAATTTTTAGCCTTTTTCATTAATATTTCTTTTTACTTTGATATTGACATTAAATTTGTTATATTTTCTTTAAACAGGGATACCAGTTATGTTTTCTTTCCCTTCTATCAATAGAAAATTTGAAGCCTTTCTACTGTTTTTAATTTAAAGTTTAAATATATCTTTATTCTAGTAATGAAATTATAGCTATTCATGCATGCATTTGCTGCTCATTTCATCTTGATCTCTGGCTGGAAGCATACTCGCTTTATGGACAAGTACACTTTCGTCTCTCAGCTTATTCTCTGAAGACTAAATAAAAGGATTTGGTAAATTCATATCTCTGTTACAAAAGGATTTCAAAATTAAGTTCTTCCATTCTATGTTTGAACAAACCACAAACAACACAATTGTTAACTAAAAATTATTTTAAAATACTGAAAATGCTCATAATTCACGTTCCCTTGGAGCTGAGAGTCTTTAAAAATTGTTATCTAGAAACTTCTAGATTATGATAATGTTTGTAGAGATTATTATAAAGGATTTTTAGATTTGATTAGAGTTTCTAATACATAGGAAAAATATAATGCAAAGGTTGAAAATATGAAATGAAAGAACCTTAACTACTAGAAGTAGTGAAATATATAGCACTTTTTTCATCCAAATTACATATATATTTTAAAAAGGAACAACCCCAAATGCACTTTTTTGGTCCTTTCCTGCAATTATGCTAACAATTATCATGCTGAGAAAGGGTTAGCACTGATGGACAATCAAAGACAATTCTTCCTCCCTGGTGAAAAGGTGAGAAAAGATGTAGACATCTGAGCTGCAGTTATTAAGCATAGCAGCAGGAGGTCCATATGACCAGTTAGTGAGCAAGATCAGAGTTTGCTAAAGTAGAGAGACTGCCCAGTCACTATTTAGGCTCCTTAACTAACACCATCATATATGTAACATCTCTGACTTGGTGAGCTGAAACTACATTGCACACATCTCTCTGACTGTCTGACTTAATGCTCTTCCCTTTCACCTGGCCTGGTGAAAACTCCTGATGGGATGAAGCATTTGGCATAACAGCTGGACATGCACACCTACAAAATCTTAAGGAACAGAAAACATTCCTGAGAGGACGAACCAGGAAAGACCTGACCATTTAGTTCCATATTAAAAAAAACAAAAAACAAAAAACAAAACAAAACCTACAGAGAAAGCAAGATGTTAAAGCAAGATTAAAATGTGTGACTGCATCCTCATAGTATGTCTTATAGTAGCTAATATAGCAAAGTGATGAAAAAGGTAGAAAAAATCTCCTGTTAATTTTAATGATATTCTGAGTGATTATCTATTTCCATATATATTTCAATTAGTGTTTTATTCAATATGACCTGAAAATATTTCTTTCATATCAAAGTTTGAAACATAAAAATCAGGTAAGATTTATTTTCTCTTTAACTGCTAATTGTTGACATTATGTCAAAATTCAATTCCAACATTTTTTAGGTATTTGTTTAAGTAGCATAATAGGTATGTGTTAGCTTGCCCCATATATATTGTATAGACTACTGATATTAGCATGAGAAAAACATAAGTCTCCAAATGAACTAATCACATAATACTAAGTAAACATGTCTTGTCTAAAAAATATGGGTTAAGTTACATTCCAAAAGGACAATGTGGAATAAAAACATGGTATCTTAGAAATGGGTGTTTAATAATCATTTTTAATGTACCTCCCAGAGATTGCTTTAAGGCAAAGGTGACCATGAGGCCAGTGGTAGATGGTTACAAGCTGTCTTCCCCAACATCTGTGTAAATACATTCAAAGAAATGAAGGCTGCAGTTTCAAAAATTAAACTACAAAAAGGCATATCTATAACTGTACACAAAATAGCCTTGTCTACCCCTTCTTACCCCCTGCTACTTTGGGTACTATTTAGAGAAGAAAGAATGTCTAAGGACCACCAAGAAGAAAAAGGGCAGAAAAAGGACATGGGAATAATTATTTCCAAGGGTGCCTTGAAAGGGTTGTTAGTCCTGTGCTCTATAAAAGTAGTATCTGTGCATGTAAACCTAACTAATGTGTTCAATTAACATCTGTTCATAAAAATGGACAGTTTCCATTGATAGTTTTCTTTTTCTATTTTCTTATTGCTTAATATTCAACAAGATTGTTGAATATGACACATAAGAAGATATGTTATATTGATGGTATTTGTGAACACTAAAACATAAGTGACTACCCCACTTCCTCATCGGAAGACTCAAAGAGTCTTTCTGCGTATCTTTAACCTACCAATCAAAATAGCCATCCACAATCAAACCTAAGGATAAAGAATACAGATTTCAATCAAAGAAGAAAAACAGCAAGTATGTGTGAGGTTGTGGAGGAGTGGGAAAGCAGTAGTTGTGGTGGTGTATTTCAGCTATTTAAAACCTAGCTAGACTTTATTGAATCCTGTGTGTCAGACACACAGCATACAATTAAACCTCTATAAATAAAGATGAAAAATTACAACATTGAGAGTATATTAAGGACAATAGAGGTAACATGTTGGTAGTGTCAACCAAAATTTATTTCACTCCCAAATCCCCCTTTTTCCCTCCAACCCCTCGTATTACCCTCAGAATTGATTCATAGATGAGAAGTATGCTGACATCAGAGGAAGTTAAAAATAAAGTTCCAGAAAAAATTAAAAGTATAAGCTTCCTTGAGTAACTGGCATTTATTTTTTTTTCTGACTGGGAAGGCTGTGAAATTTACCATGCTCTCTAACTTACTAACTGCTAAGAGCTCAATTTATTCTCTACCATAATATTACCACAGTGAATAGCACATTTAAAATCTATTCTATGGTCTTTATATACTCTCTGTAGCTTTATTATGTATTATCTTTTTTTGAAGCAGCTAAAGTCCCTTTTATTTTAGAATCAGCTAGGAAATAAAAAGAAATATATTGTGTGCTCTATTATATCTCTATGATCTGAGACCTCATTTTTACATTCCCATTTTATATTTTTATATTGTATTGATTATTTTTGTTTGTCTATTTGTCTATTTAATAAAATGGTAAAATGAAACTGTTCAAAATTGTCAACTTTCTCTTTTCAGATCTTCAGTGATGCCTGAAGGTCTATGTATAAAACATCAACTCCTTGAATCAGCTGAAAACAACCTTTCATGATCCTACCATTCTCTTGCTTCTCTGCCTTCTATTTAGAGCACTAGAAGTGCAACTGTTAATTGTTCACCATCTTTTATTTTACACTGTTTGAGATAATCTTATATAGAACCTAATGCCCCCTGCCCTGCTTATTAGAAATTGAAGAGAACAGAAACTGATGGTTTGAAGTATTGTCTCTTAAAATGGCAGCTCCACAAATGGCATGAAAATACAAAACCTGAGCGACATCAGAAAATTTCATGGAACTACCTTTAAAATGACTGATCTAACCACATGATTTTTTCCCCTCTTCCTCTGAAAGTCACATTAATATCTTAAATGACAGGAAAGAAAGAAAGGAAGAAAGAAAGAAAGAGAGAGAGAGAGAGAGAGAGAGAGAGAGGGTGAGGAAGGAAGGAGGAAGGAAGGAAGGAAGGAAGGAAGGAAGGAAGGAAGGAAGGAAGAAGGAAGAGAGGGAGGAGGGAGGGAGAGGGTGGAGGGAGGGAGGGACAAAGAAACAAAATGAAAACTGATATACTTCTGATGATAAACACTCTGGATACCATAAAACAAATGGAGAAATCCACCTACATTCATAGGACAGTCGAAACCATATTCTAGAGAATGCCTGAGAGAATTACTAAAGGGAATTTAGCTAAGGAGAAAGCTAAAACCTGCAGAATGCCTGATAGCCTGTAGACCTGATATATTTGCCTGAGAATAAAAATAAGGCCTAGAATTGTATGACATCAAATATTGGACAATTGAGCCCTCCACCTTTTTTCTTACTCTAGGAGAATACATCTGGAAATCAAATATGTCGAGCCCTTATTTTCCACAAAAGCAAATAATAGAATGGTTCTATTCATTGAATTAAACATCTTAAACATATATCGAACTTCTATCTACTTAGAGGTAAATCCTATACCTCTATTTCTTTTAGTGGAATCTCATGGTATCACGTTGGGTTGTATCATACAGTAGTTCTATTTTTACTTCTTAAGAACCTCCATCCTGTTTTGAATAGTGACTATCACGATTTAGAGTCTCAAGAATTCCACTCTAGATGATAACTTAAGGAAAATAAAATCACCTACACCTCATGTTCATTGCAGTATTATCTACAATAGCCAGAGACATGGAAACAACCTAAGTATTCATCAATGGTTGAATAGATTTAAAAAAAAAAAGTGGTGTACTAATTGAAATACACAATGAAATATTATTCTACCATAAAAAAAGAAGGAAATCCTGCCATTTACTACAATGTAGATGTAAGCTGAGGGCATTATGCTATGTAAAATAAACAGACAGAGAAAGACAACACTGTATGATCTCATTTATATGTGGAAAAAAATGAACTCATAGGGAACAGATTGATAATTGCTTAGAGGTGAGGGGTGAAGAAAATAGGTGTAGGCGGTCAAATGTACAAATTTTCAGTAGTAAGAAAATAGGTCCTGAGGATACAATCTATATAGCATGGTGGCCATATATAACAGTACAGTATTGTATATTTGAAAGTTGCTAAGAGAATAAATCATAAAATTTCCATCACAGGAAAAATATGTAACTATGTGAGGTGATGATGTTAAACTGAACTTATTGGGGGTGATCATTTCACAATATATACATATAAAATTATTGTCATGCACTTAAACTAATACAATGTCAATTATATCTCAATAAAACTAGAAAAATAAAAGTTTGACTCTCAAACACTAAGCATCAAAACTCTAGTCTGCAAAACACTGCCCAAACCAGATTTCAGTCAGTGTCTTCTTGTATCATTCTTAAATATATAAAAAAAATAAATAAAGAGAGCCAGACATTTGAAGAAAGCTTCAACATGCCTCCATACTACCAACATGCTAGAACAATACACAGAAAGTCTCTGTCCTCAGGAAGCCTATATTTTAGGAAAATCAAAAGTAACTTGCTAATATTTGCAGGTCATTGATGTAGAAGAGAAACTGGTAGAAAGGAAGAGTGATGAAAAAAATAGCTGTGTTAAACCTTAATCTTCCTGTAGAATTTTATTAAAAAAAATTGTTAATACATAATACTTGAAAAAAATACAGATAAATATGTTTGTGTATGTCACGCAGGACAATCTATTAGAGTTCCTGTTTGGACTTAACCCTGTCTTACCGCTCTCTTACCAGGACTGCGGGAAGAAACATTGCTGCAGCTTCATAAGTAGTATACCATATTGTCAAAACACAGGGCTCAAAAATCAAATCAAAAACAGAAAAAGCTTGTTTTGTTTTGGAGATTTGTGATGGATTACTTCTAGCTTTAGTGACAAATATTTTGCTACTGTTTCTTTGGTTTTGTTAAAGCCAAAGTAGAGAAATTAATCTGCACACAATGAATGATGAAAATAATCTTGTTTTTATATTACTCTATCATCCCTTAATGCCTGAGATAGTCATTAGGCTTATTTTAAATTCTTGTTTACCTGTTCCAATAACTCTATGGCAGGTAATGAGTATATAGATGGTTCAATTTAAGATCTCTCTTTTTAGGAGGTTTTATTTCCAAAGGTTTTAGTGATTTTTGACTGTGAGTCCATTTTTTTTTTCTTGGTTTATCAGGCACCCTCACTGTAGGGTTGGGAAGGGTCCAGAACAAGTCTCAAAATTGATCACCTGTTTGAAAACACTCCCATCAGGCAATAAATACCTATGATCAAAATTTCACTTTTAACTCTTTACAGTGGAACAACATTGATGGCAAGCCTTGTACCTGGTAAAATCTATCAGCCTAGAGGATTTTGGAGAAGTGAATATAGAAGTTGATCATCCACACACTTTGAATAAATTACCCATTCAGGGCCCTATCATTACCCAATAGTCACCAGCACTGGTATGTATGGCAGAGTTAAGAATTTCTTCTAGTCTATCTTCTCATTGATTTTCCCAGGAATTCTGGTCACCAGTTTACAGCTACAAATCCAGGTAAAATACCCTTCATTTATTCTAAGTGTCTCTCAAAGGGACTATTTCATGGTAATTTTTCTTAATTCCTAGAATACTTATTTACTTTTCATTGTTATAGTTTCTCTGAGATAATTTGGGCGGGAAGCAGCAGCTCTTGCTAGTTCGCCATCATGACATTGACAAGAAATCACAAGTAAAAGAATTTTAAAAGATACATCTCGAACTTTTTTGTCTGTATAAATGCACACAGTTCTATAATTTCCTTTGGTTGTTTATTATAAAATTATATTCAGGGAGAACATTAAGACTAGGCAAAGAGTGGATGGTAGATTTAGAAATTTAACATTGAACCAAAAAAACTTTATAGGAGGATATATGAGATGATGTATAGGAAGGTTACCCATGGTGAAATGGGAAATTAGTTGCATCACTAGAGACCTAGGAGATACATGACTGTCCCAACAGAAGACAGAAGTCACATATATCACTTATTTATTTCTGATAAAATATTTTCTCTTTTAATGACATTACCACTTCAAAAAATTAGAATTAACATAAGTATCTCTAGACCTCCCCTAAATGTCATATATTGAGTTTACAACTTTAAAATACTGATTATTAAGCTTCCTGAAAAGTAATTTTAAATCAAGAATAACCTAAAGTTAACTCAAGAAATAACGTTCTAGTTCTAACAAAATTGCCAATTCAATCTCAGTCTTGTACCTTCTGGAGACATTTCATGTGTTTTTACCATCTTGCTTATTGTGAAACTAAGCAGATAATTTATGCAATATGTGTAACTTTTAAATAAATTAACAGTGCAAAAATGTGTTTCTTGTTTCTAATTTAAGTATTGTGACAAATGTTTTGGGTACTGCAAGTGGACTGAATAAACATTTACTTTCCACACATATAGGACTATATTTTGCTTCACATAGGAGTATGACAAAAAAAAATTAAATTATTAGTGAATATTAAAAATCTAATATTGAATCCTATAAAGATGCCCAATGTTTAGAAAAGTATGCTTAATATAGCCCTATTATATTACTCACTTGCACCTATTAAAATATAGCTTGTTAGTTGCAAAATGTATCTTCTTAATATTTTTAGATGGCACTGTTGACACATATTGTATTTTCAGAAATCAGATTACAAGTTAGTAAATAAGAGATTTCATTGAAATAAATATTTACAGTTAAATTTATAAACGTTATCTTGACAATGCAAGCAAAATTTTAAAATCATATTTAACTAAATATTTGGTCATTATAGGAAAATGAAGCCATTAATACAATGGGAGCAAGTTTGTATTTGCAACTTTTAAAAACAAAGTTATATGGGAAGGATAATAAAAGTCAACACATATAGGAGAAGATCTGTTGATCCTGAGCTTTGGACAGCTTAAAGATTCAAGATCTCCAAGAATCAGTTTCTTATCATAAACTAAAAATAAGAGTCCTTACTTCAAAAGGCATTGTGAAGATTAAATAAAATGATGCATACAAAAGTCTCAGCACGTTATCTGGAACTTGAGACATTAGTATGTTTTAATTATTATTATTATTTACATTGTTTTTATTATTGTAGTTTTTAATTCTCGGTGTCATATTTTAAGACACTTCTCTAAACTAAAGCAAATTTTGTGTTAGGGTGACCAGGATAAAAAATTAAGAGACTAATTATGGAAGAAATAACAAAAAACTATTGCTCAATAGTCAATAAAAATTATGTAAATATCAAATACTAAAAATGTACTTACTAACTTCAAAGGGCAGATAGCTCAACATCTTCATTTAATATAAAACATGTGAAGAATAGACTCACTGTGTGTTTAAGTCACAATGTCATATAGATGAAAGTCTAGCCAAATGCAGAACCAATTTCAATAGGAGGAAGACCATGAAAGATTTCCATAGAAAGGTGTCCACAACTGAAAACATGTGCATATAGAAGCCAATGTAATTCTTCTCACTTCAGGCATTTAAGCAAAATGGAGAGTCAGCTTTCATAATAAATATAGTAGACAGTATTAATCATAAAAATAAGAAATTGATATAGACTATAAATTCTTATAATTTCCAATGCTTTTTAAATAAAGTGTATTTACCTTGCTTCCATAAATAAAACATATTAATTAGAGATAAGTACATAGGAAACATGTATTGGTGGTCATCAGAGAGGTAATTGGAGGCAAATATCAACCTGGACTAGGAAAGAATTCAAAGAATGCTAAGTGAGCCTCATTCTGTGTTAGATATCACAGACGGAATGCTGCAGGAATACCAAGTTGAAAAACCCAGATATTTTAGATAATATTCAATCAGGAAGAATGAACAAAATGTTAGTTACATCAACTGTGATGCTCTTAGAAAAACTAAGAATTATGATTCATGCACTTATAAAGCATAAATATACCAATATGATTCATGCACTTATAAAGCATAAAATATACCAAAAATATACTTATAAAGCATAAAAAAAGTCATCTGAGAACAATAGTGAACCAAAGTGTGAACACAGCCTATATTATTATTACATTCTCTTGATATTTGCCCTTTAACTAAATCTATTTTTGCAATGTGTATAACTCAACATCATTCGTAAAAAAACTTGGGTCTCAGGGAAAACAAAACTACTATGATTTTGTTTCCCTAAACATTCATAAAAAAGCCCTATTTCCAAAAAAAAATCAGGTAGCAACTTTGAAATACAAAAGTCATTGTGAGGCCTTTTGGGGTTGCAGTGATATAAAGTGTATAGTTGATTGTAAGCGTATATGAGCTTCAGGAATTCTTTGGTAGCAGCTAGCAAACCATCACCTGGCTATACAAGAATAAAAGTTTGAGGGCACTGGAGTTAAAACAAAGTTAGTCCTGAAAATTGGTATTTTCAGGTGCATGAACTTGGACAATTTATTCATCTTCTCTGAGCCTCAGTTTCCACATTGAAAATATCTAACTTGTGTAGAGACAAACAGGCAAAGTATAAAGACATAAGTCTTATCTTTCATTCTTGGGATGCTTTTTTTTAAATCCTTTCCAGGACCTTCTCCCCACCTATTTAGCACCTGGAATCTTCCAGGAACTAGACACATAAGATCTTACTCACTCTTACTACTCTATTCACTTATGTTTCTTTTTCCTAAAATGCTTTTCTCCCAAACACTCATCTTGCAAAATTCTTATCCCTTAAGATTCAGTTAACTGTCCCTGCCTTAGAAGGTTCTAAAACACCTCTACACTCAGTTAAGAATTTCCCTTTCTATTCTCTCAAGATATCAACTTTGTATTTATTTTAGCCTTGTTACAGTACAATTGCAATTATTGGTCTTTTCTTTATTCTCCAATGAACTATAAATATTTTGAGGGGAACGACTCCAAAGACAACTTGATCTTTGTCAGTGTTTATTTCATAAAAGCCTTATTAAATATTTGTATACAAAGTTTAAATAAATTTATCCTAATGTTTTTTGTGCATCAAAGTCACCTGAAGATTTTTAAAAATTTATTTTCATGTCACTAAATAAGCCACATTTTATTGACAATACAATACTTCATTGTATGAATTTATCATTATTTAGCCAGTTTCCTACCAACAGACAGCTTCTTTTTATTTTTTTAATATATTATGTATATTCTATAATATATTTTTTTTTTTCAGCTATAGTTGACATACAATATTATATTAGTTGCAGGTATACAATATAGTGATTAGACATCTACATAACTCACAAAGTGATCATCACAATAAATCTAATGCCCCTCTGACACCACACATAGTTATTACAATATCATTGGCTATATTCCTTATACTATACTTCCTATCTCATGACTATTTTGTAAATAGCAATTTGTACTTCTTAATCCCTTCACCAATGCTTCCCCAAGCCCACTTCCAGCTGGTAACCCTCAAATGTTCTCTGTATCTATGAGTTTGTTTCTGTTTGTTTTTTTTTTTGTTTTGTTCTTGAGAAACCACATATATATATAATCAATCAATAGCATTTGTCTTCCTCTATCGACTTACTTTATCAGCACACTGTCCTGAGACCATCATGAAATATCTTTTTCCATCCCATTACTTTTATCTGTGTGTGTCTTTTAATCTGATGGGACTCTTTTGTAGGCAGCATATGTAAGAGTTTTTGTTTTCTTATACATTTAGCCACCCTATCTTTTGATTGGGGAATGAAATTCTTTTCATTTGAGGTACTCATTGATAGATAGTAGTTATCTCCGTTCTTATTGAGACTTTTGATACATATATTTTTCTTCTTAAAGAAGTTTGTCCAACATTTCCTGTATTGCTGACTTGGTGGTGATAAACTTCTTTAGCTTTTTCTTGTCTGTCAAGCTCTTTATTTTCCTTCAACTCAAAAATGATAACTTTGCTGGTATAAGTAATCTTGGTTGTAGGTCCTGGTTTTCATCACTTTAAATATTTTGTGCCAAGCCCTTCTAGCCTGAGAAGTTTCTGTTGAGAAATCAGCTGACCGTCTCATGGGCATTTCCTTGTGTGTAACTAATTGATTTTCTCTTGCTGCTTTTAAGATTCTCTTTGTCTTCAACTGTTGTCACTTTAATGATGATGTGTCTTGGTGTGGGCCTCTTTGGGTCATCTTATTTGAAACTCTCTGAACTTCCTTAGAGAAGTTATCTGTCATTATTTCTCGAAATAGATTTACAATTTATTGCTCTCTCTCTTCCCCTTCTGGTAACTCTATAATGTGAATGTTTTATGCTTGAGGTTGTCCCAGAGACTTATTAAACTATCTTCATCTTTTGGATCCTTTTTTCATGTTGCTGTTCTGATTAGGTGTCCTCTCCTACCCTACTCTCTATAACGCTGTTTTAATTCTCCATTTCATCTACTCTGTTGATTCCCTCTAATATATTCTTCATCTCAGCTATTGTATTCTTCATTTTTGACTGGCTCCCTAATATATTTTCCATCTCCACTTTTGTTTTTCATCTCTTTTTAAAGTTATTACTGAGTTCATCTACTCTTTCCCTAAGTTCCTTGAACTCTACATCTGGTACATTGCTTGTCTCCATTTTAGTGAATTCTTTTTCTGGAACTTTATTCTATTCTTTTAAAGTGGGACATGCAACTTTTTTTCCCCATTTTGGCTGCCTCCCTGTGTCTGTTTCTATGTATTAGGTAGGGCTTCTAAGTCTCCCAGTCTTAGAAGAGTGGCTTCATGTAATAGGTGTGCTGTGGGACCCACTGGCACATTCTTGAAGGGTCCAGATGCAGGCCATGCTCAGCCACAGCTTGTGCACTTCTGGGCCATCTAGTAAGAGTCACTAAGCAATCCATATATGGCTGTTACCTGTGCTGGACACAGAGGTGCCTCAAAGGACCAAATCAGAAACTGAGGTCCAGCTGCCATTTATGCAGGGTTTGGGGCTGCTCAGCAAGAGGTACCAGGAGCATCGAGGCCAATGCTGTTTCTCTGAGTTTTGTGAGTCTTTAAGAAATTTCATGAAAGTTCACAGCAGTAGCCAAGACAGCCTGTTTGTAATGGAATAAACCACTGGAAGCTGCCTGTGTGGGCCCACAGGTTGGGAGATGCAGTCTCAGGAAATCCCCTGGGTGAACTACCTGTGTTATCCGGGTTGATGGTGCCTGCATTTGCAGACTGGGAGGGAGAAGAGGTCAACAAAGGAAAATGGCTTTCCTAGCACCTCTGTCCAGGAGCCAACTGTCCCTCCAGCCCTTGCCCTGAAGCCCAACAGTTCAGCACCTCCCATATGTCCTGGTGCCCCTCAAGCAGCTTTCCCAGTGCTGGATCTCAGAGCAAGCTAGTCCGTCAATGAGTAAGGCCAGGTGTGAGCCTTAGAAGAGGAAGGTTTTCACTTCCACAGCCCTCTATTCTCCTCAGCCACAACCTCCGCTGGTTTTTACAGCCAGAAGTTGTGGGGACTTCTCTTTCTGGCACTAGAACCTTAGGGCTGGGGAGCCCAGTGTGTGGCTGGGACCCCTTGCTCCTCAGGTGAAGGAGGTGGCTCTGCAGGCAAGATAGCCCTCCCTATTCTACATCACCAATATGTGGTTGTGAGACTGGCCATTTCACATCTCCCCTCCTCCTATCATTTTGAGGGGACCTGTTATTTGAGGTGACCTAGTTCAGCCAGAACCTCTGGCAATTCCATGTATTGGTTGCTCTGTATTTGTGTTATAATTTTGTGTGGTCACTAGAGGAGACCATTTACAGCCTTTACCTTCTACAACCATTTTGATACAATTTATTCTTATTTGGAAAATAAAATACTGCTAAACAATTTTGTCTCTGCCATTTCCTTCTCAACAGCTCACTATAAAAATAATCTGTGGGAGAATTTCCAGCCAAAACAGGAGAGTAGGTAACTTTTGTGATTACCTCCACTTACAACCACACAAAATTACAACTAAACTACAGAACACCTATCGTTGAGAATTACCTGAAATCAAAGCTGGACAGAAGTCCCACAGTAAAGAAAATGAAAAAGAAAAGCTACTTGAGACTGATAGGAGGGAAAAAGATGCAAACAAGCTGGTCCCACACCCATGTGGTGATTAAAATTAGAGAGGGTTATCTCAGCTGCAGAAGTTCCCAGAAGAACAAGAGGTCCCTGCTTCGCACCAAACTCCCAAGCCCAGGTTCCAGTGCTGGAAAGAAAAATCCTCATGACTTCTGGCTGTAAAAAACCCATGGAGATGTGGCTGAGTGAGGAGGACAGCTGGAGTCCCAGGCATCCTCTCATAGGGCCTGCACACAGACTTATTTGCTGATGGAACTCACTTGTTCTGAGCTCCAGTGTTGGGACAGTAAGTTGAAAGTCACCAGGGACATTACGAGAGGAACTGAATTGTTTGGCTTCAAAGGGCAAGGGCTGGAGTGCAACTTTCTCCCAGACAGAAGTGCTGGCAGAATGCATTATTTCTTTGTTGAGGCCTTCTCTGCTCCTGTGCAGGTAAGGCAGCCACCATTTTTTAAGTCCTGCATTATCCTGGCTAAGATCATCATCACCCTGGTGATACAATGAGACCCCACTCCAACCCAAGTTGCAGGCCCACCCAAGCCACTTCCAGTCACTTATTCATACAAATGACTTGTCTTAGCTCATGCTAAAAACTTTTCTAAAATCTCTCAAATGTTTTCAAACCCTAAATCAGGAGCATCTGGCCTCAGTGTTCATAATACCATCATGCTGAGAAGCAAACACTCTGCACTAGTGGCAGTTGGCATTGGTTTATGCCTTGCCTCTCAAAAGGCATCCCCAAGCCCAGCGTAGGTAGCAGCCATCTGCAGATTTCGTGATGGCTAATGCAGTGGGACTGAGGCTGAACTTAGCTTATTGTGGGGACCCTCCCAGAAGTCCTGGGGGCCAGCACATCAAGTGGCCAGCTTCACACTGAGCTGGAACACCAATCATGGCTATGTCTAAGTATAACACACCCAAAGGGCAGACTCAGGAGGAATGAGGTCAGCCTCTACACATAGTTGCTCCATTGTAATCACAGACCAGTCCTCAGAACCAATCAATCCGAGGGAAAATCCTTTCAACTGATATTCAAAACAGCAACCCAAAGCTTAGGGATCAACTACAACATACAACCCATACACTAGCAAGAGCACATTTGAAACACCTGGCTAATGGAGACTGAGAAGACTTGTGCCACTAGTCACTAGATGCCTATTACTTAAGGAAGGCCACTCTACTAACACCGAAAGATACAGCAGCCCTATCTAATAAAGAGAAATAGATACAGGAGGCAGCCAAAATGGGGAAATAAAGAAACATGACCCAAATAAAAACAAAGCTCCAGGGGAATATATATATATATATAAACAAAATGTAGACAACCTACAGATGCAGAATTCAAATCACTGCTTATAAGGATGTTCAAATAATCTCCGTGCAAACTTCAGCAAAGTGATAAGAACTATAAAAATAAACATAGAAAACATAAAGAAAAAGTCAAATGAAAAACAACTGAAAGAATGAAGTATATTAGAGGGAATCAATAGTAGATAAATGAAGCTGGTGATCAAATCAGCAATTTAGAAGATAAGATAGCAAAAAACACCCAATTAAAATAGCAACAAGAAAAAGAATCTAAAAAAAAATAAGAATAGTATAAGTGGCCTCTGGGACAACATCAAGTGTACCAACATATACATCATAAGGGTACCAGAAGAAGAAGAGAGAGAGCAAGGAATTTAAAAGCTATTTGAAGAAATAATGGAACACTTCCTTAACCTGGAAAAGAAAATAGACAGAAAAGTTCAGTAAGCACATAGATTTCTAACAAGATGAACCTAAACAGACCATACCAAGACATATCATCATTAAACTGCCAAAGTTTAAAGACAAAGAGAGAATCTTAAAGACAGCAAAACAAAAAAAAACAAAAAAACAAACAGAAAAAACCAGCTTGTTACCTACAAGGGAGCTCCCACAAGACTGTCAGTTAATTTCTCAACAAAACTTTGCATGAAATATTCAAAGTGCTTAAAACCCAGGATCAACAATCAAGATACATTTTTTTTTAAATCCAACATATCACATAGAATTTAAGGACAGATAAAGAGCTTCCCAGACAAGAAAAAGCTAAAAGAGTTCACCAATACCAAATCATTATTACAAGAAATGCTAAAGGGACTTGAGGAAGAAGAAGAAGGAGGAGGAGAGGAGGAGAAGGAGGAGGAAAGAAATAATAAAATGGCAATAACTACATATCTATCAACAACTAATTTAAATATAAATGAAGTAAATGCTCTAATCAAATGATATAGTGGCCAAATAAATAAGAAAACAAGCCTTTCATGTATGTTGCATACAAGAAACTCACTTCAAATAGAAAGACATACACAGACTGAAAGTAAAAAGATGGAAGAAGCTATTTCATGAAAATGGGAGTGAAAAAAAAAAGCCGAGGTAGCAATAGTTGTACCAAACAAAATAAACTTGAAAACAAAGGTTATAAGAAGAGACAAAGAAGGACCCAGTAGTACCACTTCTTGGTATTTATCTGAAGAAACTCAAAACACTACTTTGAAGAGACATATGCATCCCTATGGTTATTGCAGCATTATTTATGATAGCCAAGATATGGGGACAACTTGGGTGTCCATCAATGGTTAAATGGTTAAAGAGGTGATTTATGGTATGATATATATATATATGATTTATGATATATATTTATGACATATACGTATATATGTGTACACACACACATGCACACAAAATGAAATATTACTCAGCCATAAAAAATCCTGAAATCTTGCCATCTGCAACAACATGAATGAACTTAGAGGGCATTGTAGTAAGTGGAATAATTCAGACAGAGAAATGCAAATGCCATATGATTCACATACATGTGGAACCTAAAGAACAAAATAAACAAACAAAACAGAAACAAACTCATAGATACAGACAACATTTTGATTATTGCCAGATTCGAGGAGGGTTGGGGATGGGTGAAAAAGAGGAAGAGATTTAGAAGTATAAATTGGTAGTTACATAGTAGTCATGGGGATATAAAGTATAAGATAAGGAATATAGTTAATAATATTATAATAACTATGTATGGTGTCAGATGGGTACTAGATTTATTGGAATGATTACTTTGTTACATAAATTTCTAAACACTATGTTGTACACCTGAAACTAATATAATATTGTATGTTAATGGCAACTGAAAATAAAAAATACATATATATTTTTAAAAACTGTCTACCTTTCTTTTGGAGCAATTACACAAACTTCCAGAAAAACACTTCAAAGTATAATTTTAGATTTTGGAATATTTCAATATATTGTAACTAAAAAAGTTACAGGAGTGGCTAAAAATTAAAATCTTTTAGACCATTTAAATGATCTGCCAAGAGGCACAAATGTGTGCTTGAACACATGGCTGGGATGCCATATTGTCAACGTAATTTAGATTCCCTTGCTTTGAAACATTTATACTAGAGCTTTATCACTGTAGCTGAGGCATCCTACATGACATGAATATTTTCATAAAATACCCTGAAATACATATCTTAGTGATCAATTCAACACTTGCAATTTCCCAAACTTTATTTTAATCAGGAGTTAATGATGTATGGCACTTGTAGTAAGTAAATGAATATTTGAATTGCTGTAAGTTATTTTAATAATTGCTCAGCTAACCATTTAAATTATCAAAGATCTTTACTTGTGCAATGTCATATAAATGCTGGAAATTAAAAATTAATCAACATGATTTACGTAACTAAAAGCTGCCATCTAATGGGATATTTTTCAATAAGATGACAGTAGTAATTATGCTGAAAAATATTCATTCCTGTAGTTTGAACGATTATAGCAATTTCCACCAGGGGATTTCACAGTCAGATTTTAGTTCTGGGCAACAGTGATTAATATAATGGTTATTAATGAGAAGTCATTTTGATACTTCTAGCAGTGTTTAGGTGTCAATGCTTTGAAAGCAGTGTGTTTAGCATATTAATAATAAAGATTGCATTGGACTGGCTACTAAGCAAACATTGATTTTTTTCTTATACTCTATAGTGTGAAAGGTCAATTAGATGTATAGAAACAATGGAACTTTCATAGCAGGACCTAACATTTCTCTGCGTTGACATTTTTTTTAACTCTGTACAAAGTTCATTAAATGTACAAAGGTAGAAATGTTCAGGAAGAAAGTGGCAGGATCAGAGGTCACAATCCATAGCAAGGTGACAAACTCTTACAGAAGGCACTCTGGGAGCTGAGTTAGAGTGAGACTTGCCTTTCGGATTGCCAACAGGAAGAGAGGAAAAAGCCATCATCAGTATTAGTGAATAAATTAAAATTAATATGAATATAGATTTTTTGGCTTTAACATTAAACTGAGTACAGATAAGGTAGTCCGTCATCAGATTCCATAAAGGTAAATTATGGGTTAAAATGATTATACGATATATATGTTTTGGTAAGATCAGATACACACACACACACACACACACACACACACACACACACACACGGCAAACTATAAATTTGCCACAATGGGAATATATTTAAATGCCTCCAAGTGTATTGTCCCAGAGTTAGAAAACTAAGAAATTATTCTTCCACTTTACCATTCCTTTTCCAAGAATTTTGTCAAATATATATTTTCCTCATCTATTTGAACTTTACTATTTGAAGGCACATAATATATAGATATGGTAAAAGTACATCATAGTGTTTGTGACAGAGAAAGCATAACAGCTGAGTTATAAGAGTACTATATGTGAGGAGAAAGTGAAACTAGACAAGCATATGGATATGAAAGCATGATTTCACCAAAAACACAAATTAGTTCATGAACTATATTTCTAATGTTTTATTTAAAATATGTAGTCTAAAGAAATCTCAAGTAGAATAACACTATTGTCAAAATCAATATTTTAGGCTTACCTTTAATTTGCTAATCATTTAAAATGTAAATAAAATATTAAAAATTACTGTAGAGTAGAGTTACATGAAAAATTCTTTGTGGCTGTCATAAAATTTATAGTCTCAATGGTTCTGTTTCTTGACACTAAGATATACCTCTATTTCATTTTATTTTATTATATTGTATTTTCAGGTTTTTTGTTTTTTTGTGTTTTTTTGGCTATTATAGATATAAGTAAAAAATATTTCATTTATATCTATAACTTGAATTTTATTTTCTTAGTGAGTGAAACTTGCTGATAATGTTATTTATATTGGAAAATTTTTATTTGCTTGAACTGGTTATCTCAACTTTCTTTTTCCTATAGTATCATATTGCAGTCAAGGTCTGACATAGAATTGAGTGTGATCACTCTTTGATTTCACAATGAGTGCTGAGTTCTTAATGTAGTGTCAGAGAACAGATGACTTTAAAGCTTACTTTCTTTTTTCTACTCTACATGCCTTTTTGGAATTTGACTTCTATAGTAATACATGCATCATTATCTGACATCGGTGGGTGAAAATACAAGCATAAATATCACCTTATTCTCTGATTCTTTTGGAATAAACAAAACTAAAAGATAATTGTATATGAATGTCAATGATTTATCATAGAGGACCAAAAGAAACATGAAAATCAACTAACTACATTAACTAATTAATTAATAACTCACCACAAATATGAGGTAGTGAAAGATAATTTATTTTAACATAAAAAACTTTTTTAAATTTTATGATTATTTCTGATCAGAGCAAATGGTACTAAAAATTATTTATCATATGGCAATATCACATATCTTCAGACTGTAATGAATGTTAACTCTACCCTAAACAATAGTTGTATAACCATTTCAAATAGATATGCAGCATTTCAGAATTTCTAAGAAAATCTTTGGGATTAATATAATTTAGCCTCTTGATTAATTTACTTCAATAAAATTATTATGACTATGGTCTTATAATTTCACTGTTCTCATTTTAGCCTTTTTAAAAAAATGTAAGTGAACTTGGAAAAGTATGTCATAACTGTATATAAATATAGTCATAATATAAATATATAGTTATATATAATATAAAAATTACTCTGAACAGATATTTTCAAGGTTTCTATTATGAAATTACACATTAAGCATGTGATTTTCACATGTTAGAGATAATTATAAGAGTAATGAATAACATTTGTGTAGCACTCAACAGTTTTCAGAGTATCAAATATTCTCATCACCTTCAAAAGAATTTCTAAACCCTAGTTTCAAACATTAGGAAACTGAGAGTCAGTAATAAGAATCAGAGCTGCTCCATATCTTTATAATCATGTCAGCCAATGAAGCAAGATGTGTCAGCTTTTTTTGTTTTGGTTTGGTTTTAAGTTTCAATTGTTTATTGTTAAATTTGTGAAAATTACTACCTTTGCCTTTGATTATATGTTTCCTGTATTGGCCAATGTCAGCAGTTATCATACTTTATTGTTATTTCTCCTTTCTCTCTCTGCCTGCTACAACTGCATGCTCAATAAGGACAGCGTCATTTTTCCGAGCATCTCATAGAGTGCCAGGCCCACTGTGACATTTAGACTAGCTGATGAATGTTTGTAATATTTTCATGCACATGTACATTCTAGGTCATGTAATCATTTTATTAATATTTGAGTTTAGAGAGCCATTTTCTTATTAACATTTTTAAAGTATATTTTAATATATTTATTCTAAAGAGAAAAAGAGAACCACTGAGTTATTCTTCAATGTTGTCTCATACCATTTTAGTTGTGATTGTTTCTTTTAACATGTTAGCTCCATATTTCCTAATATTATCATTTTATTTTATTTTAAATGATAATATCTGTTCTACTTTATGCAATTAAGTGTTTTGTTTTTAGAAATGAGTAATATAGTCTCACTGGTACTAATCTCATAATAAATTATTTGTAGTTGTGGTAACACCACAATAATCACTTTAATATCTACATATTTTAAAATAAATATACATTTTCCTTTTCCTTTTTTATCTTCTTTTTTATTTCTCTTTTGCTTTCTTTCTTTTTTTCAGTAAACAATTATTGGGCCTCTACTATATACTTATAATTTTAGGGATCTGAGATACAGCCAAGAATAAGAATTACCCTCCTGAAGCTTACATTCTAGTGTTAATATCAAGAAGAGACTCACTTCTAGGAAAGCGTAAATACACAAATCTAAAGACCAAGAAGCAGGAATTTCAAACAACTTCTTTATAAATAATAATTCATATAGTTTTAATTGGCAGCTATATGATAGTGTTCATGAATTCATTACTTATAATAGAAGACTAGTTGTTCAAACAAAAAAAAGTGAAAATCCTTTATATTTTTCTCAATTGACAATAATACACATTTGAGGTTTCTTTTCAATTTAAATACAACCAACATCTTAGCACTTGCAAATTTTTATACAGAAATCCCATTTATAAAATACTGGTATTGGAATAGTTTTCAACAAAATAATGTCAATGTCAAAGTTGAGAATGTATTCTAAAAATAAGTAGATGATAATTCAGAATCATCTAAATAATTTTGATTAAAAAATTTAAAACATTCTACATAGTGACATAAAAATTACATATGGATTCCTTAGTTAGTTTTTTCTTTATTAAATCCATATTTCATCTAATAGTTCCAACATCCTCAGAGAAGGGAAAGTTATGTCCAAATGATCCCAGTCTGAGAAAGATTGTGATTTGAATGATAGTGAAAAGTGCACAAGATTCCACTGGAATGAACACAGCAGTTGTTCCTCCTTTGTATGTTATTATAAAGAGAACTGGGGTCAAACTGCATGAATGATAAATGAAAGGTGCTTGAATTGGGTTGGTTCTTTTATGAACATTATACATTGACCTTGGCAGTTTTGACAATTACATCCATCATTTCTAGGAATGTATTCCAACACCCCAGCCTATTTTCTAATGTGACCAAATAAACAGAGTTTGTGAATATAAGAATCAAAGATTGATTTTCTGTGCCACTGCACTGATTAACAGTTTGTTACTTACTGCAGCTTTTTCATTCCCTGGATTATGTGAGAATCATAATTCACTGTGGCACACCTGTAGATAGCATGTGAGAGTGCTTTAATCTTTACTTACAGCCTTCAAAAGGATCAATATTTGACTTCTAAGTTTGATAATCAAAATGAAATAAAACCCTTAAGGAGCTCATTGCATAGTTTTGGCATGCATTTTATTATTTCCATGTCGCTTCAATAGAAACAGCTGCCTGAAAATGGAAATAGACCATTTTTATTTTTACACTATTTTAACCTGTGGGTAATATAGGCACCATTTCAAGTATAAAAAAAGTGTTCTGCCTGAAATACTTTTTTGGTATGAGTAGAATTATTAGGTTGAAAAGCAAATCTCGCAAGCCAAAAACTTTAAATGCAATGTTGTTTGCAGTCATGATTTTTTTCCCCAGAAAGTGTACTATTAATTACATGGCAGTACCTTAAAAGCCTGGAGGAATGTGTGTGAGAGGGAGCACTGGGAAATTCTGAATTATCTGCTGTTTTCAAACTCAGTTTTCTTTAAAATGGTGGGTGATAATGGCTCCACGTCAGAGCTAGTTGGGTTGTCTCATTGACATTGCTTTATATTGCAACTGACAAGTAAAATTACAAAAGTCAGGGATGTAGTATGTATCCACATGTCCCTATCTCACCTTTGTTTCAAACAGGTAAACTGGTACATATCAGACATTCAGCCCAATCTGATAATTTCTAGATTTAATATAAAGTATATTAATTAGTCAACCTCTTCCAAGATTCCAACTTCTCCCACTTGCAGGTACTTTCTTTACCCCTATCCTGTGCAGAACAGTCTCAAAGTCCATTGTGTCAGGAAGCTTGTATAGGAAATCCACACAAATGATTGTCCTTGTCATTCATCTGTTGCATGCTTCCTTGCCCTGCTAAGTAGATTCTATTTCCAGCTCACTTCTGAGTCTGCCCTGGTTTTAGAGAACATTAACATATCTTTAGACATGTTGGAAACTTGAGTGGACCACTTCTGGTACCCATCACTTCCTCTAGGATGCAACAATAAGGCTGCTTCTGTAAATGGAAAGTGGGGCATGTTAATTTCTCACACTCAAAGCCCCTATTTCTTGCCCCACTTTTCTAGCTTAGAGGGGATGACAGGGAAAGTGTGTAAACATTACATTTCCTCTAACTAGACTGTATTTCCTCTAAGTTCTACTATTTCTTAGCACAATTTTCTGTATAACCTGGGCCAGGAGGAAAACACATTTCAACGTGAGGTCTTACACCAATAACAGTGTCTTTTTTACTTACTGATTTATAGTCAGTCATCATCTTTACTTTCAGTGGTGTGTTAGTGGTAGGTTATTTCCATAGTATTTAATGTACATTTACTTAAGCCAAAGTAGTGGGTAGTGATATGAATCTGCTAAGCATGTAGAAAGCCAGTAGAGCAGTCTTATTATACTGCCTCCTATCTCTTCATTCAATATCAATTTATTGAAGGTATGATATATATATCCAGCACTGTCACAAGAATGGCATAAGATAAACAATTCTAAAGCACTGTGAGTAGAGAAAAAAATGGATGTTTTCCATATAGTTAAGTACTTCCTGTATTGCATGGAAAATAACCAGGTTTAGAGATTATAGAAGTTGCACTCAATATCGGCTAAGAGAATACATTTTTTGTAAGGGTGTTAGAGGAAACAAGTTTTAGATTGCTATGATAAAGTGACATTTAGGTTGAAACATGAAAAAATGACATCATAATTTAATACTGAAAAATGAGTAAGTAAATACCAAGGAGATAAGGAGATGGAAGTTGAGATATGACAAATGTTTCAGGCTTAAGTAATGGCATGATCAAGTTCAGAAGTGAATACATAACAGTTTAAAGTTCTGTATGGCTGAAAGACTGAGTACAGTGTCTAGTCTCATAAGAAATAAGGCAAAAAAAAAAAAAAAAAGGAGGCAGGAGCATATGCATAGCACTGAAGTGTATCCTAAGAGTTTGGACTTAGATGATGTTATATATTACAAGACTAAAAGTCTATTCTCAGAGTTCAGAGACGTGAATTTGAACTCTGGCTTCACTATTTACTTCAGCATTGTTACATATTTGCTCCACCATTTTTGTTTCTTTGATCAGTTGACCTATCAATTATGACATTTTACCTTTTAAGAAAAAATTTCAAACATATTTAAATCCTCAGCAATAAAGTCTTTGAGCTCCACTCCAATATCTATTTTTATTATTTTATTTAACTATAAATTATATATATTATATATATTATTCATATGTTAATTATTTTGTTTCTAGTTATTTTATTTGTTAGTTAACAAGATAAAATTTTTTAAATAATGGAAATAGTATAAGCTCTAATTACATATTTGCTTATGAGAATTTTATCTTATAAGCTTCATGTTTTCCAAAAATATTGTTTAAGATATGTGGATAAATAAATTTTAACATCAGGTTCTGAATTTGATTTATTTCTATGATTTGTAGTAATGATGGTAATCAATGAAAATGATATATCTATCATTGAACAATATGTACAACATAAACTACATATGAGATGAAGTTTTGTATTTATGATAGCAGATATAAATCCATATTTCAGAGTCTTAAGATAGTCTTGATAATTTTACCTTGTTTTTGCTCACTTTTTGTCATTGCCATTTTTTCAACATGCTTTGTAGATGAATGAACTTGTACAGTGATTGAAAGCATTATTCCCCGCCATTTTCTTGGTTGCTTGTGTTTGCTTTAGATGTGTTGTATTTTTATGAGAGTCATTTTAAGTCATTTGTTAATTTTTTATGGCTAAGTTAGTTCTAACTAAATAAAATTATCAGTAAATTCCCTTTTTGATTAGCACACAGGATGTCACATTGAAACCATATAAAGGTGGACAAATGCATTGTGGATCTTCTCTACTCTTTCCCTTTCATCTTTCCCCACCCATACCCTTGCCCTCTTCTTTAGGATGAACAGAAGAATTCACAACAAAAACTTTAAAATCACTTAGGATTCATGACTTCAAGGAGCAAATATATGTAATTACACATTCACATGAACTAAGACCTGTTATCACTGCATCCATCTGCATTGGCTCATTTTCTACCCTAAATCTATTCAAAATGCTTTTGTTTCATAGAATGCCTAACGTTATAATTTTCTTAAAATTTTCTGAAATATATCGATGCTCCTGAAAGATCCCTATCAACAGGTTTTTGGGTTAAATCACGGTTATTTCCTTCTGTTACATTGTGACTTAAATGCCCTCAATATCTCAGGGGTGAAAATAGATTTAACTCTTTCAAATAACCATTAGGATTGGGTAAGAACTAATAATCACTTACCTCTTTCTGGTGATTTCACATGTGCCATCAATTCTCAAGGATTATTTGATTTTTTTATTGTATTATCAACATATTGACAACAAGGAACACACTGATTTCAGATAATTAATATTTTAAATAAGTTTGATTAATATTAATCATATTGTATCTTATCAATGATTACACAGCTTTCCACATATGGTTCCTGCTTTAATTCCATGAATTAGAAATATTTTCATGCCTTAAAATTATAAAGTATTAAAACAATAATGACTTTATTTTTTTCTTCTGCTCTTCTTCTAGTGAGTATATCATTAAAAGAATAAAAAGAATTGCCTAGTGTAGATAAGAATTAAATAATTTACCGAAGGTGGTATTGTATAAAACCTCTTGAATGGGAGTTAAAATTAAAATGAAGAAAAGAGGGTAATAAATTGGCTTCGGGTATGGAAACATTAAAAACAAGATTATTATTAAATGTCAACTGTACTTTTCTTTGAAGTAGCAAATTTAACTTTTTTTAAAAAATTGGATTCCATTGGTTAACTTGATATAGAAAATTTGTAATTTCCAAATAGCAAAAATATTCTCATTAAATATATTGAAATAATTAATGTTCTTCTTCTATCCCAAGATGATACTATTGAACTAGTGTTCTCAGATTGGTTCTTGGCTTGAATTAGAGGACATATCCCTGCTCTGCTACCTCATTATCAAGAATTTTTGAAATAACAAGCTCATGTTAAAGGGAAGAATGCATTTTACAAGAGTTTGACATCGTGGCTTTGCCCATATCAGCAAAGAGAACACGGTATGCACACAAATAACAGTTATTACATTTTATAAATTATGAATGTCATAAAATGCATATTTTACTTAAAGAAGGAAAGAAAAACAATTTAAGTGGTGAAGAAAATTGAGCCAACAGTTCTACTCAATGAGTATTTGTATCATTGTGAATGTAAAATTGAAGCATAACTTGGTTCTTGTTTCATATTAATTCTAATTTTGTTCTCATGGTGTTAGCATATTTTTTTCACTCAAAATGACTCATAATAAAGATGAAATTCTTCATCCAGTGTTCAAGTGAAAAAAGTAATATATCCTAATGTGGAAATATTAGCTAGGTTGGAAATGTTGAGCTCCAAGGAGACATCTTTGTAAAGGATTTTCAAGGGTACTTTTGGTTATAGTGATCCTCAATTAGCCTGAAGACCTAATGCCTAAATCTTCCAGAGATGTACTACCATATAAATGACACAATTTAAATATGAATTTTATTGTCCAATCTAAGTCAGTCCCAACACAAAGAACTTTAGCACTGTCATATTCATGGAACTTTAATTATTTTGTGCCTCATTTTAGATTAGTTCACATGGAAAACATGGTTGCTTTGTGCTTTTAGTATTTTCTTAGCCTGAATCTCTCTGATTCATCTTACCTTTAGATTGTTAAAATCTCTCTGGCTTCAGGATTTCCCATACCTGCTCAATAAGCTAAAATTAAAACTCATTTTTGCAATATACTGTGTATTCTTGTATAAACTATATAACCCGAGCCCCAAATTTCACATGGCTTCTTTGTCACTGGACACTACCTGAGATATTCCAACCAGTAAATATTGCATGCTTAAATTCCAACAATATTCCTGAATGTTTTTTGTCACAATTTCTAGTCAAAATTACATGAAAGTACCTATCTCGCAAAATAAACTCTCTCCTCCACCAACTGAGATTTTTAGTTGTTTAGTCTCCTGTCATAGCAACCGTAATCAATTGCTTTTTTAAAAAATGTGTAAGAAACACAATATTTTCTTTTTCTTTTGTTAAGGCTTCTCATTGATTGGTCCTGAGGGTACAAGGATAAACGATACATATGCCCCGCTCTTCAGAAGTCATAATGAAAAAGAATAAAGTATGTTGTAAAAGTTAATTTGAAAATCTTAAGTGATATAATGGAGGTAAGGGAAATGTACCTTAGGAGTCTAGACAAGAAGGGAACATATAGTGTCTAAAGGAATTTTTAATAACATCGCGGAGATACAGTGAGCAAAATCTGGAAGAAAGAAAACTATTTCCAAACAAGAAGTGAATAGCAACCACACAGAAGACATAGACAAAAGTGTGGAAGTATGAACAAGCATGAATATCAGGGGATTTGCACAAAACAGAGTAAGAGTGAAACCTGAGTATTAGGGGAAGAGTGACAAAAATTAATGTTGACTGCGATAGACTTTAAACACATAGGACATTATAAGACTGTAATTTTATCAAAAGCAATGATATCTGGGAGGTTTCTAAGCAGAGGAAAATGTGATCATGTGAGTATTCTAGCAGAAACGTGTAAATGGATGCAGTAAGAGAAATAAAATGACCTTTCTACATTCCAAGTAAGAAATATTAACAACTTTATCTAAAGTAATTAGTAAAAATTATAAAGTAGAAAAATAGAAATTTAGGATTAATTTTATTTAGGAAATGAGAAAAAAACTAAGATACACAAGGTTTCTAGCTAAGTAGCTTCTGTAAATAATATTTTTGATACATGACAAAAGGAGAACAAAGTAGTGAAGGGAGGAAATGAAGGAGATAAGATAAAGGAGTGAATTTTAAATGTTTCAACTTTAGGACATCCAGGTAAATGTATATCCAGTACATAGTAGGAATAAATCTTATAGGACTCTTCAATTTATACAAAACAAACACTAGAAAATATTTATTTGGAATTTAAATGCTCACTTATAAAACTTTTGACATAAAACACTCTTCATAAAGCAATATGTAGAAGATTTGGAGGAACATGGTGGAGTAAGACAGTCCCAGATCTCCCCTTGAAACAACAATAAGCTGAACATCTAAAATGCACACAAGATACCCAAACTGCACACCGGCACATCTGAGCGTGGGATCTGTGCATAAGAGCTACCACAGTCAGAACCCCAGATGTTGGGCGGTGGCCTGGGCAAAGTAAAGAAGCTGCCTCTCGCAGCCTGCAGCCTGCCCAAGCTCCCTGCAGGGAGGCGAGGTTGGGGGTGTTGCGGGTGGGGGGGGGAGGAGGGGTGAAGGTATGGGAACTTCCCTGAACAGCTCTGCCTGGGACTCCTGTGAGCAAGTTGCGCTGGGCGGAAGGGCCCAGTCATCAGGGCAGAAGACAGAGAAGCAGACTGGACCACAGAGAAGCAACAGTTGATTTTTACAGACCCAGGTTGCAAAAGCGAGGCTGAGCCACAGCCCCCAACTACCAACCCAGAGGGCCCCTCCACCCATATCCTCCGAGACGAACACAGAGGAGCCCCAGGGGAATCTGAGCAAATGATGCCAAGTATGTCTCTGACACTGAAGGGACTGAGACTGAGGGTAGCGAGCGTGATTAAATATCTGCAAGAAAATGTCTTTAAAAGGTGTTTTAAAGATTGATATAAAGCAGGGATCCTGGGATTAGAAGCCACCTACTAGAAACCAAAAGGAAAGCGCCTTCTTTGCAACAGGCTAAAGAGAGACCTTTATATAATAAACCTTCTTTCTGGAAAACAGCAGATACACTTCATTAATGCCAGGCAGAGAAATAGTCCATTAAACACCATGAAAACCAAGGTGACAAGGCTTCTCAGAAAAAAAGAGAAAATCTCCAGAAAATGAGTTTTGCAGACATGGAACTATGCCACTTAAATGACAGAGAATTCAGGATGGTACTTTTGAAAAAACTCAATGCATTCCAAAAGGAGTCATATCAACAATTTCAGGAATTAATAAAAAAAAGACGAGCAGAGCAAGGAGATTGAAATCCTCAAAAGAACAGAATTGATCTTCTGGAGATAAAACACACGCACACACACACACATGCAAGAGTTCAAAAACAAAATAGCAAGCTTGGAAATAGAACCGACCAAATGGAAGAAAGGATCAGTGATATCGGAGGCATAATCTAGAAATAAAGCATAAGAAGAAGACAGACCGAAGGATGAATAATAACGAAGAGAAATTCAGGACTACTATGATACCATCAGAGAGGAAACATAAGAACATGGGCATTATCAAAGGCAAAGAAAAGGAGCAGGGACTAGAAAGCGTTTTTAGACAAATAGTGGACAAGAATTTCCCAAATCTAAGGAATGAGCTGGAGCTTGGAATTCAAGAAGTCAACAGAACATCTAGTTATCTCAACCCAAAAGGCCTTCAAACGACACATTGTATTAAGTTATCAAAATCATCGACAAAGATAGAATTCTCAAGGAAGCCGGGGAGAAAAAAACAGTAACTTATAAAGGTGAACTCATTAGATTATCCTCAGACTTCTCAGCGCAAACCTTATAAGCCAGAAAGGAATGGAATAAATATTTAAACTACTAAGTGAAAGGAACTACAAAGCCTAGAATAATGTATCCAGCTAAGCTCTCCTTAGACATGAAGGAGAGATTAAGACTTTCCAGACATACAAAAACTAAGGAATTCTCACTGTGAGGCTGTGCTATACAGGAAAACTGAAAGGGGTCAGTTCGCCTAAACAAATAACAACAAGAAAAAAATACAATTAGGAGTAAAGTGACTATCAGGCAAAGAGAAGCAGGAGTGCAACCTTACTAAGAACAGGGCATTATAAGCTTAAATAATAAGAAGAGAATTGTTATAACAAGATAGTAATGAACATTCAGCATACATAGGGACAAATTGAGATACAATGACTGAAAAGGGCAGGTTTCAAAGATCCAGATTCACAAAGGGAGTGGAGATAGGACCGCTGAAGAAATGGACTGTGTGTGTGTGTGTGTGGTGTGGTGTGTTGTGTGTGACTATCCGTTTCATATTCGTAATGGTAACCATACACTGAAGATTCAGAACTAAAGTATATAATTAAAACAAGAAGAACCAGAGGGAAAAACACAAAAGCAAACCAAATGAAGAGACAGAAACACAAGGACAAGGAAGCAAAGGAAACATCGAGCTACCAGAAAGCAAGGATAAAATGGCTATAAGAAGACTCATATTTCAATAATCACCCTACATGGGAAATGGATGAACTCACCAATAAAAGAGGCACAGAGTTGCAGATTGGATCAAAAAACAAAAACCCTACCATATGCTCTCTCAGGAGACACATTTCAGCCCAAAGACAATAGACTCAAAGTGGAGGTGGAAATATGATATTTCAAGAAAGGCATCGAAGAAAAGTGGGAGTAGCGGTACTAATGTCAGATGAAATAGACTTCAGAATAAAAAAGGCAAAGAAAGATATTGAGGGACACTTCACAATGATAAAGAAATCATGCACCAAGAAGACATAAGACTTATTAATATCTATGCTCCCAACAGAGAGTCCCGAAATATGTAAACCAATTACTAAAAAAACTAAAGGGAGAAACAGACCAAAACACTATCATAGTAGGGGACCTAAACACCCCATTGTCAGATATGGATAGATCATCCAAATAGAAAATCAATAAAGATAACATCCTTAAATGACACATTAGACCAACTGGACGTGAATGACATTTACAGAGCCTTCCTCCAAAAAAAAGCTGCTTATACATTCTTCACTAGTGCGCATGAAATATTCCCAAGGATCAACCACATACTGGGCACAGAAATAGTCTCAACAAATATAAGAGGGTTGAAATCATACCAATATTATTCTCTGATCATAATGCGTTGAAACTAGAGATCAACTGCAGAAAGAAATCAGGAAGAACCGCAAATACATGGAGGTTAAACAACATGCTACTGAAGAATGACTAGTTCAGAGAAGAAATAAAAAGAGAGATCAAGGGATACAGAGAAACAAATGGTAACAATAGTACAACATATCAAAACTTTTGAGACATGGCAAAAGCGGCCATAAGGGGAAAGTTCACATCATTACAGGCCTATCTCCAAAAACAAGAACAAGCCGAGATAAACAACCTAACACTTCATCTTTAAAAACTAGAAAAAGAAGAACAAATGAGGCCTAAAGTCAGCAGAATGAAAGAAACAGTCAAAATTAGACCATAAATAAATAAAATTGAAAACAACAACAACAACAACAACAACAAAAAAACTATAGCAAAAATGAATGCAACAAAGAGCTGGTTCTTTGAGAAGATTAATAAAACTGATAAACTCCTGGCTAGACTCACTCAAGAAAAAAAAGAAAGGACACAAATAAATAAAATCAAGGATGAAAGCGGGGAAATTATGACTGACATCACAGAAATACAAAGGATCATGCAAGAATACTATGAAAAAGTTATAACACCAAATTTAATAACCTAGAAGAAATGGACCAGTACTTACAAAAATACAACCTTCCTAGACTGAACGAAGGAGATCTGGAAAATCTAAATAGACTGATCAGCACTATGGAAATGGAAACAATCATAAGCAATGTGCATAAGACCACCACCTGCATTGGGTGTGGAGGGGCCTCGAGAAATCAAGCCACAAACTGAGAGAGAAAAAAATGGAGGAAGACAGAAAGAGTGGAGAGAAGGAAGGCTAAGGAGAGGAAAAGGAAGGAGTGGGGTGGGAGGGAGAAAACTTTCATGTTATTTTTTTTTTAATTTTATTTGTGGGAGACTAATAACCAAGTGTTCTGATTTATTTATATTTGTGCCAATAATCTCTGATTTGTAATATGTAAGCATTTACTCAAGTTAACTCAAGTAGTAAGAAAGTGATGTCTAAAATGTGGGAGAATATCACAACTAAGAATTAAAATGAGATCTGATGAACAGGTTCCTGAGCTATTGGTTAGGCTAAGGAGTTCAGGTCCACTCATGTTTCCTTTTGTGGAGAAATTCAACTCAAGACAGATTGAAGAATTTGATAAAATATCAGTGACAGAAAAAAAGGTAGAATGGTTTTATGGCTCAGGTTCCTCTCACTCTTAGCATATTATTGACTCTTTGGTTCATTACTTTAAAAGAAATTCTTAGTAAGCAGCTGCTATATCTCTTACTCAGTCTTAATTCTCTGGGATTAAAATATTAAAGACACACACACAATTACTGCATATGCATAAATAAATAGGTGAATATGTTATGTAAGTATAAGAGGAAACATTTAGAAACTATCCAATCCAAGAATGACACCTACTGGGCTATCAAATTTGATTACCTGCATGTCAGAATAATAAGGCTATTTAATTCTTTGATTTTTTTTCTAGATAGCTATTTTAGAAAATGACTATGAAATATCGACTCTTGCAAAAATGATAGAAAAAAAGCAAATTTTTATGCATTGTGATTCCAGATAGTCTTGGCCATAATTCCTACTAATGCTAGAATCTTGTGTATTTCCAGATAGAGAACAAATAACTCTTATAAGGGAATATAGGGGTACATAGTGGAAAAGGTCACTGGACTAGAAATCAAGGGCTAGGTGTAAATCCCATCTCTACCACTAAATTACTTTGTGATACAGAGTTTCTAATTTTTTCCTGGATTTGAATGTTCTTAGTATTAGATAAACATATTAAATATGATTCTTCTAATTTAAAAATACCCTGAATATAATTAGAAATAATAACATGTGAAAAATCGGATTCTCCACTTTTCTTCCTTGAGAACTTTATCACTTGATGCTCTTCAAAAAGTATCTCTACAAGAAGAGACCAACTCTCTGCTAACTAGAGTCTAGATTTTTAGTATCAATTAAGGAATTATCAAAACATTCAAAACCATGTTCATCATTCTATGATTGTCCCTATTACAGAGATAAATAATGCTCATTAAATATTCATGTACTGTTCTATATAGCCTAGCATCTGTTGCAGTTGGATTATGAACATGTGCTTGTGTTCTGGGAAACAGGAAGGTAAATGGAAATACTGAGTTACCCTTGTTCTGTACCTCTGAAAAACTGTTTTTCCTTGATCTTTCTTTTTCCTACCAAGGAAATGTAGGAGGCCACATGTCGGAATTGCACATTTCTGATTACCAGAGAGAATGACAATTTCTATTTACCCATAGTGGACTTTCTAAAAGTGAGAAAATAATTTTAGCTGTGCTAAGCGACTGAGCAGAGTATATTTACCATAGTGTGACTTTGTTCATCTTGATTCATATAACCTCTATATTATGGCTTTCTTGTCATAACATCTTTTAGAAAATTGACATAAATTTAGCAAGTACATAGAATGAAGATAGCTAGACCGGTATTAAAAGTGTTAACAATTTTGTATAGTTTCTTAGGATTAACATATTTACCCTACATTTAGGGCAAACTAATCAAAATTTCAGGAACATTTACTTGACTTAAGACAATTAGTCTCCTAATTGCTTACTGATTTCCCGGAGCACTCATTAAGTTACCACTGATGTTTGGAAAAGGACTTAATATGATGACATTTTAAAGATAGAACAACTCTAGTTAAATATAAATTTTTCAGGTGTTTTACTTTATGGAATACTATAGTAACAGTCTGTCATGAATAACTTATAAATGATAATTTATTTTTTTATTTTAATTATTTTTTATTGTTTATAAAGTAACATTGTTAATACAATTATTAACTTTCAAGTGTACATTATTATCATTTGAACATCTGTATATTCTATGGTGTGTTTACCAAACAAAGTACAGTTTCCTTCAGCTACCATATATTTGATCCCTTTTACCCACTTACCCTCCCCGCTCCCCATTGTTGACCCCCTTTACCCGCCTACCTCCCGCCTCATCCACAATCCACTAGTAACCACTAGTATATAGTCCTCTGGTTTAAATGCCATGTCAATCAGCCTCTGTTTGCTTGTCCTGCTCATTTTTTGCTTTTAGGTTTATATCCCACATATGAGTGATATCATGTGATTTTCAATTTTTTCTGTCTGGCTTATTTCGCTTAGCATGATTATTTCGAGGACCATCCATGTTGTTGCAAATGACAGTATTTCATCTTTTCTTATGGCTGAGTAATATTCAATTGTATATATGTACCACAGCTTCTTTAGCCTGTCATCTATCAAGGACACTTTGGTTGCTTCCCTGTCCTGGCCACTCTGAAAAATGCTGCTATGAACATCAAAGTGCAAATATCTTTTCAGATATAGGTTTTCAATTCTTTGGGGTAAATACCCAGTAGAGGGATTGCTGGATCATAGGGTAGATCAATTCTTAGTTTTTTGAGGAACCTCCATACTGTTTTCCATAGTGGCTGTACCAATTTACAGTCCCACCAGTAGTGTATGAGGGTTCCTTTTTCTCCATTTCCTCTCCAACATTCGTTATAGCTATTCTAACAGGTGTGAGATGGTATCTCATTTTGTTTTGATTTGCATATTTCTAATAGCTAGCAATCTTGAGCACCTTTTCATATATTTTGTTGGCCATTTTTATGTCCTCCAGGAGAAGTATCTGTTCAGGTCCTCTGCCCGTTTTTGATTGGATCATTTGTTTGTTTGTTGTTATTGAGTCATGTGAGTTCTTTGTATATGTTGGATATTAGGCCTTACGGAAGGCATTCCTTGCAAATATTTTTCCCATTCGGATGGTTCTCTCTTTACTGATTTCTTTGCTGAGCAGAAGTTTTTTTTAGTTTGATGTAGTCCAATTCATTTATTTTAGCTTTTAATTCCCTTGCTTTTGAGGTCAAGTTCATAAAATCCTCTTAAAGTTCAAGAATCTTGAGTTAGTTCCTTCGATGCATTTTATTTTTTTCAGGTCTTATATTTAGGTTCTTAATCCCTCTTATATTTGTTGAGACTATTTCTGTGTCCCAGTGTGTGGTTGATTCTTGAGTGTATGATGATAGAGAACAGCCTAGTTTCATTCTTTTGGCATATTTGATAGAATTCACTGGTGAAGCCATCTCATCATGGATGTTTACTTTTTGGTAGGTTTTTGATGATTGTTTCCATTTCCATAGTGCTGATCAGTCTATTTAGATTTTCCAGATCTCCTTCGTTCAGTCTAGGAAGGTTGTATTTTTGTAAGTACTGGTCCATTTCTTCTAGGTTATTAAATTTGGTGTTATACTTTTTCATAGTATTCTTGCATGATCCTTTGTATTTCTGTGATGTCAGTCATAATTTCCCCGCTTTCATCCTTGATTTTATTTATTTGTGTCCTTTCTTTTTTTCTTGAGTGAGTCTAGCCAGGAGTTTATCAGTTTTATTAATCTTCTCAAAGAACCAGCTCTTTGTTGCATTCATTTTTGCTATAGTTTTTGTTGTTGTTTGTTGTTGTTGTTGTTCAATTTTATTTATTTATGGTCTAATTTTGATGTTTTCTTTCATTCTGCTGACTTTAGGCCTCATTTGTCTTCTTTTTAGTTTTTAAAGATGAATGTTAGGTTGTTTATCCGCTTGTTCTTGTTTTTGGAGATAGGCCTGTAATGATGTGAACTTTCCCCTTATGGCCGCTTTTGCCATGTCTCAAAAGTTTTGATATGTTGTACTATTGTTACCATTTGTTTCTCTGTATCCTTGATCTCTCTTTTTTATTTCTTCTCTGAACTAGTCATTCTTCAGTAGCATGTTGTTTAACCTCCATGTATTTGCGGTTCTTCCTGATTTCTTTCTGCAGTTGATCTCTAGTTTCAACGCATTATGATCAGAGAATAATATTGGTATGATTTCAACCCTCTTATATTTGTTGAGACTATTTCTGTGCCCCAGTATGTGGTTGATCCTTGGAATATTTCATGGCACTAGTGAAGAATGTATAAGCAGCTTTTTTTGGAGGAAGGCTCTGTAAATGTCATTCACGTCCAGTTGGTCTAATGTGTCATTTAAGGACGTTATTCCTTATTGATTTTCTATTTGGATGATCTATCCATATCTGACAGTGGGGTTTAGGCCCCTACTATGATAGTGTTTTGGTCTGTTTCTCCTTTAGTTTTTTAGTAATTGGTTTACATATTTCGGGACTCTCTGTTGGGAGCATAGATATTAATAAGTCTTATGTCTTCTTGGTGCATGATTCTTTATCATTGTGAAGTGTCCCTCATATCTTTCTTTGCCTTTTTTATTCTGAAGTCTATTTCATCTGATATTAGTACCGCTACTCCACTTTTCTCTGAATGCCTTTTGCTTGAAATATCATTTTCCACCCTTTCACTTTGAGTCTATATTTGTCTTTGGAGCTGAATGTGTCTCCTGGAGGCAGCATATGGTAGGGTTTTGTTTTTGATCCAATCTGCAACTCTGTGCCTTTTTATTGGTGAGTTCAGTCCATTTCATGTGGGTGATTATTGAAATATGAGGTCTTCTTATAGCCATTTCTCCTTTGCTTTCTGGTAGCTCGATGTTTCCTTTGCTTCCTTGTCCTTGTGTTTCTGTTCTTTCATTTTGGTTTGCTTTTTGTGTGTTTTCCCTTCTGGTTCTTCTTGTTTTATATTATATACTTAGTTCTGAATCTTCAGTGTATGTGGTTACCATTACGAATATGAAACGGATAGTCACACACACACACACACACACACACACACACACACACACAGTCCATTTCTTCAGCGTGTCCTTATCTCCACTCCCTTTGTGAATCTGGATCTTTGAACCTCCTTTTCAGTCATTGTTATCTCATTTGTCCCTATGTATGCTGAATGTTCATTACTATCTTGTTATAACAATTCTCTTCTTATTATTTAAGCTTATAATGCCCTGTTCTTAGTAAGGGTTGCACTCCTCTGCTTCTCTTTTGCCTGATAGTCACTTTACTCCTAATTGTGTATTTTTTTGTTGTTGTTATTTTGTTTTAGGCGAACTGACCCCTTCAGTATTTTCCTGTATAGCACAGCCTCACAGTGGAGAATTCCCTTAGTTTTTGTATGTCTGGAAAAGTCTTAATCTCTCCTTCATGTCTAAAGGAGAGCTTAGCTGGATACATTATTCTAGGCTAGTTGGTAGTTCCTTTCACTTAGTAGTTTAAATATTTGATTCCATTCCTTTCTGGCTTATAAGGTTTGCGCTGAGAAGTCTGAGGATAATCTAATGAGTTCACCTTTATAAGTTACTGTTTTTTTTCTCCCCGGCTTCCTTGAGAATTCTATCTTTGTCGATGATTTTTGATAACTTAATACAATGTGTCGTTTGAAGGCCTTTTTGGGTTGAGATAATTAGATGTTCTGTTGACTTCTTGAATTCCAAGCTCCAGCTCATTCCTTAGATTTGGGAAATTCTTGTCCACTATTTGTCTAAAAACGCTTTCTAGTCCCTGCTCCTTTTCTTTGCCTTTGATAATGCCCATGTCTTATGTTTCCTCTCCTGATGGTATCAGCTAGTTCCTGAATTTCTCTTTCGTTATTATTCATCCTTCGGTTTCTGTCTTCTTCCTTATGCTTTATTTCTAGATTACTGCCTCCGATATCACTGATCCTTTCTTCCATTTGGTCGGTTCTATTTCCCAAGCTTGCTATTTTGTTTTGAACTCTTGCAGTGTGTGTGTGTGTGCGTGGTTTTTATCTCCAGAAGATCAATTCTGTTCTTTTGAGGATTTCAATCTCCTTGCTCTGCTTCGTCTGGTTGTTTTATTAATTCCTGAAATTGTTGATAGACTCCTTTTGGAATGCATTGAGTTTTTTTCAAAAAGTACCATCCTGAATTCTCTGTCATTTTGGCATAGTTCCATGTCTGCAAAACTCATTTTCTGGAGATTTTCTCTTTTTTTCTGAGAAGCCTTGTCACCTTGGTTGTTCATGGTGTTTAATGGACTATTTCTCTGCCTGGGCATTAATGAAAGTGTATTCTGCTGTTTTCCAGAAAAGAAGGTTTATTATATAAAGGTCTTCTTTAGCCTGTTGCAAAGAAGGCGCTTTCCTTTTGGTTTCTAGTAGGTGGCTTCTAATCCCCTAGGATCCCTGCTTTATATCAATCTTTAAAACACCTTTTAAAGACATTTTCTTGCAGATATTTAATCACGCTCGCTACCCTCAGTCTCAGTCCCTGTCAGTGTCAGAGACATACTTGGCATCATTTGCTCAGATTCCCCTGGGGCTCCTCTGTGTTCGGTCTCGGAGGATATGGGTGGAGGGGCCCTCTGGGTTGGTAGTTGGGGGCTGTGGCTCAGCCTCGCTTTTGCAAACCTGGGTCTGTAAAAATCAACTGTTGCTTCTCTGTGGTCCAGTCTGCTTCTCGTCTTCTTGCCCTGATGACTGGGCCCTTCCGCCCAGCGCAACTTGCTCACAGGAGTCCCAGGCAGAGCTGTTCAGGGAAGTTCCCATACCTCACCCCTCCTCCCCCCCCACCCGCAAACCCCCCAACCTCGCCTCCCTGCAGGGAGCTTGGGCAGGCTGCAGGCTGCGAGAGGCAGCTTCTTTACTTTGCCCAGGCCACTGCCCAACATCTGGGGTTCTGACCTGTGGTAGCTCTTATGCACAGATCCCACGCTCAGATGATGTGCCGGTGTGCAGTTTGGGTATCTTGTGTTGCATTTTAGATGTTCAGCTTATTGTTGTTCAAGGGGAGAGATCTGGGGACATCTCTTACTCCACCATGTTTTCTCCTGAATCATTCTTTTTTAATTAAGGAAATGATTTAAATTTTATTTCCCCCTATCTACTTTCCTCCTTCCCCCTCCTCCCATCCTCCCATCCTCTGGTAACCACTAATCCATTATTCATTTCCAGGAGTCTCTGTTTGTTTGTCCTGTTCATTTTTTGCTTTTAGGTTTATATCTCACATATATAGTGATATCGTGTGATTTTCAACTTTTTCTGTCCGGCTTATTTTGCTTAGTATGATTATTTCAAGGTCCATTTATGTTTTTGCAAATGGCAGGTATTTCATCTCTTCTTAATAATTATTTCTTTGTATGTCTTTGTACTACATTTCTTCATTTGTTACAGCAAGAAGTTTTTACTTTTTAAAATTAAAAATATATATATAATGTAAAGGAAGTTTTAAAATGTGAAAATATTAAGCACAAACAAGCAGTCTAATAACTGTTTTTCCACATTTTATTTGTTTCCAGATGCATATAAACACACATATATTATAGGATTATTTTATAATACCTGAGTCATATAATATACTTTAATTTAAATTTTTTATTTTTTTCCATTAAACAATACAGCTTGTGCAACTCATCAAGACAACAGACATAGCTCAAACACATTTTTAAAAATGATCACATAACATTTCATAGTTCTTCCATTGATAGGCATTATACTTATGTGTACACTACTAAAGCTGGTGCTGCAATGCAGCTCCTGTACACATATGTTTTATTTTTATAGAGTAAATCTCAAAGTCGCTTTCCAGGGGTAGAAGTCATAGTACTTTTTAGTTTTATAAATTTTGCCAAATTAATTCTCAAAGATTGTAGCAATTTACATTCTACCAATATTGGATGCTACTGGTTTGTTCATTTGTTTTTTTTTTTTAATTGTAGACCAGTTTAGTGTTTTATAAAGTGATATCTCACTATAAATATAATTTACATATTCCTGACCACTTATGTGATTAAACTTCTTTTTATTTGCTATTTTCTATTTTAATTCTTCTCTTATAAGTAGTTTGCATTAATTTAATTATTCTATTGGATTGCTGTCTATTTCTCTTATAAGATTGCTAAGAAATTATGTAGAATGCATTTCCTCAGACTTGCCTTTTTTCCCCTAAATGATGATGTTTAATTTACATCATTTTACAATATGCAAGATATTTTACTTTTGAAGAACCAGGTTTTTCTTGATTATTTTGAGGATTCCAGAGTCTTTGACTTCTTTAGATCTCTTGCATGGGGAAAATGTTTTTGATTTATTTTGTAGTTAACAAAATATATTATAAGTAATATTATGTATTGGATAACATTTTAAATTATATATACTAGACATACTGCCTAAAAAATAAATAGCAAAATGTTAAGTGTGAATATCTAGGTGAGAAATTACATTTGCTTTAATTTTGTTCTTTGTCCATTTCTATTAAAATGCAATATATTCAATTGGAAAAAATACTAACTTGTAAGCATAAAAATGGAGCTTTGCAAAAAATATACCACAGAGTTAATATTGAGGTAATATTTGTAAAACTGTGCATAACTATGTATTATAATGTTAAAATAAAGGAACTGAAATCAAAATTATTGAACTCTGCTAGAAAAGTGATAAAGGCTTTAAAAAAATTTCTCAAGAGAAATACTATGGTACTTTGGGCAGTATGATTCTTACAGGGGCTGGACTATCCTAGTAATTATAAGACATGTAGCATTCCTGTTCCCTTTCACCAAATTCCAGTAGCATACTTTAGTCATTAAGATAAATAAATGCCCTCACTATTTTTAAATATTCAGATATTGAAAACTATGACTAGAAAAAGATTGTATAAGTCAAAGAAAATCAAGTAGCCATATTTATGAATGGGTTTGCATGTAAGTTGTGTGCATAACATGATAGAAGGTGTTAAAAATAAAAAATAACTTCCAAATGATCTTTCTTATGTCCAATGTCTTTGGATTAATGTATCATTCATGAAAATTTATGCATGCCTACTACCCTAAACTCAGTTCTGAGCTTTAGGTTTTAATTGAATCACTTTCTCAAAACTTCCTCTGTGACCTTGGATGTCACTTTGCTTCACTCTCCTGGAATCTACTTTACTTTTCTAAATCTTTCAAAATTAAGCTAATGAAAATTCCAGCTCTAAAATTCCAGTGTTAATTGACTTATAGTCTCATTCGTGAATATATTCATAATAATTTTAACTAGGAGCCACATGTACAGAGGCAAAATAAGCAACAACCTGTTTCTTCATCAAGGTCACAGTCCAGTAAGAGGTTATGAATTTAAGTTATCCAGAGGGTTACTAAAGTGAGTTCTTAAACTACTTTTATGTGTTTACTATCAGAATGATCACATAAAAAATGGTTTATGAGCAGAGATCATAATTTTAAGAAAATAGTTCTTAGAGATGTGGGAATATAAAAAAAAACCCAGCAGATAGAAAAATTGTGATATGTTTAAATCAATTGGGCTAGCATGAATTGAACTTCAAAAATTGAACTCTCAAATGACAACCTATTTTTATAATTATATGGCCAGACGTCTTTAGATTGGTGCCCTTGCCATATGCACCCTTACTATTTCTACTATTACTATACTCAACACTACTATTTAAAAATGTTTTCCACCCTCGCTAAATTGTAAGTGCTGAGAGGGGAGGTATAGGACTACATTGAAGATGATTATATACTCAGTATCCCAACAGCTCTTAGGTACTTTATCTTGCACTGTATTATTGTAGCCCACTTTTTACATATAATCTATTTATGACCTCCTCTTATACTCTTGTTTCCCACTTTATTTTAGTACTCTTTGTACAAACATTGATAGGAAAGAATTGTTAAGACAAAAGCAAGTGTCATATGCAAAACCAGTAGCAATGTATTGGCCATTGCATCCTTTTTCACTCTGGTTCTCTATGCATATTCTACATTTAGTTATTGTTGTTTTTCCAAGCCTTCAGGGTGAGTGGGATGTGACTAGAAACTTGACTGGAAAAGTACAGCTTGTCAAATCCCTCACTAGCCCATCTTCCCCCCAAAAAGCTCACTGCTTAAACTAATACATTTCTATCTTAATTAAGTTAAAATGTTACCATGGAAAATCTTTTCTTTAACTTCAGACAGAATGCTTTGTCATATCAAACTAATTTTTTTTAGTGTGATGTTCAAAGCACATTATTACTTACTAAGGATTTTATTATTTATTTACTTCACTATGTAAAATGTTTTACTTACTTACTAAAGAAGTATATTTTTATTTACCAAGTATTTTTATTTATGAAAGGTTGTTAAAAAAACTTGCTATAATAAGGGCAAATCTTTATATGTAAATTCTATTACCTCAATCACTAAATCTCATTTTTCTCACAATAAAGTGTTCATTTTGTCAGCCCTTTAAATAAAATTGTTCTGTTCTTATTAATTTGTTTATGATCAGTGATTTTTATAAAATATATGTATTTACCAGGTAACATATTCTCAAATAAAACTACCCATATAGTTCTTAGAATTTAGAGTAAGTGGAAGAATAAGGTATGGCTTTGAATTAGCTAAAAGGAATTTAGAATATAATTTTCGATGTTTTGAGACAACAGAAAAGCTCATAAAGTCAAAAAATTAAACTGCTCATGTGCTTGACTTTTCAATTTTAGAATGATAAAAACATATTACAAAAAGCAAAATAGCAAATATCTATATTTCCATTATTTCATTAATTATGTATTTATGTAATTTATGTTAGGTGCCTTTATAAAGACACTATCAAAAAGTGTGCCAGACAATTAATACACGAACTATTTAAAAAATAAGCAGAAAAAAAATATTTTCTATTGAAATCTTAAACTTGTTTGTAGCAAACCAAAGACAATGATGTTCACCTGTGCCTTTCCTAACACTTACTGCCTTAGTTTAGAAAGGCAGCTGAATGACACGGAGTTTTGATGTTCATGCTGCATTCCTCAGCATAATGTAGGCAGAGAGCACCTTCTACTTTCTCCTGATGAAATAGCACCCCTAGTCTGGAAGAAAAGAGATACTGTTTCTATTGTGGATATTTTGCTCATACAATCAGAAGGGATTTGCTTATAAGGTTCATTAACTTTTGGCCTCTATTGGCAATAACCATACTCAGGAGGCCACCATTGTGACACCCTCAAAGGAACTCTGCAAAGTCTAGAAGGAGAATACCTGCTCTGAAGTTTCCCACCTTCTCTGAACTGAATTTGCACAGCTACCCCAGGAGGGGAGAATGCAGCTTTGAAAAATAACACCTTTGTTATTCCAAGTGTTAGAGATGAAGCTGAGTTTTCAGATGGCCTCAAGGTTTGTGCACCCTTCACCAAACACAGATGGAAACCGGACTCTTTGAACTGCTTTGAAAATCTGTTACTGAGTATTGCTATGGGTCTGTGAAGCAGCCATTCTAACTTTTGACAGCTTGCAATTTTATGGCTGTGCGATGACAAGAGATAAAATAACTTCACTTTAGAAATAAGTGGCCTATATACCAGGGCGGGGAAAGCCATCATCTAAGCAAGATTTAATCTTAACTATGGTAATTCTAAATGGCGGTCTTTAAAAAAAAATGGCTTAACTATTAGCATTATAAACAAGCCATAGATGACATTAATTCATATTATTTTACTGATTATTTTTACTTTTTATAATTTCAATACACTTGTCTTCAAATATTAAAATACATAAAGATGAATATCACTATTTATATATCAATGATTAACATTACAGTTCTTTGGAGCTTTTGCAGTTCCATTAGAATATACTGACTCTCGAATCAGAAATATTTGCTGTAGTAAATCAATGTCATGCTCTGTGTTATATTGTGGTTCCATGAAAAAAATAATTTAACACCAGAGTTTTCATTTGCCTATGTTAAGGACAACCTTTCAATAAAAACACTGTAAATGAACAATCTTACTTAAGTTAGATTCAAGTCAACAGAATTTATAATGTATAATGTGAGCCTGTTACATACATGGCATATAACCAATTAGGTTGTTCTTGTTTTCCTTTTAAAGCAAATTGAATTTCTGTATAGGAATCAAGACAGTCCTATAAACTGGCAAAAAGCTATGAGAACTTCAGTTATATTGTTCTTAATAGGAAAACTAAGGTTTGACCAATAAGCTGACAGCATTAAACTGTATATTCTCAATGTGGTTTGTTTGATTTTACAAATACTTAATATTGTACATGTATATACAATGTATGTTTGTGTCTGGGCTAGAAAAGCAACTATCTCTTAGGTTGATGTCAAATTAAGCATATTTTAATGATAAAGTTCTTATGGAAACGTTAACTTAAGCTATGCTGTTTACATGCAACTTTTTAATGCTGGGAGTTTAACTATATCAACAGGGGTACATTATGATATATATTTAATAAGAATGCATACTTTAGCCACAGCGGGCGTCTTCCTTGGAGCATGGAAAGGATAGCTGTGTGGCCCCATCTCAGCAGGTATACAACAGCAGGACAGAGCAGACTTGGTAATCTCTTCTTTGGACCTATTGAACTTTGAAAAAAAAATGATGTATATATAAAGAAAGCATGGATCTGAGCTTCCTTGTAACTTTTACCCCCCAGGGTACACTGAGTGGCTATAAAATTCTGGCATGCACAATATTCCTTATTCCATTTCTCCTGCCACAAAGTATTAATCATGGTAAAAGGAAGAACCTCACATCATGGGAATTTACAATCTCTACATCTTCCTCTAGTTTAAAATGCTTGTATTATTCAAAAGTGACACTAAAATTTAAACGATGTTTCTAGGACAGACTAGTGGAACTATTACCAGTATCTGATAATAACTACCTGATGTAAGAAAAAAAAATGTTCCTGGAACTAAAGGGAAGAAATGGGAGGAAAGAAAGAATGATTCATCAAATGGTTTTCCCCTATATTCCCCTATTTCATTGACAAAGAAGTCAGACAGATGTGTAAAATCTCATTTACTTTCTTAAAAAAAAAAAAAAACACTTGAATGAAAAAAAAAATGACTTCTTTGCTTACGTTCACAGATCATTCTTAAAAAAATAATCTCAAAAAGAATAAAAGCAAGAAGGTGTGATCTTCAAATTACTAGGCTTACATAATAACTTAAGACATCTATAAATTCATTCTATAACCATCATTTTATTTTATTTCTAAACTTTTTAATATATTCAATTATAGGTGACATTCAATATTTTATTCATTTCAGGTGTATAACATACTGTTAGACATTTATATAACTTACAAAGTGATCACCCCAATAAGTCTAGGACCCCCTGACACCAAACAGTTATTGGTATATTATTGACTCTATTCCCTATGCAATACTTTAAATCTCTGTGATTATTTATATAATTGGCAATTTGTACTTTTTAATCCTTTCTCCTTTTTCGCCCTTCCCCCCCCCCATCCCAATCTGGTGACTATCAAAGGCTATGGAAAAGGAACCATTTCTCTTAGTCTGGTTAAAGATCGTTGTGAACTACATTAAGGGCTAGAAGTAAAAATGATTAAGGCAGAGTCCTTTCCAGGGCCACCACGTGTGATTATGCTGATTGTGAAATGCCCAGAGATACCCAAGCCAAGGACAGAAGTGGGGCTATAATATGGCCATGCTCTACTCCCCAAGCCATAAGCTCACAGTGTGATACTTGCTCTGTGGAGATGGGACAGGGGATACATTTTTCTTTTTAATTCACAGAAAGGGGACACCATTTTTAACTCACATTGTCATACTGTAAATATTTTAGTCTCAGTATAGCTCGAAAATGTTGGTATGTCAGACCTAAAAACTTTACTGAAAACTTACTTTTCTGTGTAAGAGGCAAGCTATCTGCCAAGCACTTTATATATCATATGTATTATTTATTCCTTGGAAGAATAAAAGTGCTTTATCAGGTCTAACATGGTATGGTCCCCAAGCTTACTCTCACCCCTCTCATCTCCCCCATTCTCCTTTATGCCTCCTTGCTCCTCACTTTTCCTAAGGGCCTTTGCACTTGATAGTCCCTCTGTTTGGAACACTTCCTCCGCAGAACTGCTCTGCGGTTTATTTCCTCACTTCCTGCACATTCCCAACCACTCCTATTAGGAGAGCCTAATAAGTCCGTCTTAGAGGAAGCCACCCCCCTGGGGACTCTCAAGCATTTTGAACTTACAGTCCATTTATTCTGCTTAATTATTCTTCATTTAACTTACTATCCTCTATATTACATATTTATTTATTTGTTTGTTTGTTTTTATTAAGTTTATTGGGGTAACATTGGTTAATACAATTATATAATTTTCAAGTGTGCATTATTATTTGACATCTGTATATTCTACTGTGTGTTTACCACCCAAAATTCAGTTTTTGATCTCCTTTACCCATTTCACCCTCCACCTACCCCCCTGTATTTGACTTCCTTTACCCCATCTACCTCCCCCACCTCCTCTACCCACCACTAACCACTACTCTATAGTCCTCTAGTAACCACTAGTCTATATTACATATTTAATTAGTGCTCTATTTTATAGTCTACCTCCCAAAACTAGAACCTAAAATTCAGGAAAGGAGGACTTTTTACCCATTTTGTTTTCTGTGATATCCCCACCTCTGAAAACTTTAGTGTGTCAATGACTTAACCCACCATGAGCCCACCTGTGTTGTTTGTCTTAGGGTTTATCTGTCCCATCTTCTACCAAAAAATAGGCAACTTTTATTAGAAAGGAACTTACTCTCATTATTTAATCAAAATTTAGATATTTTAGAGCAATGTATTATTTTCTGAAGAATTCTTATTTAAATATATTATATAAAATATAAAAAAGTTTCTTAGGAAGTAACATGGTGATATAGTAATTAATTGCTGTCCCAAACAATTTAAGGTTTTTATAGTCCTTACTATAAGGAATCATGTTAGGCTACATACAACAGCAACATTATAGAATTTATTTTTAGTAGATTAGAAACTATTTTTTCCTGTAGCAAGAAATTTTGAAGTTAACAGGTATAGGTCAAATGTAGCCTCTTCACAACACTTTCAGAACTTCAATTTCTTTTGTTTTTCTTCCTCTACATCCTCATGGTTTGTCTTTCATCAAATAATCGTAGTAGTGTATTCCCCACCATTCCCTGTCATTGAGGTCATGTTTCAGGCAGGAAGGGTAAGTAAACTGAGAATCAAATATATTTTTGACAGTTAAGTCTGACCCTCTTAGGAGATTTTCCAGAATTCTACACTTCAACTCTTACTTGTATCCTGTTAGAGAGCATTGTGTCACAAAATTGTACATACTACAGAGAGCCAAGAAAGGTAGTTTTAGAGGAACGCATTTTCACCTCCATTTAAATCATATTTTCTTGTAAGAAACATACATTGAATAATGAGAAGGCAATTAGTAGATAACCCATCACTGTTCTATAAGAGGGTAGTAGATACCAGGTTATCAATCAACAGTACATGCTGCAAGTGAAAAAGGAGAATGTTTTCTCTGTAAAGACTTTCCCAACCTTCATATGGTCTTCTAACACAATTTTTTAGAGGTTTAATACATAAATAATTATTTTAAAGCAATAATAAAATACAAATATCCTAATAGAAAATAATCAAGGAATATATGGTATGTGCAAAATAGCCAATAAAAATAAAAGATTTTAAACCTCACTTGTAAAAAATGCAAATTAGAATAATGAGATACCATTACATATCTTCAGACTGGCAGGAATAGAAAGGTCAGATAATATCAAAATTTACAAAGATGTAAGAAAATGGAAACTCCTATATTGCCAGTGAGAGTGTCAACTGGTACAACAACTTTAAGAGCCATTTGGTGATATCTAGTAAAGATAAAGAGGCTTATATCCATGTTAGCATCTTCCAGTGTCATATACCTTAGAAATGCCTTTGTACAGAAAGTCCAAGGAGACGTATACATATGTAGATTTTTATCTTTGCTTATGATATCAGTTGACTGGTTGGCATAGGCATGGTTTTGCTATATTAAGAATCAACTTTTAAAAACCCTCCTACTGATGAAATACTGTCATTTGTGACAACATGGATGGACCATGAGATAATCATGCTAAGCAAAATAAGCTAGACAGAAAAAGTGGAAAACCACATGATATCACTTATATGGGGATATAAACCTAAAAGCAACAAACAAACAGGAAAAATAAGCAGAGACTCATGGACATGGACAATAAACTAGTGGTTACCAGAGGGTGATGGAGAAGGGGAGAGGGAGATGGGGTAAAAGGGGTCAAATATGTGGTGACAGAAAAAAAATATAATATGGGCAGTGAATACCCAATACAATATATACGCCTTACTGTTGAATTTTACACCTGAAACATAATGGATTTCATTAATCAATGTCACTATAATAAAAATTAATTAATTTTAAAAACTACTCATAAAATAATATAAAAATTTTAAAAAACCCTCTTACTAATTGCCTATATCACCAATTTTATGGTTTGTTCCTTCCTATAATGAGCATAGTAAAAAAAGATACTGAGATACTACATTTTTTGACTTAGACTGGTCCAAATATTTTAATACATATGGAACCAGCTCTCTACACCTGAAACCATGCTGACATAGTGGTGATTTACAAATAGCCCTTTGGGGTGGATATTCTATCTTGTAATGCAGTTACGAGTAAATGTTCTCTGATTTTGTTATGGTTTTGCAAATTGCAGCCTTTATTACATATAACCCTGCTTCATCCCTACCCCATCACAGAATGTCAACCTGGTAGAGATTAAGTAAATATATGGTTAACTAAAACCTGACTTCAGAGGTGACATCATCAACATGGCCAAATAAGACATTCCTTACTTATATCCTCCCTCAACAACAATTTGGCATCCACCCATGGGCAAAAGTGCCTTTGTGACAGCTGTGAGATCCAGCACCTTATGCCAAGGTACCCAGAAGGAGTCTCACTCACCCACCAGTGGGTAATAGGTATGAAACTTGGTCCTGGTTCTAGCCATGTTGGCCACAGTCTGGGAACCTCTGGAGGACACCGCCTTAGACAATCACCAACAGACGAGAGAGCCTTTGTAGAAGCCCAGGTTTCTAGCAGAGAACTTACAGCACACCACTGGTGCAAAAAAAAAAATATATATATAATATTATATATATATATATAGTATATTATATTTATATATAATATACAATATATATTATATATAGTGTGTATATACATACATACATACACACACATATATGTATATAATACAATATATGCACACATATACACACACATTAAAGAGAGCAAAAAGAAGGGTTTGACTTTACCTGCATCACTCCTCCACCAAGGCAGCACAGCTCAATGCTAAAAGAGACCTTCTTGGCACATGATTTCTCCTGCAGAGGAAAGTGAGAGCAATGAGTAAGTGCCCAACTTCCCCAGCTATGCAGAAAGCTGCCAAAAAGGGCCATTTCTATCTCACTTTATTCTGAGTACTGAGTCATGAACTACATGATTGCCATATGGGAATAACTTGAGAGAGCAGCAAATAAGACTCTGAGAGGATATTAAAAGAAGGTGTATCCTACTATGTCACAGATTCCATCAAAGAGTCTACCCACAAGCACTAGGGATGATTTACTTGCAGGTTCCCTCAGCTGACCCACAATTACTATGAGCACTCCATGCACCTTACTCAAATACCCCAAAGCTGTAGCCCATTCCTTGATTGTACTCTCAATGGTGGCGATAGTGAGCTTTGGAAGATAACTAGAGAGTACTTGCAAAAAAAAAAAAAAAAAATGACCCAAATCTGCAGAACAAGGAGAGACCACAAATTTGAATTTTAGTTCCACCCTTGGAAAAGCAAAAGGGAAACTGCTAGCATCTGGCTAGATGCATTGCAGAATCAATAAAAAGCAGTACAAACTTAAAAATTTTGCCACAAGAGGGCGCAAAAACACAGAGCAGGTGTATCCATAGAAGACCTGAAAATGCTGCAGAATCACTAAGAGGGCTGAGAGAAGGCATTTCTCTCCAGCATCAGTCAGTAAAAACTGGAGAAAACGACCGCTACTTCAGATGTGATGATAAGAACACAAGACTTCAAAGAACATAAAGATAAAGAGAAAGGCATCAAAACATACCACTATGAAAAATTGTTAATTATTAAAGGAAGACAGCAAATGAGGAAGAATAGAACAAGGAAACCACAAAACAATCAGAACAATTAATAAGATGGCATTAGTAAATCTTACCAATGGTAATTACTCTAAGTTCAAATGAATGAAATTATCCAACCAAAAGGCATTGAGTGGCTGGATAAATTAAAAAAAAAAATCCAACTATATGTTTTCTATAGAGACTCCCTTCAGCTTTAACACACATGGGTTCAAAGTGAAGAAACAGAAAAAAGTATTCCATGTAAGTGAAAACCAAAAATGAGCAGCATTAACGCTACTTATAGCAGACAAAAAAGACTTTAAGCTAAAAATGAAACAAAAAACAAAGATGATAATTATATAATAACAAAAGGGTGAATTAATCAAAAGATTATAACATTCCTAAGTATATATGTACCCAACATTAATAAAATGTAACATAGCATTAACATAAATATATTAAGTACATACTAACAGATCTGAAAGAAGACATTGATAACAATACAATAATAGTAGTAGCCCACTTTCAACAGTGGATAGATCATCAAACAGAAAATAAATAAGGAGACATTGGATACAAATTATACTTTAGACCACAGGGGCTAACAGACATATACAGAACATTGCATCCAAGAGCAACAAAATAAACATTCCTTTCAAGTGCACAAGGATCATTATCAAGAATAGAACATATAAAAGGTCACAGTCTTAGCAAATATAAGAAGATGGAAACCATAAGCAGTATATTTTGAACAAAATAATGTGAGACTATAAACCAGTAACAGAAGAAAAACTGGAGAATTAATGAATATGTGAAAAGTAAAACATTTCTGAAGAACTAATGGGTCAAAGAAAAAATTAAAAGCAAACTCTCAAAAAAATATACAGAAACAAAAGAAAATGAAAGCACAAAATACCAAAACTTATGAGATACGGCAAAAAACAATTAAAAGAGGAATAAATGCTTATGCTGTATAAATGCTTTTATTGTAGCAATAAATGCCTTTGTTAAGAAAAAATAAAGGTCCCAAATAAACAACTTAACTTTACACCTCAAAATCATTGTTATAAAATCGAACTAAGCTAAGGTTAGGAGAAGGAAGAAAATAGCAAAAACAACAGCAGAAATAATAAAACAGAGCCCCTCCAAATGAATAAAACAAACAAATAAACAAAAAGATCAAGGAAACTAAGAGCTAATACTTTCAAAAATGAAGAAAATAGACAAACCCTTGGTTAAGAAAAAAAAAAGAGAACATAATAAAATCAGAAAAGAAAGAGGAGACATTGCAACTCATTCACAGATTTGCAAAGGCTTAAATGAGATTACTATGAACAATTACACGACAACAAATTGAATAATCTAGAAGACATGCATAAGTTCTAGAAGCATAAAACTTACCAAGACCAATTCATAAAGAAATAAAAAATGTGAACAAACCATTAATGAGATTGAATAAGTAAATAAAAAGACAAAAGCCCAGTAAGAGATGGTTTCCCTGGTGAACACTACCAAACATTTAAAGAATTAACATTGATCTTTCTAAAACTCCTCAAAAAACTTGAAGAGACAGGAACACTCCTAAACTAATGAGTTCAGTAGTACCAGATACCAAAGCCAGATAAGGACACTACAAGAAGAGAAAACCACAGGCCAACACCTGTGATTAATATAGCCATATAAATTTCAATAAAATCTTAGCATAATGAATTCAATAATACATTAAAAGGATCATACACCATAATCAAGTGAGATTTCCCCTAAAATGTAAGAATGGTTTAACATACACAAATCAAAAAGTATAATACACATTATTAGAATAAAATATAAAAATTAAGATAATCTCAATCTGTGCAGAGAAAAACATTTGACAAAATTTAAATACTTTTTATGATAAAAAATCAACAAATTGGGTATAGTAAAAAACATACTTCAATGTATAAAGGTCATGTATGACAAGCCCATAGCCAACATTTTGCTTAACGGTGAAAAGTTGAAAGGTTTTTTTACAAGCCTAGGAATAAAACAATGGTGACCGTTCTCACTACACCATTCAAAATAATAATAGTAGTTCTAGTCAGAATAGCAGGCAAGAAAAAACAAACAAAAAAAGACATCCAGATTAAAAAGAAGTAAAATCATCTCTGTTGTAAGTTATATATTCTTATGTAAGAAATTACTAAATATTCCACCAAAAAAATTCTGTTAGAACTAATTAATGAATTCAGTAAAATTGCAGGATACAAAATCAACATACAGAAATCAGTTGTTTCTCTACACTAACAACAAAATATCTGAAAAAGAAATAAAGAAAACAATCTCACAATAGCATCAAAAATTATAAAATAGGTAGAAATAAATTTTTCCAAGATGTGGAAGAACCTGTTCACTGAAAACTATAAGACTTTGATGAAAAAAATTAAATAAGACACAAATAAATGCAAAGATATTTCTATGTTATGGAACAGAAAAATAAATATTGGTAACATAATCATACTACTTAAAGCCATCTATAGGTTCATTGCAATCCTTATCAAAATTCCAGTAACATTTGTTACAGAAATCAAAAAAAAAAATTCTAAACTTTTTATGGGATCACCGTGACCTCAAATAGTCAAAGCAGTCTTGAGAACAAAGAACAAAGTTAGTGCATTATGTTTTCTGATTGTAAACTATATTACAAAGCTAAAGTTATCAAAACAATATAGCATTGGCATAAAGATAGACTCACAGACCAATTAAACAGACTCAAGAGCATAGAAATAAACCCTTAAATGTACACTCAATATTTGAAAAGGGGTCCAAGAATACTCAATGAGGAAAGAATGCTCCTTTCAATAAATAATGTTGAGAAAACTGGATAATTACATGCAGAATGAAAGTGGACCCTCATCATACACAACTCACAAATGAACTCAAAATGGATTAAAGGTAGACTTTCCAAAAGATGGATGTGTAGGAAAAACCTGAACTCACCCCTTTCCACGAATACACCAAATATACAACTACATAGAGTAATTTCACCAGAAAGATAACTGAGGACTGTTGAACAACTTCTGCACAATAAATGAGAAAGAAATACCACACAGAGAAAGTTGGGGGAACTGTGGGAACTCTCCAGATTGGCAGAAACTCTCTGAGATCAAAGATGCCACTGAGCACCATTGTTTATATTCCTCCTCCACCTACATAGTGCAGATGGGAGTTCTGTCCAAGTGCTCTAGCTGACCAGCAAGGCCCTGCAACATGCCCTAGGCTAACCTGACCAGAGCTTGCTATAGGACCAGACAGTCAGTCAGCCAGAGTGCCACTGTAGCTGTGTGCCCAGGTTGCCTCAGCAAGTGCCCACTGCAGCCTGGACAGCTGGCCATCCAGCACAGAACAGACACCATATGTTGTCTGCTTTGACTCCAGCCAGCCTGTTGAAAACCCCTGCACGTACAGTCTACAGAGAGGTCATTTCAACACAAGGCCACTTTTTCAAGATGGGATAAATAGCTGTTACATCTAATTCACAGAACCAAACACAGATGAGTAAAGGAATGTGTTCCAAATGAAGGAACAAGGAAAAAATAGAAAATAACTCCAATAAAGTAGAAGCAAATAATTTGCCTAGTAAAAAATTCAAAGTAACCATTATAAAGATGCTCACCAAACTTAAGAGTAAAATAAAGGAACTTAGTAAGAACTTCAACAAAGAAGTAGAAAATATAATAAAGAAACAGCAGGCATTGAAGAATACAATAACTGAAATTAAATATATATTTTATGTATTTTTACATTATAAGTCACATTATGTTTACATATATTTTTATATGTAAACATATAATATATATGTGTGTGTGTGTGTGTGTGTCTTTTTAGGAAGAAAAAGGTCATAACCATAAATAAAAAACTATATGAAAGAAAAACTATATATATGTACATACATATATACACTGGAGGAAATTAATAACAAATTAGATAATACAGAAGAACTAAATAGTGACCTGGAAAACAGAATAGTGGAAACTACCTAATCAGAACCACAAAAACAGAGAGCAATTTAGAAAAAAATGAACATAATTTAAAATACATCTGAGACAATATAAAGCACTCTAATACTCATATTAGAGGGAGATCAGAAGGATAAGAGAGAGTAAGGGGCAGAAATCTCTTTTAAAGAATATTGGCTGCAAACTTTTCTAACTTAGGGGAGAAAAAAGAGATCCAGGTGCAGGAGGCAAAGAAAGTTTCAAACACGATGAATCCAAAGATACTCACACCAAGACATATTATAATTAAAATGACCAAAGTTAAAAATAAAGACAATTTTGAAGGCAGCAAGGCAAAAATAACTAGTCACATACAAGGGAAAGACTAAGAGGCTATCAGCTGATTTCTCAGCAGAAAGTTTACAGGCTAGAAGAGAGTGGAAGAATATATTTAAAGTGCTGAAAAAATGGAACCTACAATCTAGAAAACGCTACTTGGCAAAGTTATCATTAAGAATTGAGAGAGAAATAAAGGGTATTCCAAACAAGCAAAAACTCAAGGAGTTCATTACCACTCAATCAGCTTTAAAAGAAATGTTAGTCTTCTATAAGCAGAAGAAAAATGGTCATAACCATAAATAAAAATATATAAAAAAAAAAATCTCAGTGGTAAAGCAAATATATAATAACAAAGTGAATCAGCTACTTATAAAACTAGTATAAAGTTTAAAAGACAAAGTAACAAAATCAACTATAACTACAACAAGTAGAGAATACACAAAATGAAAACATCTAAAATATGATGACAAAAACATAAAGTGTGAATGAGATAGTAAATAATGTAACACTTTTAGAATGTGTTCTAACTTGAATGCCTATCAGATTAAAATAGACTGCTATAGCTACAGAGCTACCTACATGAATCTCATGGTAAATCAAAAATCAAAACTTTACAAAGCTACACAAAATAAAGAAAATGGAGCAAAAGAAAGCCACTAATGAAAACCAGTAAAACACAAGGGAAAAAATCAAGATAAAAAGATAGGCATAGAGAAGAATTATAAAATCAATAATAAAAAAAGAACAATTAATAAAATGGCAATAAGTACATACCTATCAATAATTACTTTAAAAGTTAGTAAATTAAATGCTTCAATCAAAAGACAGAAAGTGGCTAAATGGATTTTAAAAACAACCATTTATATACTACCTACAAAAGACCCACTTTAGATCAAATGACACAGAAAACTAAAAATGAAGGAATAGAAAAAGATATTCTATGTAAATAGAAATTAAAAGAAAGCTGGAGTGGAAATACTTATAACAAACAAAATAGACTTTAAAGCAAAGACTGTAAAAAGAGACAAAAATAGTATTACATAGTGAAAAGGGGTCAATCCAAGAAGATAATATAACAACCATAAATTTCTACATATCCAACATAAAGTACATAAATATATAAAGCAAATATTAATGACATAAAAAGAGAAACTGACAGCAATACAGTAATAGTAGATGACTTTAATACCACCACTTACATCAATGGATACATCTACCAGACAGAAAATCAACAAGAAAACAATGGCCTTAAATATCACATTATTTCAGATGAGTTAATAATATATATATACTTTTCAAGTTACATAGAAAATTCTCCAGGATATTCTAGGATAGATTGCTTGTTAGATCACAAAACAAGTCTCAATTAATTCAAAATTGAAATCACATTAAGCATCTTTTCCAATCACAATGTATGAAACTAGAAACCAACTATAAAGAAAAAAATTTAAAAATCCACAAATATGTGAACACTAAACAACATACTTCTAAACAACTGATAAATCAAAGAGTAAATCAAACAAGAAATTAAAAACTACCTTGAGACAAATGAAATGAAAACACGACTCTCCAAATCTATGAGATGTAGCAAAATCGGTTCTAATAGGGAAATCTACAGTGATGCAGTCCTACCTCAAGAAACAAAGAAAAAAACTCCCAATAAACAATCTAACTTAATACCTCATAAAGGAACTAGAAAAAGAGGAACAAGTAAAACATTAAGTAGAAGAAAGGAAATAATAAAAATGAGAGGAGAAATAAATAAATAGAGACTAAAAATAAAACAATAGAACAGATCAATAAATAAATCTGAGAGCTGGTTCTTTGAAAAGATAAAAGTGATGAATCTTTATCCAAGAAAGAAAAAAAGAGCAAGAAAAAAGAGAGAGTGCCCAAATAAATAAAATGGAAAGTGAAAGAGAAGTTACAACTGATACAATAGAAATACAAAGGATTGTAAACACTATGAACAATTATATGCCAACGAATTGGACAACATAGAAGAAATGGATAAATTTCTAGTACCATACAAATTTCCAAGACTGAAACAAGAAGAAGTAAAATCTGAACAAATCACTCACTAGCAATGAAATTAAAGTTGTAATAAAAAAAAAAAATCCCAACACACAAAATTCCAGGACCAGATGGACTTTACAGGTAAATTATATCAATAATTTCAAGAAGAATTAACATCCATCCTCTCAAACTATTCCAAAAATTTGAAAAGGAAGAAATGTTTCTCAACTCATTCTATGAGGCCATCATTACCCTAATACCAGCATTACCCTAATGCCAAAACCATACAAGACACTACAAAAAAGAAAAGTATAGGTCAATATCCTAGATGAATATATATGCAAAAATTCTCAACAAAATATTAGCAATCTAAATTCAACAATATATTAAAAGGATTATTATACTCCATGACCAAGTGAGGTTTATTTTCAGGGGTGCAAGGATGGTTCGATATTCACAAATCAATCAGCATGATACCATATCAATACAACAAGGATAAAATTATACTATTATCTCAACAGATGCAGAAAAAGCATTTGACAAAATTCAACATTTACAATAAAACTCTCAACAAAGTGTGTATAAAAGAAACATCCCTCAACATAATAAAGACTATTACAAACCCACAACTAATACCATACTTAAAAAGTGATAAGTGAAAAACTTGTCCTTTAAGATCATGAAAAAGACAAAGATTCTCACTCTCATCACTTTTATTTTATATAGTATTGAAAGTCATAATCATCGCAACCAGAAAAAAAATAAAACAAAAGTCATCCAAATTAGAATAAAAGAAGTAAAAGTTGTCACTATTTTTGCAGATGATATGATACTATATATAGAAATCCTTTACTACTCCACAAGAAAACTATTATAACAAATAAATTCAATAAAGTTGTAAGATACAATACTAATATATGAAAATATGTTAGGTTTCTATACACTAATAATGAACTGTGAGGAGAAATTAAGAAACCAAATTATAATTGCATGAAAAATAAAATACCTAGGGAATAAATTTATCCAAGCTGGTAAAAAAATCTGTACTCTGAAAATAAGACATTTAAAAAAAGAAATTGAAGAGGACATAATTCATGAAGGATATATCCTGTTCATGAATTGAAAAGAATAATATCATTAAAATGTCTGTACTACCTAAAGCAATCTATAAATTTGATGCAATCTTTATCAAGATATCAATGACTTTTTTCTCAGAACTGGAATAAATAATCCTAAAATGTATATAAAGTCATAAAATATCTTGAACAGCCAAAGCAAATTGAGAAAGAAGAACAAAGTTGGAAATATCATGTTCCCTGATTCCAAACTATATGACAAAGCTATAGTAATCAAAACAGTATGATATTAACATTAAAAACAGATACATAGACCAACAGAACATAAAAAGTCCAGAAAAAATTGTCACTTACATGCTCGATTTAGCTGTAATAAAAGAGGTGATGATATACAACAGGGAAAAGTAAGTCTCTTCAACAAGTGGTGTTGGGAAAACTAGACAGATACATGCAAAAAATAAAATTAAATTGGATCGCATTTTTATACGATATATAAAAATAAACTTAATATAAATTAAAGACTTAGATGTAAGACCTCAAACCATAAAACTTCTAGAAGAAAACATAGACAGCAAAATCTTTCATATCAAAAATAGTAATTTTGTGGGGGGCATATGTTTCTTTGGGTAAAGGAAACAAAGGAAAAAATAAACAAATAGGATTACATGAAACTAAAAAAAATTGGCACAGAGAATAAAACCATCAACAAAATGAACAGACTGAATGGCAGAAGATATTTGTCAATGATACATTCATTGAGAGATGAATAAACACAATTATAAAAAACTCATACAACTTAACACCAAAAAATTTTTTTGATTAAGAAATGAGCAGAGGACTGTAATACACATTTCTCCAAAGAGGACATACAGATGGCCAATAGACATACAAAAAGATGCTCAACATCACTAATCATCAGGGAAATACAAACTAAAACCACAATGAGATATCACTTTATACCTGTTAGAATGGCTATCATTAATAAATCAACAAACAACAAATGTTGGCAAGTATGTGGAAAAATGAGAACTCTATGCACTGCTGGTCAGACTGTAAATTGATGTAGCCACTATGGAAAACAGTATGGAAGTTCCTCAAAAAATTGAAAATAGAACTATCGTATGGTCACAATTTCACTTCTGGTATTATATAAAGAAAACGAAAATACTTATTCCAAAAGTTGTATGCACCTTTATGTTCATTACAACATTACTTACAATAGCCAAGATATGAAGGCTACCTAGGTATCCATTGATAAATAAATGTTTTTTTTTTAAAGATGTCATGTGTGTGTATTACTCAGCCATCATTTGAAACAACAAATACTAGAGAGTATTATCCTAAGTAAAATAAGTCAGAGAAAGACAAAAACTGTATAATTTTACTTATGTGTGAAATCTAAATAACAAACAAATCAACAAACAAAACAAAACAAAAACAAAATCATAGATACAGGGAATAAACTAATGGGGAGTGGGAAATGATTGGGGGAATAGGTAATAAAGATGAAGGGAATAAGAGGTACAAATATACAGTTATCAAATAAATAAGATATAGGGATATAGGGTACAGCAGAGGAAATATAGTCACTAATGTTATAAAAACTTTGATCACTAAATATTTTGGTAATCATATTGTAAATTATGTAAATGTTGATTCGCTGTACGCCTTAAACTAATATAATGCATAAACATTGTATGCCAACTATACTTTAAAAAAATTTTTTTAATGGATTAAAGATTTAAACATAAGACCTAAATTCATGCATGGAAAAAACATAGGAAAAAGTTTTTGGACATTGTCTTGCCAACTGTTTTATTTATTTATTTTTTAATAAAGCACAAGTAACAAAGGCAAAAATAAATAAAAGAGACTATATCAAACTAAAAAGGTTCTGGACAGCAAAAGGCTACTCAACAAAATGAAAAGGCAAGCTAATGAATGTCAGAAAATATCTCAAATAATGTATCTGACAAGAGGTTACTATCCAAAATATATAAAAAACTCATGCAATTTACTCAATATTTTTAAAAAATCCAATTAAAAAAATGGGCAGAGATACTGAATAGACATTTTTACAAAGAGATACAAATAGCCAACAGATACATGAAATGATGCTCAAAATCACTAATCATCAGGCAAATGTAAATCAAAACTATAATGATATGCCACCTCACATCTATTAAAATGGTTTTTATCAAAAGAAAAGAGATAAGAAGTAAAATGTGAAGAAAATAAAATTTTTATGCACTGTTCGTAGAAATTTAAATTGCTATAGCTGCCATGAAAAATAATATGGAGAGTTGTTAAAAAATTAAAAACAGAACTATCATATAATTATAGCAGTTCTACTACTGGGTATGTATCCAAAAGAAATGAAATGAGGATCTTAAGGAGATATTTGTACTCCATGTTCTTATAGCAATATTTACAATAGCCAATGTGGAAACAACTTAAATGTCTTCTATAAATGAATGATGGCTAAAGGTGATGTCATTACAGACATATATAAAATAGAGTATTATTCAGCTATTAAAAGTAGGAAATCCTGTTATTTTTGACAACATGGATGAAACATGTGGGCATTAAGATAAATGAAATAAGTCAGGCAAATAAGGACAAGTACTATATGATATCACTTACATGTTGAATCTTAGAAAGCTGAACACATGAAAGTAGAAAGTAGAATGTTTGTTACAAGCATCTGATGGGTGGCAGAAATGAGATGTTAGTCAAATGGTCCAAACTTCTAGTTATAAAATGAATAAATTCTGGGGGACTAATGTACTATATGGTAACTATGGTTAACAATATGTATTGTGTGCTTGAAAGTAGCTAAAAGAGTACATTTTAAATGTTCTTACAACAAAAAGAAATATTAATTATGTGAGGTGATGTGTTAACTAACACTAATGTGTAATCATTTTGCAATGTATAAATGTATCAAATCATCACCATGTATACCTTAAACTTACATAATGTTATGTATCAATTATATCTCAATAGACCTGGAATTAAAAAAAAAAAAACTGGCTTCTAATCAAGGAGGCAGACACTGCCCCTTATATCCTGGCCTAAAGAAAGAAAATTATTATCAATAAGCAAATATGCAAATATATCTTTATACAATACACATATACACTGTATATTCATATTTTTATCAATAAGTCATTATTTTGAAAATGATAAAGAAAAAACATTTTCTCTGAAAAGTGTTTATGTATACTTTGATGCAGCAATCACTGTGTCATTGAAGTCATCTTTAAGAACAGTGATTCAATTCTTTCAGAAAAAGTAAGAATAAATTTAGGAGTACTATGTGACAAATTCCTGGTATGACTAGAGAGGGTTTGTGTGCATTTCTTACTTCTTTTCTTTTTGGTTCTATCATTCTCAAGAGATAGGATTTTTTAAAAAGCTTGGTATTTCTCAATAAACCTGTCACTATGAAAATTGTAACTTAAGTTTTTCTTATATTTAAGGATTATTTTTTCTATGTCTTTATTTCAGCTTCTGTGTAATTTCTCATGATTTTTAGCAATCACATATACTTTAACAATATAAACAATGGTCTTTTATATATATAATTAATCAAGGTGGAACGTTCTCTTGAGGTGTTCACATATAATTTTCCTGCCATATTCAATATAGTAAAAAATATGAAATTATTTCTAGAAAATAGATGAAAAGTATTTCAACATATTGTGACTACGTGAATAACATTTTAATTAAGAAGTTAATTTTTAAAATAGAGCATTAATATTTTTCGAGTTCACATCAATATTTAGTGCGTTTACTTTCTCCAGGGATGTTTTTTCCTCTTTCATGATCCACAAGCCTCCATTAAAACCAATTTTACCAACAGGTCACTAAAACATTCCTTTACTCTTATATTTGTAAATAGTGCTCTTTAATATAAAGTGAATGTATATTATCCAAGTTATAAATCGTCAATCAGTGGCTACATAATATAGGCATGAATTATTTTAAAGGTACACATATATTTCTCTATATGCATATATTTCTACATAAAATACATAAAAACTAGACATGATATTTTTATTCTTATGCTATGTAACTTTCATCTTAAGGTTAATTTGAAATTGTATTTTCTAAACATTACATAAAAATTCAGATTGCTTTAAAATTCCTTTTTTCTCTATTCTGCTTTTCTTCTTCTAAAAAAGAAAATAAAAAAATAAGGTTTAGCATTCAACATTAGTGCTAAATAAGCATAACAAGATAAACAAATAGACCTAAGTATGAAGAAAATGATCAAATTAAAATGTGACATATTGTTTAGACTCTCTTAAGACCTAGTCATTAATGCACATATATAACTACATTTTCATAATTAGCTAGCAAAAATTATTGGTTCTCCAAGAATTTGGAAATAATAAAATTTTCAACCAAGAATTAAACTTCAAGAATAAGGCATAATAAATCTTCTCAAAGTAATAGGATTATCCTCAGCCCAAGTATACATGCCTTTACAATAATATAATTGACAGTTGGGGATATAGCATAAGGAAGAAGGTGTGAAAGCCAGGTTGCTTAATCTAAAAGCTCAGAGGAAGATAGAAGCTGTGCCCATCTGTGATAGGTAGCTTCCCAAATATTGTCCAATAATTCTCACCTCCTAGTAACAAATCATTCTATGATTCCTCCAGTACCGTAACAGCATTGATCAGGATGACCAATAGAAAATGACAGACATGATGGTTTATCATCTCCAAGATTAGTTTGTGAAAGACTGAGGCTTCTCTCTTGTTTGCTACCTCTCTCTCCCTATTCCTTGGATATGGAAGTCAAGTCACAAGCAGCTCTAAGGATAGGTCAATGTGGTAAGGAACTGAAGTCTCCTTCTATAAGTCACTTACATGAGCTTAGAAGTAGATACTTATACTACAAAGCAACAATAATCAAAACGTCATGGTATTGCCAGAAAAATAGACACATAGACCTGTGGAAGAGAATCGAGAGTCCAGAAGTAAAGCCAGGTTTATCTGGGCAAATAATTCTTGACAAAAAAAGGCCAAAAACATACTGTAGAGAAAGAAAGATCTCTTCAATAAACAGTGCTGGGAAAACTGAAAAGCCACCTGCAAAAGAATGAAACTAGACTGTTGTCTAAACCACACCAAAATTAACTCAAAATAGATTAAGGACCTAAATATAAAACCTGAAATAATAAATTGCATAGAAGAAAACATAGAAACTAAACTCATGAACCTTGGACTTAAAGAAGATTTTAAGAATTTAACCTCAAAGACAAGGGGATTAAAAGTAAAAATAAATGAAGGGACTACATCAAACTAAAAAGCTTCTACACAGCAAAATAAACTGTCAGCAAGGTAAAGAGACAACCATCTGAATGGGAAAATATATTTGCAAGCAACACCTCTGATAAGAGCCTAATATCCAAAATATGCAACAAACTCATACAACTCAATAACAGCAAACAAAAAAATCCAATCAAAAAAAAAAAAAAGGGTAGAGTACCTGAACACCACTTCCCCCAAGAAGACACACAAATGGCCAACATATGAAAACATGCTCATCATCGCTAGCTATTAGGAAAATGCAAATCGAAACCACAATGAGATACCATCTCACACCTGTTAGAATAGCTATAATCAACAGGACAAGTAATAACAAGTTTTGAAGAGGATACAGAGAAAAGGAACCCTCATATACTGCTGGTGGGACTGCAAATTGGTACATCCACTATGGAAAACAGTATGGAGGTTCCTCAAAAAACAAAGAATAGATCTATCATATAATCCAGCAATCCCTCTACTGGGTATTTACCCCAAGACTTGAAAACCCATATCCAAAAAGATATTTGCACACCGATGTTCATAGAAACATTATTCGTGGTAGGCAGGATATGGAAGCAACCAAAGTGTCCTATGATAGATGATTGATTGGATAAAGATGTGGTACATATATACAATGGAATATTACTCAGCTATACAAAAAGATGAAATATGGCCATTTGTGACAATATGGATGGACCTTGAGATAATCATGTTAAGTGAAATAAGCCAGACAAGAAAAGTTGAAAACCACATATATCACTTATATGTGGGATATAAACCTAAAAGCAACAAATGAACAGAACAAACAAACAGAAACTCATGGACATGGACAATGGACTAGTGGTTACCAGAGGGTAGGGGGGAGCAGGGAGGAAGATGGGGTAAAAGGGGTCATATACGTGATGTGATGACAGAAATGAATCTAACTATGAGCGGTGAACACACAATACAATATATATACGCTTTACTGTTAAATTGTACACCTGAACCTTACTGGATTTCATTAACCAATGTCACCATAATAAAAAAAAAAACAAAAAGTAGTTACTATAGCCCCATCCAAGTCCTCATCTATTGCAGCCCTGGCTAATAGCTTGACTTTTGAGACTAAGTCAGAACCACCCAGCAAAGTCAATTCCAGATTCTTGACTCTCAAAACTGTGTGAGATAATATTTGTTGTTTTAAGCTGCTATGGTTTGGGCAATTGTTATGCCCAAACTTAGATGTAATACAACATCTAAGTATGAGAGACTAGTGGTCACTGAATTTGATTTTCAGACTAATGTTTTCCCTTCAATAGATATGAATGCAAAGGCTTTCCACCAATAACTTCCAAGACATATTTGACATGAATAACTCCGTGTCCTACATGTATCCTAAAACTTAGACTTCCAGTAAGCAATCCATCAACATAATTCCTTTTTCTTGAGTTAATATTCATCAAGCAACCCTCTGACTATTTGACCTTCAAGAGTTCTGACTGCAAAGAGAAACTACACTGATTGTGCTGGTATGAGTACTTAAATCACTGGGAAAGCTATTCTTCCACCTAAATTAAGTTGGCAATCTGATTTTAGACATTCGCACTGAGAAAGTAGTTAATATGACATTGAGAGTCTCCTTTGTGTACTGTGAAACTTGGGGTTCTGAGCCTAAAATAATTAAGAGCCAGATCATCATTGCACAAAACTTGGTGTGTTTGTAAAAGTGATATCTTCTTGGCAGAAAAGACCATAATCCTTCCACAGGTGACACTTCCTTTGAAACCAACATTTCTTTGTTGGTTTATACCTCATGGCTGAATAGCAACATAACAAAAGTAATTCCCTATCTCAGAAATTGAGTGTGAATTCACATTATAATCACATTTTATACCATGGAAGCTCCATGAGGAGAGGCACTTTATCTTTTTCACTCATTGATATATTCTGGGACTGTCACAGCAGGCACTCAGTAAATACTTGTTGAATGAACACAAACATAAATACTTTTCGGACATTATATTGTGTTTTACTACTCGGCCCTCTCCTTCATTTCTCATAGAAGCCATTGTATATCTTTCTTAATTTTCTCAAATTCCTAACAGTGAAACATCTATTATAAGGGACTTGTCACCTAGTTCATCATTAAAATGTGAATTTTCAAAGGGAAAATATCTTAATTTCCTTCCACAAAAATCTATATAAACTTGTTTCAGCACTAAGACATACTAACATGTCCTAAAGTTCATTTCATATTCACATATACATAGGTACCTAATTTGGTTAAATTGGTGGATTCTTGACTTATTCCTAATTTAACACAATACTGACTTTAGTTTTATGTGTGTAAATGAAAGTGGATTATATCTCCTGTCCAACTTTACTGAAAATCTTTGTCAAAAAGTGGTCTCATCACAAACCATTTAACATTGTTTCTAAATTTTGGAATGACATATTCTGGCTAATAAATTTCTAGGTCAAATGGTTCTTATTTTAAATAATGAAAGATATTGATTGTTCGATTACTCTCAAAAAAGTTCCATTACTTTACAATATTGATATTTTATGAAAGTATCCGTACATACACTTACTATATATAAAATTTGACCAATATGTCAGGGGAAAATTGATTTTTGCATGAATAGTTTATTTTGTGTATTTTTCAATTAAATGTGAAATAGACCACTTTTTTGTGCATGTATAATTTACTTGTATTTATATTTTTTTCCAGTAAGATGTTTGTTCCTTTTAAGGTTTTAAAAAATTTCTTCTGTTCATTTCTTAATTATTGCTGTGCGTGAACTTATTAAATTAATTTTTAATTAAAACATTATTTGTCATTATTATATAATACTTTAATATTATATCTCTAGATATTTTGCTCATTTTATTCAGTATTTTAAAATTACATATGTAATATAAGTAAATTGATGAAAGCATAAAGTTATAAAGTATATGAATAAAACGAGCACCCAGCTTCATAACTACTTTGTATCTACATGTGAGGTAGAAAGCAATTTAGGGAAAAACTGATCATTTGCCATATCCAGCGCAGCCTGCTTGATACCTGAGTGGGAACAGTGGAAGATGCCAAAAAGAAAGAGAAAGACAAAGGCGAGATCAAGTGGAGCACTATCCACTGATGATTGAATAGTGGCACAGTTTTATTTTTGCAAGCTGCTTTTATACAAGAGCATACAATTGCTAGCTAGGATAAGATCATCTTTGGCAAATCACCTAGCCCACATTCTATTATGAACTTTTTCTGTTCTATCTGTTCAGGGCTAGAAGTGTACTTCCCTGTCTCGGAGAAACACCGCATTGTTTCCCAAACAATTAATAGCTCCCATTCTTAGGAGGGTTCATTGATGTGAGGCAACCCTTGGCTGGCCTCACAGATTGCAAGGACCTTGTCAGCTTGCAGTCTACTCCCCACAACCATTGACTTTCCCAATTAATTCAGACTACGTAGCTCACCATTTATTTACTATTTTAGATTTAGTCTCATGTTTGTTTGTATGGTTGCTATTGTAAATGTATTATTTTTTAATTCTAATTTGTTTTTTAATTAATTTCATTCTCTTGCTAAATTTTCTGTCTAATTCTAGTAGTTATGTTTATACTTTTTAAAATTTTTCTATTCTACACATTCTATGTGCAAATAGTGACATAGTTTTAGTTCTAATTCTAATCTTTATATCTTTCTTTTTGCTTCATTGTAATAGCTATGATATCTGAGGCAATAATGAATAAACATAGAAAGTGTAGGTGTCTTTGCCTTATTTCCAGCACCTTAATGAAATTTTAAATATTTATAACCAATTAGTATGTTATATACTATATTTTTGTAGATATCTTTAAAATAATTTGAAACTTACCCTTCACTTACAATTTTTTTATCATAAAGACAGGTTATGATAAATTAACAAATGCTATTTCTGCATCTGTTAAAAAGATTGCATAATTTCTCTCTTATTTTGTTACAGTGGGAAATTATGCTGGCAATTTAAAAATGTTAAAGCAAACTAAAATTTTCTGAAATAATCCCAACTTGTTCCTGAAGTCTCATCTTTTAATACATTGCTTGATTAATTTAAATAATAGTTTGCTTCGAATCGTCCTTGTTCCTGAGAGTAATTGGTTTATAGATTTTAAAAATTTTCTGTCCAAGTTTTGTTATCAGAATTATGTATAATCCAAGACAGGAGATTTCTCTTTTTTTCTATATTCTTTAATAATGTCTTTCATAAATGTTCATTAATTCAAAGATAAGTTATCTAGACCTATTTTTTATACAGAGGAGGTATTTGTATGCAAAGGATTTAATTATGGATCCAATATGTTTGCTATATATAAGACTATTCATAGTTTTCATTTCCTCCTTATTAGTTTTGATGACTTTTGCTTTTAAAAGAAATTGTCCATTTAATTTCTATTGTCAAATTCACTAGCAAGTATTTGTTCATATCAGTTCTATTATCCTTTTTAAATTCTTGAAGAAACTGTACTAATGTTTCCTTTTTCATCTCTGATATTGGCACATTTTATTTTTTCTCTTTCTCTGGACAGAGGTTGATACATTTTAATAGTATTTTCAACAATGCTACTTTTTACTTGGTTGATTATCTTGATTGCATATTTATTTTTATTTTATTATTTTTCTTGCTTTATTATTTTGTTACTTTATTTAGATTAAATTTTTTAAATTTCTTGAGATATATATGCAGAAATTTATTTTCAGCCTTTATTTTTTTACTTAATAAGTACATCAAATAGATCTTTCTGCTTTTGCTTAGATGAAGAAAACCACAAGAGAACATTACTCCAACACAGAGAAAAATCATAACATTTTTTTAGCCACTAAGAAAGCTGAGGTCAAAAGGCAACCAGGTGAACTACGTTTTAAAGGGTTATAAACTCCTCTGAGGAGATACAGAGCACTAGAGGAAGAGGGAGCCAAAATGGATGCAGAGAATTTATTCAATGGGAACTCAGAGAAGGAATTTATCTGGTGAGATGGACTCCCCCTGATCAACTAAGGACTCAGATTTTATGAATAATAAGAATCTAGGGACCATTTTCTGACAGAAGCTCTTTATATACTCTATATCAAGTGAAGAATCTCGGACTGAACTCTCAGCGTTCTGCACTCTTGCTCCACTTGTTTACTGTCTGACTCAATCAAAGAAACCACGGTTTCACCTTTCTACCCACAGACTGAGACTGGTCCCATCCAGTCAGAACTGCACAATTTGTATACCTCACTTTCATAAAACTAACCTGATTGAGAACCAGGACAGGAACTTTCACTATAAAAGGCAGCCTCCCCTTCATCTTAGTGGAATATAGTTTAGGTTGTTGTCTGCATTTGTGCTTTGCAGATGAGCTCTTTTTTGCTCAGATAAATGCCTTTTATTCTTTATTACAGTCTAAAAGTAATTTTGGTTTACACGATCTTATGAGAGTAAGAAGAAAAATGACAATTTCATGAATCCATAATGAAGAAGGATCTGATACAAGGACACCCTGTCTGGAAGAACTGACACAAAGAATGTGACATAAAGGAGCTATGTCATGGTAAAATATAGGGTTAATTCAAGCATAGCCCTCCATGTACTCAGAAGACAAAAAAGGAGGGCTGCTTGGTAAGCAGCCTCAAGAAATACCATGAACAAGGATTCTCTCTGGGCAATACCTGTTTCCAAGGACATTTTCTGCTATTCCCACGCTATGCTCCTTTGGTCATTCCCGTGGACATTATCTGCCTGCTCTGCTTGAGAGGGTGGCTGGTCCACCATTCCAAGAACGTTATCTGCTCCTGTAACTAAGCAGCACATTTTGCCCTCACTCGCTTGGAAGGCAGTTACTCCCCTGATGAGCTACTTTTGCCGAGGGGCAAGGTCATGGGATGATGCAGCAGCTGATTCCAGAACCAGACACCCAGTTCCTCTTTCCTTCCCTCCAGGAGGCCTAGGAAACCAGCCCCAGCTGAAAAGAAAAGATAGATTGCCTCCACCACCCTCATCCTTGATTTAGTTTCCATGACTACTGATTTCCCTATATAATCCATGCTCCCAAGACATTTAAGACACTTGAGGGAGCCAGCTTTTGGAGCAATGTCTCTGGGAGTTGCAACCCTCTAATAAATGCTTATTCTACTTGGCCCGACTCCTTTGTTGGTCTTTGGGCTGTGAGTGGCACAGATAGCACTAATCCCAAACTCAGTTTGCCTCTGGTTTCAATGATAGCTGGGATAGTGTGACACTTTAGAATTCCTAGAGCCCCAGACAAAAGTGGAGCCAGCCCTCACTCAGATCACTTTTTCCTGGCTCTAACCCTGTGCTCCCAGATGCAGAGCAGATCTCAGGTAGTCCTCCTTTCCTGTAGCAGGCCTGAAACACCACCCACCTCCTAGAACCTGCTCTCTTAGAAAGCAAAAGCCTTCAGCTGTGAAGGGAGAGGCAGGAAGCTTTCTAACCACTAGGACTTAAGAATAGATCTACTGACTGGTGGAGGGGTAGAAGCAAAATCTGTATACCCCTTGGGGATCAAAGGCAACACTCTCACCTAGGTTTTCAGTAAGGGTAATTGCTGCTCAGGGGAAGCTGACAAGTAAAAGTTGTCTCCACTTAAGCGGGGAAACAGGAATACCCATTGCCCATGCAAAAGCCCTGAATAGAGAAACAAACAGAATCCCTCCAACAACTAGTCCCAGGCAAAGGTATATTGCTACTGAGAGAACAGTAAAGCAGTACCAAGTGCCACTGGAGGTAGGGCAGGAAGCCTGATTGAGCACGGAATCCTGTATTGCACTGATTCAAATCACATATGCGCTATAACTGGGAGAGGCCAGGGAGCTCTCTCGAGCAGGCTTAGAGGAAAATTTAGAGAATAATGTTTTATATTGAAAAATAGAAAGGTCTCAAGTCGATGAATTCAGCTTCATTCTAAAAATAAAATAGAGAAAGGAAGGCAAACTAAGCCCAAATCAAGAGGATAAAAGGAAATAATAAAGATACAAGAAGTTATCAATGAAATAATAAACAGGAGAAAACTCAATGAACCCAAAGTTGGCTCTTTCAAGAGATCAATAAAATTGGTAAATTTCTAGCCAGATTGGCCAAGAAAAAAGAGAAGATGAAAATTACTATTTTCAGAAGTAAAAACTGGGGCAGGACCCTACAAATCCTACAGATATGAAAGGATAATATGAGAATATTATACACAGCTATATGCAAGTAACTTCTTTGAAAGACACAATCTAGCAAAGATCCCTCAAAAAATATGTAAACTTAATAACCCTACATCAGTTAATGAAATTAAGTGTGGAGTGAAAAATATCTTACATGTGAGTCCATGCCCTGCTGCCTGCTTTTGAATTCTACCAAGCATCTACAGAAGGAATAATGCTAATTCTACACACAGTTTTTCCAGAAAATAGAAGAGGAGGGAACACTTCTCAACTAATTTTAAGAGGCTAGCATTACCCTGATACCACAACAAAGACATTGTAAGAAAACAGTTCAATTCCTTTTAACATATATGCAAAATTCTTAAAAACATTAGCAAAACAAATCCAGCAATTATAAAAAGGATTATACATTATTATCAAGTAGGGTTTATCCCATGAACACAACAGTATTTAAATGGAAATTTATAAAATTAAACATCTTATACTACAAAAAAAAAAAAAAACACTAAAAAGATAAGAGAAATAAAACCCAAAATAGAAAGAAAATAATTACGAGCCATAAAACAGAAAAGAAAAAAAAGTCCATTGAGAAGCTTCTACTCAAGATGGTGGAACAGGTAAACAGTGGGCTCATCTCATCTCATGACATCAAAATTACAGATATACAGAAGAAACTGCCTTTGGTAATATGACGAATGATAGGAAGGACAGACTTAAAATGGGCTGGTGTCATATCCACATGTGGTTTGAAAATTGGGAGAAATATTTTAGCTATATGGGTCCTCCTTGAGGAGCAAGGGGGTCACAGTCCCACATCAGGGACGCCGGAGAGCAGGATTCCAGTGCTGGGAAGAAAAGTCCCCACAACTTCTGGTTCTGAAAACCAGCAAAGATCGTGGCTGAGTGAGATGGAGGGATGCTGGGTCCCTGGCACTGCTGTTAAAGGGCCCATGCTTGAACTTGCTAACAAAAGTCACTGGCTGTCAGTGCTGAGCTGATCGAGAAAGGAGGATTTCAGTGCTGAGATGACCAGTTGAAAGAATGCATGAGGGGCCGACATGTGAATGAAACAGTAGGTGCCTGCTTTATTGTGGGGAGCATGCTTCTATTGCGGGGAACACACTTCTGCCCCATTAGGAGACTGCATGGGCTTTATATATGTCAGAGAACAATAGTGGCATTCTGCCACACATGCATAATACAATAAGCTAAATCATACTTACATTTGTTAGGCGCAGGCACCCGACTACGCTAATGTAACATTTTAAATCCAGGGTCCTATTCCTAGACATGAGCCTGGATCATAGCCAGACCTGGGACTAGCCAGGCCGGGGCCCATACTGTCTCTGAGATCTAGTGCTAAAATAGCACTAGGCTGGAGAGGCAGCTTTCTCCCAGACAGATATGTTAGCAGAAGCCATTGTTCCTTTGTTGAGCACTTTTCTACCCAGCATTGCAGACGCTGGAGCATCTTCATCAACCAGGCTAATATAGTTTGCAACACCCTTGTGATTCCCTGAGACCATCTTCACCCTACTTGCTGGCCTACCCAAGCCAGATTCAGTGGGTTTTTTTTTGTTTTTTGGTTTTTTTTTTTTTTTCCCATACAAAAGTCCTGTCTTGGCTCATTTTGCAAACTTTCCTAAAATCTCTCGGTATCACAAAATCTGAACAAGCATCACCTGGCTCCTGTGTGCCTTGTATCTCTTGCAAAGCAGCCCTAAGCCCGGTATTGGTGGCAGGCAACATTGGTTTGCAGCTTAATCTCTCCCAGGCACCTCCAAGACCAGAGCAAGAGGCAACCATCTGCAGCTCATTTTGTAGCTCATACCAAATAGCCTTGGGCAGGGCACAAGCAGTGGCTGAACTTGACTTGCAATAGAATCCCTCCTGGTGGCCATTTTCAGGTTACAACAGATAACCAATCAACAACCTCCACACACCCAAAGGACAGACTCAGCAGCCACCAGAGCCCTGCTAAAGCAAATCCTGCTCCATAGTGTTGGGCCTGCACAACATTTCCTCCACTGTGGTCACAGCCAGTCCTTCACAAATAATCAGCATGAGAGTCAATACCTCCCACTGACATGCAAATAACAATCAAAACTCAGCTACAACAGGAGTGCACACGCAACACAACACACACAAGAAACACACTTGGAGCACCCAGCTCAGGTGATCAGGGAAGATTGTGTCACTTGGGCTCCATAGGACACCAACTAAGTAAGGCCAGTCTACCAAGATAGACAAAGAAGCTCTCCATAATACATAGAAACAAACACAAGGAAGCAGCCAAATGAAAGAACAGAACAAAGCTCCAGAAGAAAAGAACTAAACAAAACAGAGACAAACAATCTGCCAGATGTAGAGTTCAAAACACTGGTTATAAGGATGCTCAATGAACTTAGGGTAAGAGTAGACAACTCACTGAGAACTTTTACAAAGAGAAAGAAAACATAAAAATGGAGATAGAAAAATAAAAAAAGAACCAATCAGTAATGAAGACTAAAACAACTGAAATTATATATTATATATATATATATAATGTATATATTTTATAGACATATATATTCATATATATATGAATCAACAGTAGATTATATGAAGCATAAGATCAATTCAGCAATTTGGAAGATAAGTTAGCCCCTAATCAAAACAGCAAAAAAAAAAAAAAAATACAAAAAAATTAGGCTAGTTTAAAGTGCCTCTGGGACAACATCAAGACTACCAACATTCATATCACAGTGATATCAGAAAAAGAAGAGAGAGAGCAAGAGATTGAGAACCTATTTGAAGGAATAATGATGGAAACTTTCCTAACCTGGTGAAGAAAATTGACATACAAGCCAAGAGATCAGAGTCTCAAATAAAATTAAACCCAAAGAGGCCCACACCAAGGCACATAATCATTAAAAAGCCATAGGTTAAAGATAAAGAGAGAATCTTAAAGCAGCAAGAGAAAGCTGTTAGTTGCATACCAGGAAGTTCCCATAAGACTTGCCAGCTGATTTCTCAACAGAAACTTTGTAGAGCAGAAAGATTACCATGAATATTCAAGGTGATGAAAAGCAAGGACCTACAATTAAGATTACCTAGAAAAGCTATCATTTAGAATTGAAAGACAGATAAAGAGCTTCCAAGATCCCCCACCCCCAAAAAAGTAAAGGAGTTTATCAACACCAAACTAGTATTACAAGAAATGTTAGAGGGACTTCTTGAAGAAGACAAAAATAAAGATAAAAATATAAATAACTAATGGCAATAACTACATATCTATCAACAATACTTCAAATGTCAATTAATTATTGTTCTAATTAAAAATATAAGGTAGCTGAGTAGATAAGAAAAACAGGACTCATATATGCTGCATACAAAGACTCACATCAAATCTAAAGATATACAGACAAGTAAAAGGATTGGAAAAAAATATTTTATGAAATTGTGATAAAAATTTAAAAAAAAACTGGGTTAGCAATACTTATACTGGTCAAAAAAAAAAAAAGACTCTAAAACAAAGCCTCTGACAAGAGACAAGGCCTCAGTAATTTCACTTTTGGTTCTTTATCTGAACAAACCCAGAACACTACTTCATTGAGAATGTGCACAGATATATTTATTGAAATATCATTTACAGTAGCTTAGATGTGGAGGCGACCTGAGTATCCATCAATTGGTAAATAGAGAAAGAAGAGGTGGAACATATATGCAATGGAATATTACTCAGCTATAAAAAGAAAAAGAATAAAAATTTACCATCTGTGACAATATGGATAAATTTAGAGGATATTGTGCTAGTGGAGTAAGTCAGACAGAGGAAGACAAATTCTATATGGTTTCACTTATATGCAGGGTGTAAAGAAGAAAATAAACAATCAAAATAGAAATAAACTCACAAATACAGAGAACATTTTGATGGTTGTCAGATGGAAGGGAGTTTTGAGAGAGTGGGTGCAAAAAGGGAAAGGATTAAAAAGTACAAATTGATAGTTACAAAATAGTAACGAGAATGTAGAGTATAATAGGAGGAATATAGTCAGTAATATTGTAATAATTATATGTGATGTCAAATGGGTACTAAATATATCGGTATGAACACTTTGTAAATTATATAAATGTCTAAGCATTATGTTGTACACCTGAAACATATAATACTGTATGCCAACTGTAATTAAAATTAGAAATTCTTTAAAAAGTAAAATATATAAATTGAAGTGGTTACTCTATGTATATTTAATGTAAATACTAATATAACATGAATTAAATACTGATATAGTTTAATACTATAATAATATAATTTAATACTGATATAGATTGCCTATCTTTCTTCCCATTTCTGCTTCTGAGACATCCCTATCTCAAGATCCAGTGCACAACAGACCATGCAAGATGCGAGTCTACAAAATTTCCTTTCTAGATTATTCACTAAATTTCAAAAGAATTGAATGAATGGAAGTCGAAACTTTGAGTGTCATGTAAGAAAAAGAGAACTTTCAGATAAATGTGAAAAAGATTATGTCCTATGGAATTATCCCGACAGTGGTACATTGGTTATAATTTCTTTAGATTCTACTCCAGAAGTTTTCAATATTAATAATACATAGTATTTTAAACCTTAACAGTAACTGTAATTGGCAAATATTATTATTCCTCTTTTTTTTATAGATAGAACAACTGAAACACAGAGGCATTAAATAATTTTCCAAAGGTTACACTGCTAATAAACAATTGAACTAGAAATTGAATCATTATCTAATTTTAGAATCAACCACAAGTTTTCACTACTTCATTTTGCTGTAATGAGGCATACTGAAAAGTAATTGGAGGACAGACTATTTTACCAATTAAAATAAAATAATATTTTACTGGGAAAATACAAAAAAAGGCAGAAGTTTTTGTATACATTTTGCTAAAGTAAAACATATTAAAATACAAGACAATAGTGTTATCAGTTATAAGAAAATAAATGTCACTAATAAAAAAATAAAAAAAAACAGAGATCCGTAGGTATAATTTCCATAGCTAACCACTAACCAACTGTGTCATCAATAAAATCTAAAGTTTTCTGTAACTCACATTTCTTAGTTATAAAGTAGAAACAAATAATCTATTTCTCAGGTTCCTTGAGCTCATAATTATTTCTAAATATAGTTCTAAATCTAAATTCTATGAAAGATATATATTTTAAATAACAGCAATAGACATAAATAATATAACATGTTTCTGGATAAATAATAAAATGCTCTAGTCAAAGGACAATTATTTTTATGGAATAAATCCAAGACACATAGGGCTGCTAAATAGGAGGTTTTTGAATACAAAACAGCACATTCATTAGAACAGAGCAATTAGTTTGTGCTCTTGGAAAAACAGATAGGAACAAGTCATATCAAGAATGTAAGCATTTTCTTTGAGAAGAACACAATTTACTAGATATACCAACAGGAATTTAAGTTTTCCTAAGGTGGTGCAAACAAGTAAAATAAAATTTTAGATTAAAAACTATTAATTATTAAAAATAACTTTTAAAACAAAAATTGTTAAACATATTAATTTTATATTGCTAGTGTAGCAAATTACCACAAATTCGGCTGCTTAAAACAACATGAATATTTTCTGTTACAGTTTTGGAGTCCAGAGGACTGAAATCAGTTTGCCTGGGCAAAAGTCAGTTGACAAAGTTGCATTCCCTTTTAGAGGTTCTAGAGGACAATCTCTTTCTTTGCCTTTTATAGCTTCTGAAAGCCACCTGCATTCCTCGACTGGTGACTCCTTCCTCACATCACTCCAACTTCTTGCTTTTGCCATCACCACATCACTCACTTCCTACTTCTGACCTCCTTGCTTCCTATTAGGATCTTATGATGATATTTATGGGCCATCAGGATTATCTAGAATAGTTATGGGTTGAATTGTGCCCCAAAATGTATATGTCGGTTGAATACTAACCCCCAGTACTTCAGAATGTGACTTTATTCAGAAATCTGGTCATTACACATGTAATTAGTAACAGGTGAGATAATTAGGGTGCGCCCTAATCCTATGTGACTGATGTCCTTATAAAAAGGGGAAATTCGAACACAAACACCACACACACAGAAGAACTCCAAGTTAAGATGAAGTCAGCAAGCAATCCGTATGATGCTTCTAAAAATCAAGAAACACCTATGATTGCCACCAAGCCACCAAAAGTTAAATGGAACAGATTCTCCCTTACAGCCCTGAGAAGGAACTTAGCTTGCCAATACTCTGATCTCAGACTTCCAGACTCTACAATTGTGAGACAATAAGTTTCTGTTTAAGCCACTCAGTTTGTGGCATTTTTTTTTTTACAGCAGCCTTACCAAACTAATAAAAGTATAATTTCCCATTTCAAATCCTTAACTTAATCACATCTGCAAAATCCCTTTTGCTATATAAGGTAACATTTATAAATTCCAGCAATTAGGGAGTAGATATCTTTGGAGAATCATTGTTCAGCCTACCATAGCATGCTTATTGTCAAACTATTTTATACATTGAAGATATAGGTTAAATAAAACATTTTCTTCCTCAACATTCAATATTTATAATGTAAATATCCAAGTGTCATGTGCATTATTTGCAGGGATTTCTATGAACTCTAGCAATCTCCTGTAATGTTTAACAGAAGAAAAGTAAAGAAGATACAGCTTGAGGGAGGCAAGCTTTTTATATCACAAAACTATTCCTTACCAGAAACATTAGTACTTTTGGCTTAATCCATTTTTCAGATTAAATACATTTCATGAATTTAAGAATAATAGGTAACATAACTTATTTGATTGTATTCTTGTAATAATTACTTATAATTAAGAGTATATTTCAATAAGTGATTCAGAATTTTTCATATAAAATAAAACCATTTAGTGTTTTATTATAATATTGTACAATTACAATATTAGTATTCCCAGATAGGTATAATCTTTGCTCATTTTTATATTTTACACATAGAGAGTTTGCTTATGTTTATAGAAATACCAGGAAAGGTCAATTCAAGAAATATAAATAAACCTGTCAATAACATTGTAGTATGGCAGGGTTTTTTTTTTTCCAGATCACATTTAACACACAATTCATTACTTTTTATCTACCAACTTCCCTTCTAAAAGGTCAGAATTCGTGATCTCATACATCTTTCACAGAAGGCAAAAACAAACAAACAAACAAAAACCTCTCTAGGTATTTCAAACAGAAAGGCATTTAATACAGAGAAGTTGGAGCTTATAAATTTATTGGAAGGACTGGAAGATTAGAAATCAGGAAATCATGGTATTTCAGCAACCTGGAGGCTGCTGCTGTTGCTACTGAAGATACTGCTGAAACTTTCTTTTACATACACCAAACAGAACTCAGATGCCCATTCACTGCCTCATTTTCTAAATGCTCATATCACCACTATATTGCTTGCCAACTGCCACAGGAGCAAAAAGTGTAACCTCCACTTTATTTCCATCTTGCACCTTTTATATAAGGTTAAGTAATCACCAGAATTTAATTTACATCTAGGTATCTAATTTCAAGGGAGGGAGCTTTTCACGCTTTCTACCTAGAATGTAGTTGAGATAGTAACTATAGAAGTTACCAACCTCCTTTTGCTGAGGCAGAGATGGAAAATGTATACAAAACTCAGAAAAGGAAGAGCAGAGACTGAGGCTATATTAATGAAAAGAGACCAATCATTCCCAGATTAACAGGAAACAGACATTTTATAGAGCAAGAGTTAATATTTACAGCACTTGCATTAAATTATAAATATTTTGTTCACTCAATCCAGAAGCAGCTTAAAGGAACTGGTCATAATTTGTGTCTATTGCACTCTAAAAATTTCATAAAATTAATGTAAATTATCTGATCCTAAGAAATAATAAATCCATTATAAAAGAGCATGGATGAAGAACAGTTTAAAGTATCCCTGATCTATGACAATACTAAGTGGACAAAAAAGAGAAAATGCACTTTTTAGTCATGTTGAAACGGAAATGCATTTGGCAGTAATCTTGTAATTCCTGTATTTTAGAATTTTTTAAAGGCCTATAAATTACCACTTAAATTGAGAATTTAAAAAGGAAAGTGTTCTGTATTAGAAAAGTTTAATTCTAGTGGCTTTATAGATGGGATGATTCAAAGATGCAATTAACTACCAGGATTTAGTTTGTCTTGATTTCAGTTTCTTCTTTCTCCATTAAGTGACTTTTGATAATTTCAAAAGTGCTTTCCCTTACATCTTACAGATTTCTATTCATCAAAATATTAAGCTGAATCTTTTTCAATTATCTCATAAAAAATTTCAATATCTCTTTTTGGGTGAGTGGGGGTCAGTTGCTCATCTCTGAACCAATTATTAAGCAAGGGAAATTTAATGTTTTGATTGGCTAAGCCTAAACCACATGCTTGTGCCTATTGTCAGAAATAAAGTTAAGTTCACACAAAATACAAATTTTGATCTGGGAAAGGAGTGGTTTCTCGGCGGTAGCGGGAGAGTACATACTATTAGGAAAATAGAGAGAAATGTATGAGACAAACAAGAATAGTCGAGTTTACTACAACACCAAGACCTCAATTGGCCCTTGCTGTCTTCCACTGATTCTGGTGGGAGCTATGCAAAAAGTATGTGCTAGACAAATACAACATATTACTATGTGTGATTTTGGTCTCATAACCTATATGGAGTACTGGTGAATTGGCAATACATACATGACAAGGACTCCTTTTACTTGGTTGGTTATAGATCTTGGGCCTAATCCAAGCTGCTGGGACGCTCTTTTCCCAAAGGCTCACACGCTAATATTACCACTCTGATTTGACTATAAAAGGCAAGTATAGACAAACCCATAGAAGAGAATATCACAGAGAGAAATAAGAGAGATTTTCCTAAAGATAGTTTTATTTCTACCCCTCTCACTAAAGTTGCATCCTTGTCCTATGTTGCAAGATAGACTCAGCCAGAACCTGGAGATCTGCCAAGAAGCCCATCAACAGATGGAATGAAGGACAAACTTCCCTTTATAAAACTTGGCTAGAGGTTATTCTGCTCATTAGTGAGGAAGGAAAATCAAATCAGAGATTCTCAAATTTTTAAATTCAGGTTTCTTTTGGATAAAAATTAAAATCAATGTTTCTAGACTTTTCACTTGAAACATTTTATTACTCAATATCACCTCAATAAATTTAATAAAATAATAAAATAGAACAATATTTCAACAAGCAAAAAAAGCCTTTTCTATAGGTTTAGATAAGATTCCATGCTAAAATTATTCAAGCTAATGTCTGTGAAAAGAAAATGTATGTGCATTTTGATTTATATACCTCTTGTTCAGAAAATTGGTCAATCTCTAAATGCAAATACACCCTTACTGGGATTTTTGAGAAATTAAAATTCTCAAATCTTTCTCATTTTGAATTTCGAATTTTAAGACAAAGTTTAGGCAAAATAAGCAAACCCTTTCTGTTGAAAAAAATGTTTTTTATTCCATCTATTTCCTGTTATGCTATTAAAATACCTGTGAATTTCAAATGCAATATAATTGGCATTATAATAAATGATCTGGCAATGTGTTGCTGAACAGTAAAGGACACAGAAATATTATGTCCCATTGTTACTATGAATAGAACCACCCAGGCACCAATTAATATCTCATCTCTATTATTACTTATTATTGTTCCTGTTCCACTAATCAAACTTATACCTTTTTAGTTCATATTTTGATTTCAAAAAGTTCTGCTAAGGAAAAATTAAATTTATCATGAATGCAAATAAACATGAAATTTACAAAGCTAATTAAGTTTATAACCAAGAATAATATGTAAAGGAAAATTAAATTGCTTCGCTACAAGAAAAATCTTAAAGGAAACATTTGTTAAAACATAAAAAAAGCTAACATTTTAATACAGTTGATTTTTGGCTTATATTTTTAATATGACAATCATATTCATTTTCTTTTATTTTAATACACACTGAATGCTGTCTTCAAAATGTATTAATATTGCATGTTGGTAGTGGGGAAAAGGGCAGAAATATATTCACAAAACGTTTAAATAGAGCTCTCACAATTTATAAAGCTTTTAGTGAAAAGATAATGTCACTTAACAGTGAAAAATAAATTCAAAAATAAGCCAAGTAAAAATTTATAAAAAAAAAACACACTGAAAATTTTGGTGATGAAGTGACATTAAGTAATATCTTGGCATTTGTGACACTATAACAATGTAATGCCTTTTAAAAAGATTCTTTTTTAATAATTATTTATTTTTTAAATTACAGTTGGCATACAATGTTATATTAATTTCAGGTGAACAACATAATAATTAGACATGTATGTAACTTACAAAGACATCGCTGCAATTAATCTAGTACTCACCTGATATCGAATAGTTATTACAATATTATTGACTATATTCCTTATGCTATACTTTACATCTCCATGACTAATTTGTAACTACTAATTTGGACTCCTTAATGCCTTCTCCATTTCACCCACCCCCAACACTCTCCTTCTGGCAACCATCAAAATATTCTCTATATCTATGAGTTTGTTTTTGTTAGGTTTGTTTGTTTACTTCATTCTTTAGATTCCACATATAACTGAAATCATATGGCATTTATCTTTCTCTGTCTGACTTACTCCACTCAGCACAATACCCTCGAGGTCCATTCATGTTGTTGCAAATGGCAAGTTTTCATTTATTATGGCTGAGAAATATTCCATTGTATATATGTACCACCTCTTTTCTTCCCCCATTCATCTATTAATAGACATCAAGGTTGTCTTCAAATCTTGACTATTGTAAATAATGCTGCAATAAACATATGGATTCACATGTTCCTTTGAAGTAATGTTTTGGGTTTGTTTGGATAAACACAGAAGTATGATTACTGAGTCCTTCTTTGCTCTTTATTATAGCCTTTGTTTTAAGGTCTATTATGTCTGGTATACACATTGCTATTTTTTTTAATTTCCATTTTTATGAAATATCTTCTTTTTACTTTCAGTGTGTATTTGTCTTTAGATTTGAAGTGAGTCTCTTGTAGGCAGCATATGTGAGGGTTTTGTTTTCTCATCCATTCAGCCACCTTATTATTTGATTAGGCATTTAATCCATCTAGATTTAAGTAATTGTTGATAGATTTATAGTTATGGTCATTTTATTATTCATATTTGTAATCTTTTCTTCTCATTTTTCTCCTTCTTCTCCTTCTCCTTCTTCTCCTTCTCCTCCTTCTTCTTCTTCTTCCTCTTCTTCTTCTGGTTTGGTGTTGATGAACTCTTTCAGCTTTTTTTGTGTGTAAGCTCTTTATCTGTCCTTTGATTCTAAACATTAGCTTTGCTGGTAGAGTAATCTTGGTTATCTTTGCTTTGCATCACTTTGAATATTTCATGCCAATCTCTTCTGGACTACAAAGTTTCTGTTGAGGAATCAGCTGATAATCTTATTGAAGCTCCTTTATAGGTAGCTAATTGCTTTTCTCTTGCTTCTTTTAAGATTCTCTCTATCTTTAACCTATAGCATTTTAATGATGATATGTCTTAGTGTGGGCCTCTTTGAGTTCATCTTGTTTGGAACTCTGAACTTCCTGGTCTTGTATGTATATTTTCTTCACCAGATTAGGGCAGTTTTCCATTATTATTTCTTCAAATAGTTTCTCTCTGTCCCTTCTCCTTGCTTCCTCTCTTCTCTTTCTGATACTCCTAATGCAAATGTTTGTACCCTAAATGTTGTCCTTTAAACTAGCCTACTTTTTTTAGATTCTTTTTTTATTTTTGTTGTTCTTATTGAGTGTTTTTTGCTACCTTACCTTTCAAATAACTCATTCAATCCTTTGCTTCATCTAATCTACTATAGAATCCCTCTAATATATTGTTTGTTTTAGTTGTTACATTCTTCATTTCTGTTGATTCTTTTTTTATGTTTTTTATCTCCATATTTATGTTTTCTATATCTTTGTAAAAGTATTCAGTGAGTTTGTCTATTTTACCCCAAGTTCATTGAACATCCTTATAACCAGTGTTTTGAACTCTACAGCTGGTAGATTGCTTGTCTCCATTTTATTTAGTTCTTTTTCTGAAGCTTTTTTTTTTTCTTTAATTTGGGACATATTTTATGTCTCCTTATTTTGCTTGCCTCCTTGTGTTTGTTCCTATATATTATGGAGAGTTGCTATGTCGCCTGGTCTTAGTAAAGTGATCTTACATAGTAGGTGTCCTATAGGGTCTAAGTGACACAGCGCATCCCTGGTCATCTGAAATGAGTGCTCTAGATTTCTTGTGTGGATTATGTGCTCCCTCCTGTTGTAGATGAGCTTTGTTTACTGTGACCCTTGGGCTGAATTGTCGTGAAAACTGGTTCGGACTACAGTAGAGGAGCTATTGTGTAGGGGCTGAGCTTATAGGGTAGGACTCACTTTAGCAGGACTCTGGTATCCACCCATTCTGCCTTCTGGGTGTGCTGTCCTCAAATGTATCCCTGGGCATTGCTTTGGCTTGCTATGAATCTGATCACCAAGCATTCCAGTCCCAAGGCCTCCGTGGAGGGCCCCTGTTGTAGGCCAAGTTCAGCCATAGCCTGTGTCCTGCCTGGGACCACCTAGCACAAGTCATCAAGATATCCATAGATGACTGTCACAGGCTCTGGGCTTAGAGGTACCTTGAAAAGCCAAGCCTCAAACCAAGGCTGACCACTGTTAGTGCTGGGCTTGGGGCTGCTCAGCAAGAGATATTGGGCATGCCGAGACCATATGCTGTATGCTGTTAGTTTGGTTTTGTGAACCTTGGAGAGGCTTTAAGAAAGTCCACTGCATGAACCAAGATAGGCCGTTTGTACAGAAAAACCACTGATTGGGTACACAAATTGGGTGGGGTAGAGTCGCAGGGACTCACCAGGGTGGGGTGACCAGTGTTAGCTAGGTTGATAGAGAATCAAATATGGTGGCCTCTGCATCAATCTACTGGGTTCAGGGAGGAGGGCTCAACAAAGAAACACTGGATTCTGCCAGCACCTCTGTCTGGAAGAAAGTTGTCCTTCTAGCTCTTGCCCTGAAGCCAGACAATTTGGTTCCTCCCTGTATATATATCCTTGGTGCCTTTCAAGCTGCTGCCCCAGAGCTTGAGCTCAGAGTGAATGAGTCTGTCAGTGAGTAATTTTGTGCATGGACCCTTTAAGAGAAACACCTGAGACTCCAGCTGCCCTCCATCTCACTCAGCCACAATCTCCACTGGTTTTCACAGCTATAAGTTGTGGGGACTTCTGTTCCAGGCACTGGACCCCTAGACTGGGGAGACTGGTGTGGGCTGGTATCCCTCACTTTTTCCAGGGGCCTCTACAACTGATTTATCACTCCCAAATTTTAATCACCATTCACGTGAGTTGGACCAGGTTATTTCTCTTCTCTGCTCTACTTACTAGTCTCAAGTGGCTTCTTCTCTAAGTTCTTAATTATAGGCCTCATCAGCTAGACTCAGGTGATCCTCAGTGATGATTATTCTTTAATTTTGATATGGTCATGACATGTAGTGAGCACAGTTTTCATCTACTTCTACCATCTTGACTGGAAATTTGCAAAAGCGTTATAACCAATTTTGTTAAGTGTTTTGATCGTAAATGGATGCTGTATCTTTAATTATATCTGCTATTCCCTAGATTCCTAGATGTTCAGTAGGCAATGTTATCTATGCAAGATTCCCATTATCATGAAAATAGAATTTCAATTTTGAAGTGCATCCATGATGATTTATTGATTACTTTTAAGTCCTGAATAAGGACCAAGAGTGCTGAGTGGAAGTTTGGATCCAATAATATATATATACTTTTTGTTTGTTTGTTTGCCAACCAGCAGGTTTACAGGATCAGCTTTTACAGTGTTGGCTAGCATCCCCATGATGCCTTTCCATAGAAGAGCAATTTAGATCGACTTTGGGGGATTAGCACATGCTAAAGGTAATCTGTTTCCTTAGCTGAAGCTCACAAACAAAGCAGTTAAATCCTCATCACAAATGGCCATGCTGGGACTCATTACACTTTTCATAGGCCTGGGTCTTTTTGTTTCTAAGTCCCTAAAACATTTATATAGGGCAATGAAATTTTCACAGAACCTGAGCCAATTTCTTTAATGAAGAATGAGATAAATTGCTGTGAACGGTACAGTTTTCTTTTTTCCAAAAGTAGGAATATAATTAAAGGAACAAAGAAAAATGAAATAGTAAAGAATAACAATGCCTCCATAGACCCTGGTTAAAAATGGGGGGAGGGGAGGTAGATGGAGTGAAAGGGTCAAATATGTGGTGACAGAAAGAATCTAACCATGGGAGGTAAACACACAATGTAAATATATATATGCCTTACTGTTAAAATGTACAGCTGAAACTTACTGGATTTCATTAACCCATGTCACAATTAATTAATTAATTAATTAAAAATTTAAAAAATAGAGTAGAGACTTTTATTTTAAAAAGCTGCTTATTTTGCCAGGTCTAACGTACTTATTAATTTAACAAACTTTTGCTGAGTTTATAACATGTGTCAGGCTTTTTTGAGGAGCTAATACAAGCAAGTAAATATGCTATAATATCAATTTCTAAAGAGTTTAATCAAATGATAGAGAACAAATATTGTTATAAAACAATATTGTAAATTTATAAAATGATGTGATAGAATCTATATAAAGATAAGTAAAAAGTATCTAACATTGTGGAGAAAGGGAGAAAAGGGCTATTTAAAGGGTATTTAGACTGAGGTGAATGAGGAAGGCTGGGACAGAAAGAGAAAGGTTTATAATTTATATGTTAAGGAGTTAGCATTTTTAGGTATAAAGGAAAAGCTTTTCTTGAAATTTGTTTTAAAGCTTTAGAATATTGACTTAGTGTAGTAAATATAACTCTTTAAGTGGGAGTTAATGTTATGACATTTCCTGTCTAATTTCCTATTTCTTAGGTCAAAGACCTACCTTTAAAATAAAATAATAATAATAATAATAAATGACTACAGAAACAGCAAAACAACATGAATGTTAGACTTTTAATAATAAAGTTGCATATACATATTTATTACATAAATCTTTATAGATACACACACACACAGAGAGAGAGAGAGAGAGAGAGAGAGAGAGAGAGAGAGAGAGAGAGAGAAAGAGAAAGAGAAAGAGAAAGAGAAGAGAGAGAGAGAGTAATGAAACCTTATTGGGTGCTGGGTTGTGAGAGCTGAACACGTGTCCTCTCGAGTCAATAATTAATCTCTTGCAATAAAGTATGTATATGAGGCTAACAGTGCTCTAAGACAAAAGTATTGACTTTGGTAAATTTAAATCAATTTAAAGTACAGCTTAAAACTATCACTATTGAGCATTTATATGCTAGATTCGTTACCAAAAATGTTCAACATATGCTATCAAAATTTTTTAATAAAAGAAATTGTATTATTTTATAAATAAATACATGGAAAGACTCAATAACTTTTCCTAGGTCAAAATGAATAAAGATGAGGAATCAGAAATGTTATTAAAAGGAGAAAATAACAAATCATTGTAAAACATAGTACATACAAGGGATAGCAAAAATGTCTATAACTGGGACATAGAAAGAGTCTAGAAATAAAGAAGAATAAGAGGGAAACTGGTGAGGGGACATTTTAAAAATGATTTTGCATTCCATGCTATGTTTAAACTTTTCCATTCCCTCTTCTACACCCCCAAACTAATTTTATGGTTTAGGACTTGGTTATTTTTACCTGGATTCTACATTTGAGAAGAAAAATATTAAAATTGCAGACAAAGTTGAGAACTACTGCTCTATGTGCATTCAATAGTTTATTTCTCTAGTTACAAAAAAGAAATGTTTCTTTCTCTAGTGATAATTCCTCCATTTCTTCATTTATTCCATCCTCTGTTCTAAGAAATGGTACATTATGATGACCCTGTTATATATATATATATATATATATATATATATATATATATATATATATATATATATGTATGTATGTATATAAGTTCTTCCTCTGATATGGATACTGCTCATTTTCACTGCTCCTCAAGATCCCAACTTAAAAATTACTCATTAAACCCCTTAAATTATTCCAAGCCCAATCCAAACTTTCTTTAGTAAAAATTTGTGTGTATGTATATTACATATACATACACACATACTCTTTTCAAGTGTGTGTGTGTGTATGTACATATAACCTCAGTTTCCTCATCATCCACTTCTCAGTTCCTTCAAATTTTACTTCTACTCCTATAAATCTATTGAAACAACTTTTCTAAGACTGCCATTTTATATCTGGTATCCATGGTTCATTATTTAGCCTATTGGAACTCTTGGAGGCATTATGCACTATTTACCTCTCTTTTCTGCTTGAAACATGCTCTATTCTTAATTTCTCTGGCACCATATACTACTAGCTTTCTTAATAACTCTATGGTGGCTTTTTTTTGGTCACCTAACATCATCTTTTTCTATCATATTTAAATAATGAAATTTCTTAATGCTCTCCTTTATTTTTTCTTTATCATCATTTCTTGGATGTTTTCAATCAGGTCCATGAATTCAACTATGATCTATACTGCAGCCAAACTGCTATCTTCAATATACATCTCACCCTCTGTTTCAGACACCTGTATTCTGATTTCCCCTTGATATATCATGAAATTCTCAAATGCACTGCAAAAATTTACTCATAATATTTTTCATCATATTTTTTCACTTTTGTAAACAGCACCATCATCTCTCCAGTTATTCAAGCCAGAAACCTAATTTAAGCAAGGAATTTATTCGTTTGTCTATTTCTTATGTGCAGACCTCAGAACATTGACTGAGATCTGAGGAGATTCCACTCACAATTCTACTATCTACTTAATTTAATGTTTTCTTGTATATTTGTGTATTCGAGTATAAAAGTAGTACTTTATTCCATTATATTCCCCAGAGAATTTGTCTAGTTTATAAAAGATCTCAGATTTTTCACCAGGGACCTGCCAAGATGGGCTATGTTTGCACCAAAACCATGAGAAGGTGGCTGGAGTCATCACCAAGAAACACCAAATGCACCCGGGCAATGACTTCCACACCAATAAGTCCCTGTGTGGGAGATTGTGGTTGTTCCCAGAAAGAAGCTCTACAAGAAGACAGTGGGCTACATCACCTATCTGATGAAGTAGATTTAGAGAGGCTCTGTGAGAGGTATCTCCATCAAGTTGCAGGAAGAGAAGAGAGTAAGGAGAGATTATTATGTTCTGGAGGTCTCATCCCTGAATCAAGAGATCAGTGAAGTTGATCCTGACACTAAGGAAAAGCTGAAGCTCTTGGACTTTGGCAGTCTGTCCAAACTTCAGGTCACTCAGCCTATATAGCTGGGATGAATTTCAAAGTACCATGTGGAGTTGTTTGAATCTTTTTTCTGTGCTGTAATATTTCAATAAACCATTGACAACCTTTTAAAAAAAAGACCTTAGATTAGACAGTCAATAAAAATTGTCAAAGACTAGTGTGGAAATCCTTGCGATGTCAGAATGGCTTGAAATACCACAGTGACATCAATTGCACCTAACTCTGGCTTTAGCTAGCATCTTCTTAGAGAAGTAGGCATCTGTTAGACTGTCACTATCGGTCTCATGAATTTCCACAGGGAGAAAATAATCAGTGGATACTTTTATAGCCCCACATTGTATTCTCTATTATTTTCCACGTAGTTAATTGTAAAAGCTAGACTTCCTCAAAATTTTATCTTTATGTATTCTATAAATTCAAAAATTTGTGATGGAGCATAAGACAATGAGAAAAAAGAAGAGACATTTTATGACCAATATAGGCCAGATAAAAATTTTTATAAGGAGAAAAATATTTTGGTCTGTTATTAAGAAAAAAATGAGGTTTGCATAAGGGTTAGACTATTATTTATGGGAATCTGTTATTATAGATGTTGATCATAAGGACATTTATTTAAAACCTGAAAATGCTAAGTCACCATGAATACACCCACTAAAATTTTCTTAATTAAACAAAAGTTATAGAAAACATGAAATGTAAGATATATTTGATGCTGGCTTTATATTTATTTTTTTTCTAGCAAACAGCTAACAATGTATTGGAAAAGATGAGTTGGCTACTAATTTTTTTCACATAGGCGTATAAACTTAAACTTACACTAATATATCATTCTCTTCATATAATCCGAATACCTTAGCTGGATAAGATTGGGGAGTGCATTTCAGAATTTAATTAAACTGTTAATGTGAATTTATATGACTTCAGAACCATTATTTTTTACAAAACATAAAAAATGGCAGATATGCCAGCCTATTTCTTTGACTTTGACTTCTATTTCTCATCAGCATTTAACTAGAAGTATGAGTATAATCTCTATCCAGCCCAGTTTAGATGATTTCTTTTGTTCTCTTCTCTTAAACTGTGTTTATATTGTTATTATCGTATATGTCAGTCATGGAATACTAGAAATCTTTCAAGTTTGACAGCTGTGCTCTATCCAAATGCACAGTGATTTTAACTCTTAACTGCATGTATTTATGTTTAAAAAGTTACCAACTAATAGTAGATTTTCTTTCCTGAACTGGTTATGTTCAAGCAGTTCTATCAGTCTAGACTGTTATATGGATATAGTGAATGTACCCATGGGTAACTTAACATCTTCAGGTTTTAAATAAATGTCCTTATGATCAATATCTATAATAACAGTTTCCCATGCATAATATCCTAACCCTTATTCAACCTTCATATTTTCTTTCTTAATAAGTGACCAAAATATTTATTTTCCTTATAAAAAATTTTATCTGACCTATGTTGGCCATAAAATGTCTCTTCTTTTTTCTCATTGGCTCATGCTTCATCACCAAACATATATATGTCTTTTACTAATTTTGTGTAGGAACACTTTGTACATTCTGGGTGCTGCGTATTTTCCTATTACAAGATACATTTAATAATTATAGAAACAAATTCTTGTAGGTATTTGTTACATTCAGAATTTGTATATTTGTCTTTATAAATTACTCTGGAGAAAAAGGTTGTTATAACCTTTAGTAACAAATGGCTCATGATGAAGCAGGGAGCCACATGGTAATTAGTTGTTAGCAACAAAAATGTAACTACTCACATTAGCACTTTCATTATGCCAAGAACTACAACAGGCAGTTATTAGGAATGTGTTTGTAATTAAATATTGTTAGCACTAAGTATTCCATGTAAATTATTTTTAAATCAATATTTTTTGTCAAGTTAAATTCTGAAGGTGCAGAATGTAAAAAAGATGTTTATATGAAAATTGTAAAGCCTAGACTGGAAAATCTTTAAAATACTGTGACATTTCATGCTGTAAGTCATAAATATATATATTTTTTTATAACTGGAAAGCAATTATGAAATATCAAGTCCAGTTCTCTGTCTCATTGTTCATGTAAAAAAAAGTTAAGCAGGTTACCTGAGATCATAGCCTTGTTTATTCATATCTTCTTTCATTAATTTGACAAATATTTGCTGAGCATGTATCATGTACTAGAAATTATCCTATGTGCTCAGTGCAGAGCATTTAACAATATAGTTTTGTCACCTGTGTTCTCAGTTTATATTCTATAAAAATAGGTTAAAAGTTAAATAAATTTCAAAGAATAATTTTAAGACATTAGTTAGAAAAGTCCAGTTTACTCATCTCTGAAAAAGATCAATCATGTAAAAATTATCTCTCCAAATAAAAATAACATTATGTTTATAAGTTAAATTCACTGGCATTCTATAATCTTTTCCCTTCTTAAATATATTTATTGACTGAAAGCTATTGAGAAGAGCACATTGCCCTTAAAGAAGCTAAGTTATCAGAAAAGTACTTTAGTCGTCGTTAGTGGGTTTCCTAAGAAAACTTGCAGTTTTACCTATGAATTAAAAATGATATCTCAGTATGATGGCTGCCATTGCCTTCCTTCCATGTTTCCACTTTTTCAGCCTACATCTACACAAGAAATAGTTTTCTCACAAGAAAACTATTTTAACTATTTTTTTTTAAAAAGTTAACATCCTACTCTCATACTTAATAATTAGAAACTTAAAGCTTTTCCACAAGGTTCAGCTGTAAGGCAAAAATATCTTTTCCATCTAATCACTCCTTTCAACATCATGCTGAAGTTTTTAGCTAATAGAATAAGAAAAGAAAAGGAAATAATTGAGAAGGAAGAAATAAAACTGCCTTGTTCATAAATGACATAATTATCTATGTAGAAAACCTGAAAGATTGATTTTAAAACTCCTGATACTATAAGTAATGATTATACTAAGGTTGCAGGATACAAGGTTAATACAAAAGTAAACCACTTTCTTATATACTAGCAATAAACAATTGGATTTTGAAATAAAAAACAATGCCATTTATATTAGCTTTCCCCAAAATGAAATACTTATATTTAAATCTAAAATAATATGTAAAAATTCTATATAAGAAAAACTACAAAATTCTGATGAATTAAAGATCTAAATAAATTAGAGATAAAGTCCATATTCACAGATAGGAAGACTTAATATTGTCAAGATGCCATTTCTTCCCAACTTTTATAACAGATTCAATGCAATCCCAATCAAAATCCAGCAAGTCATTTTGTGGATTGTAGAAAAAAAACTTATATGGAGAAGCAAAAGACACATAATAGCCAACACAATATTGAAGGGAAGAACAAAGTTAAAAGACTGTTGCTACCTGACTTCAAAACTTACTATAAAACTAGAGAAATCAAGACAGTGTTGTTTGGCAAAAGAATGGACAAATAGATCAATAGATTAGAATCAAGAGCTCAGAAATTGACCTACATAGTCAACTGGTCTTTAAAAGCAGCACAATGGAGTAAAGATAGTCTTTTCAACAAATGGCACTGAACAACTAGACATCCACATGGAAAATAGTGAATTTAGACAGAGAACTTATACTCTTTATAAAAATTAATTCAAAAATTGATCATAGATCTAATGTAAAAAATCTTTTTTAACTTCTAGAAGATAATAAATGAGAAAAATGAGATGATTTGGGGTATGCTGAAACCTTTTTAGATACCACACCACAGACACAATCCATGAAAAAAAATAATTAATAAATTGGACTTAAAATTAAAAACTTCCTCTCTGTGAAAGATGATGTCAAGAGAATAGGATAAGCCACAGAGTAGGAGAAAATTTTTGCAAAATACACATCTGATAAAGGACTATTATCCAAAATAAACAAAGAACTTTTAAATTCAACAATATGAAAGCAAACAATCCAATTAAAAAATATACCTTAACATAAAAAGAAAAAATATCTTCACCGAGGAAAATATACAAATGGCAGATAAACATATAAAAAGATGTTCCACATTCTATGTCATGAGGGAAATGCAATTTACACAACAATGGGATATCACTGCATACCTGTCAGAATGGCCAAAACCCATAATATTGACAATATCAAATGTCTGCAAGGTTGTGGAGCAAGAGAAATTCTCATTTATTGCTGGTGGAAATCCAAAGTAGTACAGCCACTTTGAAAGATGGTCTGGTGGCTTCTTACAAAACTAAACATACTCTCACCATACAATCTAGCAATCACAGTTCTTGGTATTTTCCCAATGGAATTGAAATCTTTACAAAACCTGTACATGAATGTTTATAGACGCTTTAGTCATAATTGCCAAAACTTGTATGCAACCAAGATGTTCTTCAGTAGGAAATGAATAAATAAACCATAGTGCATCCAGACAATGGAATATTATTCAGGTCTAAAAAGAAATGAGCTATCAAGCCATGAAAGACATGGGGAAACTCTGAATTTATATTACAAAGTGAAAGAAGCCAATCTTAAAATGCTAAATACTGTATGATTTCATCTATATTACATTCTAGAAAGACCAAGACTTTAGAGACAATAAAAAAAAATCAGTGGTTTTCAGGAGTCGGGGGAGAGAAATGAGATAAACAGGCAGAGCACAGCAGGTTTTTTAGGGGAGTGAAATACTCTGTTTGATACTGTAATGATAGAAATGTGTCAATGTGTCATTACACATTTGTCAAAAAACAGAATTTACAGTGCCAAAAGTAAGCTGTAATGTAAGCTATGAACTTTGGGTAATTATGATGTGTCAATGTAGGTACATCAGTTGTAACAAACATACCACTGTGGTGTGGAATGTTGACAATGAGAGGCTGTGCGTGTGTGGGGACAGAGGGTATATGGAAATCTCTGTATCTTCCCCTCAATTTTGCTGTGAACCTAAAAATGCTCTAAAAAAGTCATTTTTTAAAGTTTTTTAAAGGCCAGGCTTCCCACAGGCTGCTTCCAGCTTGTCTGAGTGTAGCAGCACAATTAGTGTTGGTCCATAACTACCGAATACATGACTCTTCTGGCTGATAATTCTAGATTACCTGGAATTGCACTTAAGTCTGAGAGTCTTTCTATCACATCCCACTTTTTCCCTTCTATCTTCAAAGGTGTCAGTCAAAAGTAGATACAGACAATAGAAAGTTAACTCAACAGAGACCAGATTCCCTGAATGACAGTGACCTGGTGGTCGAAAGGCACACATTAAGTTTCCTGAGTTTACTGCTACTAACAAAAAATGGAATGCCTATGTTAAAAAAAGAAAAATAATATTTTCCAAGACCCAGATCCCATGCAGAAAATTTAGAGTTTGATCACTGTTCATAAGATTTGTTAAAAGAGTACCACTCAAGCTGGGTAGTTGGTCAGCCCCAAAGAATGGACTTAGGTATCCAAAGTTTGACTTCTGAGAAATGTCAAAGAATAACTCAGAGAGATTTACTTATAATATAGTCATTCATACTTGTATCTGAGGAAGAGCAGTCCTATATAGATTATATCTCTTAACAAATGCAAAGACTATTTATAAAAGCAAAACACAGATTGTATAGATTAGAGTTTTGTTTTTCTACACTTGGACAAGCTATTTGAAAGCTGACAAGATGTTTTCTTGTTCTTAAACAGGCTATGAGAATTGTCAGTAGAGGCCATTTTGGTTCTTTATGGGCTTTATGGGCTTCCTGAGAAATACTATGGTTTACAAGATAACTACTAGTGCCTTCTGAGAAGCTCCTCCCTTAGCTTTGCCATGACTTCACTATTTCCCTTAACATATTTCTCATAAAAAATTAACAAAATAATTTCAGTTATTACTAAATTTTACTCAGAAAAATAAACAAGGACTAAGTGATAGTGACATTTGTATGTGGAGGAAATACTTTAAAAGGATGGTCACAGACATCCTCTCCATGGACAAAAGGTGATTTTTGAGATATTAGAATCCATTGCATTTTTCTAGGAACAAAAAGGCAAGATTCTTGGTCTACCTATAAGACAAGAAGAGAGGTAAGAAATTGTAAAGGTTTTCTTTTCTTTTCTTTTTTAACTGAAATGGGCAGCTACTGGAAGATATGAAGTACAGTTATATAATTTGCTTCATGTTTTAAAAAGATTACTCTGGCTGTTCTGAAGATAATAAATTGGGGGTGGGGAGAGAGAATAAGTAAGGGTATGGGGATTTTATTATTGGAAATAGAAAATAGAGATAGAGATCATGGTATATTTGGAGAGAAGAGTCTCAGGTGTCCTGATAGATTTTTATTTGTATGAGGTGAAAGAAAGAGGGTAAGAAACACTGACTCAGAATTTTGGCATGAACTATTGGTGGATGTGGTTCCATCAATTGCTATTGTGAATATTAGTAGAGAAATCCAAAAGTTATTCTGTGGACCTATTAGGTTTATGCTTCCCATTTAATATCTCAGTGAAAATTTCAAGTGGACTGTTACATATGTGAGTCTGAAGCTCAGGGATGATATCAGCACTGAAGACACATATTTGGAGTGATCATAATATGGATGGTATTTTAAAGTCACCAAACTACATGATATCTCTTAAGAAAAAGGGTATTTAGAAAAAAGAGGAATGACCAAGATGGAGCATTTAGGGTACATCAATATTTAGAGACTAAATAAAGGAAGATGATCTGAAAAAAGAGACTCAGAAGAAGTTAAGATAAAAAATATGTCAAAGATTATGAAAGGTCAAATAAAATGAAGACAAAGAAATAACTATTTGAATGTATCGATATGGTAGTTATTGGTTGTCTTAACAAAAGCAGTTTCAATTAAATGATAGGGATGGAAGCCCACATGTTCCATTGAAATATGAGAGAAGACTGAGAATATTGGTTTACAGAAGTTTGTTGGAAAAATATTTTGATGAAAGTTGTTATATCAAGTTGTTTCTGTAAGAATGCTTAAATCCTATAAGATTTTCTTAATTAAGTATGGCATAAGACACTAGATAGAGTTGGAGGGTACGATGTTTCATAATGTGGAAGACAATGGAAACATTTACTTGGTTATCAAATTCTACAAATCACAAGGCTTAGCTATAAGTACATAAAATTCTAATAAACTCACCAAAAAGATGAATCTTCTCTGGGAGTTAATTCACATGATGTGACTATAATCAACTGAGTCTGTTACTTCCAATAAACTCCCTGCTTCTAAAATCTTATCCTCTATCCTGATAGGTGGAAGCATGGTATAGCAAACATCCAAACAATTGTTTTGTCAAAGCAAGTATACTTTTCCCTCAAAAATAGTAATATTTTGAGGTAATTGTCGGGAATAAAAATAGTATGTAGGGTCCAAACAAGAACATATTTAAGAATAACTGATTTAAAAATGTGTTTGAAGTGATATAAAACATGTAATAGAATTTGCAAATATTCTCAAAATTTAAATATTGAACTCTATTCTAGACTCTTTTTACATTCTCATAGGCCATTTCACCAATCGAAAAAAATATAAAAACTTATATCCATGTGTGGTCAGGTTTTTATACTATAAAAAGAAGCAATACCTTCCTTTCTCAAGTTGAGTACAAAATAAGAGATTGATGGTTGTTAATGCATATACATACTCAAATACCTATAGATAATAAATAAAATCCAAAGTGCTAATAGATGGACACAAATCAGTAAAGATTCATAGTAGTCCATGAGGAAGAGTTTGCCGTAATATGTAAGAATACTTCTGTAATCAATGTGACAATCATTCAAGACCCACACCAAAGTAATTGGCTTTTGTTTTCAAGTGATAAAGATAACAGTTAAATAAATAATTAATTCCTTACTATATGCTTGGTCCTTTATATGTATTATTACTAAATCTTATTATGAAACTGAAAAGAAGTGTCATTAATCCTCATTTTATAGATGAAGTACTTTGTCTCAGGATGATAAATGACAAATCTAAATTCGTACACTATTAAGTGGCAGATCTTGAATGCAAATCCAGACCTTTCCTAGTACAGTTTTGTGTTTTTTCCACTATGCTACATTATTTCCAAAGAGCTCTGAAATAATTTGTGTGTTTTAGTAGTGACTGTGTATATAAAACTGATTCATGATAAAGCACCTTTCTATGTATTTGACTAAAACCATATGTAAGATATGTCCTAGAATATTCTGGTAATTGTCAAGAGCAAGTCAGCATAACAATTTAGATGACATCTAAATTCTAAATTTTTCTCTACTATATAAAATTTTCACTGAGCAATATCTGAGGACATATTACATAGAAACCACAAAGTATGCATTCCCAAATTTTTAAAACCGTCCCTTCACCACATATACATGCACTTATGGGTAGCTACCAAGAATTAGGAACAGCCAATCTCACAGCAATCTTGGGCATCTATCAAAACAACAACAAAAAAGATACGATTGACCTTTGACAACCCACACATCCACTCAAATCGAACATTTTCTACTGAGTTTCATTCTTTATTTGCCTTCAGAATCCGATGTTTAATTACATGCCATGCCATGGGAAAAGTAATTGCTAAACAATGATTTCAAGAAAAAATAAAGTCTTACATTCAGTTGAATATGTTAAATACTGAAAGGTTCTGTTGTTTATTTCATTTTATATATATTTCATTTCCTAAACTTTCTACACCAATTCACTCCACTGTATTCATGATTTTTATCTAAATAGTGAATGAAGAAAAATGATAATTAGATTCTCTCTGAAACGACAAAATCTTAGACGAGGATGAGTGTTCGACATCACCCATGACTAAAAGTTTTGTTTGTTATTTTAAGGTGCAGTTGCACTTACCAGTCCCAAATTATATGGCCTGATTGGCCAAATCTTTATGAAATTTGTTGTTGTTTTTAAAATTATGTTGTCTTTAGACCGTTGTTTGAAACACATTGATTCAGGTATTGTAAACCAAAAGATACCTATAGTTAGCAGGCAGTAAACCCTAATTATTTTTGATAGAGGCAGTGAATAATCAAAGAAGGAAAGAGAGAGTGAAAAGGAGGCAATATCATTGTAAAGTCAAAACAACTCTTCTTATGAAGACAGAGAATTCACACCAGACTCAGCATTTTACAATATCACTCATAGCCATCTATAAAGGAAATGACAACTGAAAGAGGTAGGGCTAAAAATCTGAGTGTTGTGATTGAAAATTATTATCTACCTTTGCTCTTTGGTTATTATAACAGACATTAGGGACTTTGGAACTTATCATCTGTGTCTCTTTATTTTTACACATGAAAAAAGTTCACGTCTGCATGTTACTTTAATCCTTACAATCCCAGAGTTACTTTAATGCCCATCAAAATACTCCTGGAAAATAAACCAATAAGAATAGTTTCTTCTGCATTTATTGCAAATGTCACAAATTTCAGGCAACTAAAGAAAAATTCACTGTGTTCTTGTATGAAAATCCAATATTAATAAATATTTTTAGCTTCATTATAAGTAATATCATTTAGTAGCAAGTCACCTTATTAAGGTACAGCTGGTGAATCAAGGATGGTAATAGAGTCAGTCAGTGATAGTCTGAGATTTTTATATAGTGGAAACTGGAGAGAAATCATGTTTAGTAGTGTACTACTTTATTAAAATTTTAAATTATAAATATTTGGTAAGTCTGCAAAAAATAACTATTTAAAACTCGTTCTAATCTCTAGTGTCAATTTACATGATAAAAAGCACATATTTGAGTCTGTTAAATATTACTCTTGGAATCTATTAGTAAGAAATAAAAATTTCTGAAATTTAATTCCCTAAGCTTACTGAACCTAGTAAATTTGATCTGATGTCCTCCCAAGTTAATATGTTAAGTCTAAATTGACTTATTTCTTATAGAAACAAATTTGTTCACATTTAAATTCATCTTGAAGAAAATATGTATTGCTATATAATTGTGTTACTTGTAGTCCTCATATATGAGGGTACTTATTTGATTTCATTCATTTGGTAATTTTAAAGAGGCAAAAATAATTAGCTCAGCATATAATGCTTGTACAGCAAATGCTAATTTCTTACAAAAGTTTTTTTTAAGATAAGACATTTAATTTAGTATGCATGCATGACTGACTCCTTGCTAAACTCAAGCCCTTAGCCTAGGTGTTGTAAAACATATAGCTATAGTTAAGATACAAAACTTGCCCCAGGAACTTCAAACCCATGAAGATAGCTTCTCTTCATTTGCATATATTTCTACAATATAATTTCCTTTACTTATTTTTATATCACATTTGCTTAACTTTCATATCTATTTCATGATAGAGACTATATACAATACACATTTTTAGAGCACTTAAATATAAACCATGTTTATTGGGGAAAAAAAAAGAGCCTTAATTTAGAATCTTAAAATATAATATCACAAAATCATAAAACCGCAAAACAGAGAAAGGTTTTAATATAAATGTTGATAATGGGGGACAAAATTATCAAGATGAATAGGCCCAAAATTAAGTACCCAAGGATATAAGTAGAATTATAGCATGTCACATTTAGACAGACCACAGCCCAACTGTTTGTGTAGCAGATATATACTGAGCACGGCCTTTGTGTTGAGTCCTTTATGGGAACAAAGAACAAAATTGTTTAAAGTGGAAGTAGATTCTGCCTTTGCAGAACTAAGAGCTTCTGGGAATGAGCATGACAATATTAACTAAGTAATGATTCCAGGCAGGAATACAAACTATGAAAATTGTTGGATTGTCATCTCAGCTGAAATTAAGTATGAACAGAAAATACTTAGTATATTTGGGAGAGGAAGGGTTTAGAAAACATTGCCAGGAAAGGAGCAATGACATGGGAGGAGGTTTTGAAGCAGAAAGGAGCAAAGCACATCTGAAAAGACAGAAACATGTCTCCGAAATGTTGAAAGGGGCAGGGAACGCCATAAATTGAGATCAGGAAGTAGTTGAGGGTCAGTATATATAGAGTCCTGTTGACCACTAAAGCATTAGGATCTTTATTCTATTATAAGAGAAAATTACTGAAACATTTTATGCAAAGGTGATTTTTTTGAAGGATTATTCAAGTTATAGAATGAAGATCATATCAGAGAGGTCCTGAAATGAAGTGCGGGGCCAGCTAAGTGGCTTTTACAATAGCTCAGATTTAAAGTTGTGGTAATGTGGATTAATATGCTGTTGGAAGTGCAGATAGAGTGGAAATAGATTAATTTGAAAGATATTTAAGTGAATAAAATCAAAAGAACTGTTGATGAATGTGGAGGAGGGTGTCCAACATAACTCCATTTTCTAGCTTGATCAACTGGCGATACCACTTACTGGAACTAGAAAACTCAAGAGAAAGACAAAATTTGAAAGTAAATAGCAGGCTGGGAGATCATTGTTTGGGTATTTAGTGACACATCCAAGAACAGATGTCATATAAAATTTTGGACGCAGAGTTATTATAGAGTTCAGAGAGATATCTAGAAGGAGATTTAATTAAAGAGACTAATTAGCCTTATCTAAAGTTTAGTTGTAGAATAAACAAAGAAAAGAAGAAGAAAGAAAAGGGTGTGTTATAGTTTTGGTTGAAATGGAGAATCTGCACATCTAAGAGCTTCAAAATTTACAATTAATTTTCATGATTTCATCATATCAGGACATGGACTTCTGCTTTATTATCTAAGAATTGGGTTTTTTTTTTTCCAGTTTCACCTTGGTCTAGATCACAAAATATTTAATTACTATTAAAAGGCCAGAGAGAAATAGGAAAAAGACAACTTTCATAATCATTGGTGATTATGTTGACATAATCACCCTACTCTTTCACTGCAGAATGATGTAGGTTGGAAGTTTAGTTAGCAACAAAGATGTTTGATGATGAGATATTAGTTATGTAAAGGATAATGGCATCAAAATGTTATAATCTTACGCCCTTTTCCTGGAAATACCTAGCTACCTGACCTTGAATCTTTGGATCTTGGCACCTTTTCTCCAGGCATTGTTTAGAGAGGATTACCCACTTCTGGTTCACCAAGTTCTCAGGTTCTATTCTCTATGCTAACATAATCTTTTTATTCCTAAACTTTTCTCAAACAGGATTTTTTTTTTGCTAAAGCTTATGTATCTCCCCTCCCCCCCAATTAAAAAATCTGAAAATTCCTGATTATGTAAAAACCTGATCATATTTTCATCAGCAAGTTATGAGAATATTACATCACTGCAAGCAGCAGGTGTTTATCAATTGATTTAGTTTTCCCAATATGAAGTGCATGAAGTGATATGACTTTATTACTATAATTTAGATTTTCTTGCTACTAGACAGGTGTAGAATCATTTTATGCTTACCTCTGATGTCATCTCTTTCTTTTTTCTAAAATACTTATTTTATTTTTGTATTTAAAAATTAGTTTGCCTAGGTTTATTTTTCATCCCAGATGGATAGTCAGTTTTATTGTTACCATTGAGTAAATAAATTATCTGTATCTCATCAAATTGAATCTACTTTATGACATGTCAAGTTTCCATGTATAATGGTATCTATTTTTAGATCCAATATTTACAATAATTATTTTCCTGTTTTATTGTATTTACTAAAACCTCTAGACAATTTTGAATAAAGGGAAAACAGGCATTTGTGTGTTGTTCTTTTTCAATAGAAATAGCTTTGATATTCCACCAATTACAATGATGCTGGTGGGTGATTTTGGCAATCTATGTGATATTTAAATAATTACTATCTATGCCTGTTTTGCCAGTGATTTTAATTTGGAATGGCTTCTGTGTCTATCAGATGACTTTTTAATACATATCAATAATGATCATATAGGTTTTTTCTATTAATCAAATGATACAGATTAGGTTGAAAGATTTTTCTGACATTTAAAGATCTTGCATCTCCTGATATAAATACTAATGACCATAGTATATATTTATTTTATCATTCTAAATCTTGGTTTTGTGGTAGTTTATTTTGAATTTATATGCCTGCATGAATAAGACTGGTCTATAGTTAGGGGTTTTTTTTAGCTTATTATTTTGTATTGATATAAAAATAATAATGGTTTTATTAAATAACATATGGAGCTTTCCATCATGCTTGATATCATCTAACTTGGTATTTTTAATTTTTTTTTAATTTAGGAGTCTTCAATTGCCCTTCTACGTTTTGTAGGTAATTTCTCTAATCAAGTTTTTTTCCCTTCTTAGGTAAGTTTTGATAATTTATGTTTCCTATTAAATTCTCTATGTTTTTGAGATTTTCAAATATACAGCCGTAGGCTTGCATTTGGTATTATTTTTTCCCATGCATATTTTATAATTTCTTATAACATTTTAGTATTCATGTTATCTAACCAATCTATTTCAAATGTTGTGTATTTTTTCCTCTCTTTCCCTTAATCAGACTTTCAAGGGCTTTGTTTTATTTATCCCAATTAATTTTCTTTTTAAAATTAACTTTGATTTTTGCTTCACTGATTCTCTACACCTAATTTCCTTTGGGTTATTTTGCTGTTCAGTTTTGTAATATCTTAAAATAAATAAATGGTTTCTCCATTTTCAATCATTTTCTTTAATATTAAAGAGATTAAGATAACAAACATTTCCCTGAATAAAGCTTTTATTAAGTTCTAAAAGTTTTTACCTTTATAAATATTTTCATTGCTTTTTCAGCTTTATATCTTCTCTAATCAAAGAGTTTATCAATAATGATTCTTACTTTTGACACAGATAAGATTTATTTTTGCTAAATCTTGTCTATTGGGAGGGGAGATTTTGATCAAAGATATGGTCTGCATAATCTTTGCTTTTAAACATATTTAAGGTTTCTTCTGTGGCCATGATGTATAATCAAATTATTAAAAAATTCTCTGGGCATATAAAATATTTTCTTTTTGAGATAATATAATATTTTTATAGCTATAAAATTATAGATATGAAAGCTATGTTTTTCTTTTTTACTAATAAATCTGTTAACATCTAAAAGAGATATGTAAAAAAAATTCCTATCTTGTTTTCAATTTTTTATTTTCTGATAATTTTATTTTATAGGATTTTAAAGTTGCAACCCTTTATTCTCATAGTCTGTGGACCCATTATGGCAAATGAAAAATTAAGTATCAATCTTAACTTTTTACTTTGAAAGTTATGTGTTTTTTTTTTTTTAATTTTGGATTCTTAAAAGATTTTTTTTATGGGTGTTTAGTTTAGATTTTTGTTGTGATAAAGTAATGTGATCCTCTAATTTGTTACTGTTTATATAATTTTTTTAAAGTTCTCAATTTTTGTACTATATTTCTTTGGATTTGTTTTTGTTTTTGTTTTGTTTTTCAGATATAGTCATATAATCTGCAGCTAGAGATCATTTTAACCCCTTTCGTTCAATCCCTGCGCCTCTAAATGGCTTCTCTTCTTCAAATGAATTGGCTAATCATTCAGGCAAAGTTAAAATAGTTGTCTAAATACTGAGCATCTTATACTGTAATTTGAGCAGGGAAGCATTTCGTTTTCTCTTTAAGTAACATACTTGGGAAAAGATATAAATGTTTCTGTAATGTTACATTCAATATTTAGAAGTTATTATTTCAAATTTATTGACACTTTTTAAGACAAATCAGTATTGAATTATATTGCTTATTTTCTTTATGTAAGATATTACTTTTCTTTTTAACTCAAAAGATATGGATTATGTAATATTGAGCACCTTAAATTCTCAAAATAAGTCCTATATTTTATATCATATGTATCATATTATATATATATATACTCATCAACACACAAACACACACATATATGTGTGGCTTTTTTAGATATATATAATAGGCAAAGTAGCCACATGGTTTTTCTTAGATTCCTCAGTTTTCATAATTATTAGCCCTCTCTTCTAATTTGACATAACTGTGCTTTCTTCACTTGTTTGTATTTTTGTTTGAGTTAACTAGTGGTTTATTTACCTTTTCAGTTACTTCATAAAATTACTTTGATTTTATTGGTTCTACATTTTTTGTTTTATAACTTAGTAACTCTGCTTTTACCTTTATTAATCCTTTCTTTCTGTTTTATTTTGGATTTGTTTGTTTTTCTTTTCCCCAAGTCTCCATTTGGATGTTCAGTGAATTTAATTTTTAAAATTTTTAATGAATGTTGTCATTTGATTTATCTCAAATTCTTATTAGTCATGGTTTTGTAAATTTTATTTTAAGAAATTTTTAGTTTTGTTTTTTTATATTATTGAAAGAAAATTTGCTTAATTGAAGGCTTTAATGTCCAGTTTGAAGAAGTCTTCTTTGGTATTAATTTCTAGTTTATAGGAAAAAAGCTCACTAAAATAATCTGCTTTTTCCCATCCATTAATATTTCAATATCTATTGTTAAGCATAAGGCTATTTTAAAAATATTACAATATTCCTAAAAGTTAACTATAATTCATAAGCATTATTAAACTATAATTCTAAGTCTATCATGAGTAAGTTTCATTAAAAAAAAAACCTTACTTTATTAATTATTTAGTTACCCTAAAGTACACTTGGCACATGAAAGTAACATACACGCATGACTCTTTCCCTTAGCAATTGGCAGAATAATGAATTTGTTCTCTAGTATTCTTCAAAGGAGACCAACAAGATTTTGAAAATCAGACCTTTTAAGTCAAAGGCCAACTTCTATAACAGACAATCCTAAGATTTTAGCAGCTTAACACTTACTGCTTGACCATACCATGGTTCACTATGTTTGTCAGATGGGGTATGGTCCACTCAGCATAGTCAGTCAGGACACAGGTTTCTTTCATCCGGAGATTCTGCCATGTTCAACAAAAATTCAGGGTGTTTGTGAAAAAAGAGAGAATAAATAGAGAAGACATTTGTTCTGAACTCTCTCAGCGTAGAAGCGGTATAGTATTTCTGTTTATTTCTCATTGGTAATACTTCATTACATGGCCACAGCCATATGCAGAAAGATAGAAAATACAAATTAGTGGAATTCTAGGGAGGGAAGATAGATTTAGAGAACATATAATATAGTAAGTTTCTGCCACAAGTACTGTTAAGGTCAGAAACTTGGTAGGGTGTGAAAATGTACTCTTCTTGTAACAAGTCAGTTTGATGTATATGTTATGTGTATATACACATACACACACATAAAAATGCATGAGGCCTATCAAAGACAAAAATAATCTCTTAACGAAAGCAAAAGCAGCTAGCTGACAGACAATATTTTGTGTCTATTTCTCAAACACCAATTTCCACAGGACAATGTATTAGAGACCAGGAGGTACTTGCGCATGTAATGGGATGCATTACTGAAGAGAAACCTTAAAATTAGGAAATTAATATTATATAGGATTGCTAGTGATTTGCCAAGACTCCTCTCTGGAGAAAGCAAAATCTTATCTTTATTCTGGAATATAAGCAAATTTTCTTTGGAGAGGGGGAGGAGATAGTTCTACCTTTACTAATCTTGTCTGGGAAGGGAGATGTCTCTAAATTTACTATTCTGAAATATCTCCTTATACAAATATTCCTAAATTAGCTGTAAGTGCCTTTGTTCAGAGTATCTGGAAAATGCAGAAATATGAGATATTCCTATAGAACTGTCTCCTGACAAAAACCAAACAAAAACTTTTTAAAATATAATTTTATAAAAATTATAAAGTTATTAACTTCCACACCACTACCTACTTTGGCATGAAATATTTATAATTAACACTCTATAAAAATATCTATATCATTGAACACTGGATATCTACTGGCTGTCATATTTTTCATTATGTTAACACAATTGAGATTATTGATACGTTGGTATATCTCCTTTACATTATCCTCTGTCCCACTAGGTGATGGCACAGCAGCTATTCTTTTCCTTGTGCTCTAGTCTTACCAAACACAGTTGTTTGTTATTTCCCTCTATAGTCTATGTGCTGCAGTGTGTCTGCTTTTCTCAAATGGAATTATTTTTCTCCCTTCTCTTTAAATTCAAATCCAACCAGTTTTTATTATGTATCTTACTCATTGTTTATTGCACAAAATCTCTATTTTTCTCTCATCTAGGAGCTGGATTAACGAGGTAATTTATGTGGAGTGTCTAGCATAGTGCCTGACAGTATGACATAATAAATTATACCTACTCTGTTTATTTTTATTTCTCTGAACACACATAGGATTATCTAAGTAACTACCACTTTTAATATTGTTACAAATTGGCATCTGTATTAACGCCACAGATAATTGATTCTTCACTGACATAAACCATTCAGTATATCCATTGCAGAACTCTCCAAAGTTAGCTTAGTGCCAAAATAAACTGATTAGTAAAATGATAGAGAGATTCAGAGAACAAATAAGTGACTGAGTAAATAAATTATAATGTTATTAATAGCAAATGCTGATATAGCACAGAATATATTAGAAATATTATTTTAAATTTAGACATGCATTGCTACTGTAATCTTCAAAACAACCTTATAAAGTAAATTTTATTATTTTACTGAATTATAAATGAAGATACTGATGCCTAGAGAGGTTAAGTAACTTGCTGTAGTCACTCTGCTAGTTAACAGCAGAACAAGCTTCGAAGCCAAGCAGAATCAATGCCCTTTAGCATTACATTATCTTGAATAAATAATTGTGGTAGGCAAAGAACATAATAACTGGTAGCTCTTTTTCCATGATAATAAAAAAGGGAACAGAAAGATATTTATCATGAAATCTTTTTCAAGCATCTGCTGTTGCTGCTCATCTTTCTGCTTAGTAACCTAATAGATTTAGGCAAAACAGATGAAACCATGGGGAAGTAAAACTTATTACTGTCATACTGTATTGTATACTTGAAAGTTGCTATATGAGAATAGAGCATTAATGTTCTTACCAAAACAATAACAAAATAGTAATTATGTAGAGGATGTGTTAACTAACTTTGCTGTGATAAGAAACATTTTACAATATATCCATGCATCAAATCCATCATATTGCACACTTTAAACTTACAAAATGTTGTATGTCAATTACATCTCAGTAAAGTACAAAAAACAAACAAACAAACAATTACTACCTGTGGCTAAGGACTCTGAACCCAGTTGTCACACTTGTTGTAAGAGAATAAATCAGAATGAGCCACAAGTCTTTCCACACAGACTATCGCCTGGCCGGTTTCATGCTTCATGCCTCTTTTTTCTCAGGATTCTGGGTTGCAACACAAACCTAAAAAGAAGGGCATTGCTAGACCTGCTTTATTATCTCAGATGTATGAAATTCTAAAGGGGTGTAACCTCAGGGAAAATCCAAAGGTCACTCGAGTTTTAACCATGATCCAGATCAATGTCTCTTTTTAAAAGAAAAAGAAAAGAAAACTCTGAAATACCTCATAGACCTAAATGTTAAAATTAGTCTTCAGCAAATATTTGGATAAATATGGCATTCTTTCTCCATCACCTAAAACTAGAGAATTTCAAAATTCTCCTTCATTTATTCCCTTAAGTCCAACCTAGAGTATGTGTTCAGACATAAACCAAACTTTGTTTCTAGGCTAATTCAAAGGATACCTCAGCATTCTAGTCTAAATATAGTCTGCAGTAGACCATTCCAATTTTAAAGAACTTTTAAATAAGGTTTTAGTTTTATATTTTGTGTTATCTTTTATTCCATTAAGCCAGTAGGCTTTTTAAATCTCAAAAGCTCTGGTTTGAAATTATGGTAAATTATCATCAATATTTAACTTAGTTTTAGAGTTTTAGAACATGAAAACAGTCAATAAACTACACTATCGAGGTCAACAATTGTTAGTATTAAAATCAATTTACAGCATGTTTGCTTGAGGTGAACATAAATTTGAAGAAGCAGTAAGTGTAAACAGAATAGCTGATTTCTTGGATGCACTCCAATATAATTATAGCTATTCACCCTTGTGACTACATGTACATGCAGCTTACAGCCTCTCATTGAAATGCAAAATCTCTATAAACTAGGAAAAATACTATGTAAAATAAATCACAAGTAAATTTAAATAGTAGATTAAACATGTTTTTTGGCATTTATGTCAATTCTTAGCTTGTAATCTTATGACTTGAAAATGAGTTATCCCTAAGTATTTAATCACAAAATAGTGTATTTCTAATATGCGATTGGAAAAAATTTCATCAATCACATTTATTACAAACATCTCATGAAACAGCAAACATTTATGGGATTGTAGAAGGCAGCAAGGTTGTTCTGTAATGTACAAAGATTTTTATATATCCAAAAATATAAAAAACAGCAGGCAGCAAACAAGACGTTTCTCTGTTTTCCACAAAGTAAAATTGCATTTGACGTAATATATACTCTATTTTTATTAAAATAGGTTAAATATTTTCTAGCAATAGCATTAATCATCACTATAGTTTAACTAGTTTATATTTTGAAATAACTAAAACTCAAACTTGACAAAAGAACTCTTTTTCTAGCCCCAGGGGTAAATCAAAGCTTCTCAAACATACTTGTGATGTTAAATAATATTACCTTGCATTTCATGTAGATATATACATATTTGAAATTTTTGTTATTGTTTTTTATTATTGGTTGCTTTCTACAATGAGATTATTTGAGTGACAATATTGTTCTCTAAATAATTCCATTTATGATTTACATAGTTGGCATTGTTTGTATATGGGTAAAAATAAAACATGATTTTATGAAGAGAAAGTGGAGCTCTTTTTATCCTTAGCCTTAAGGCCTCCAACTGTCAATACCTTAATCCACTAATCCTCTCTGTAATCATGTGCTCACGTGCTGTGCGAACACTCAGAAATCATTTTTAAAAAAACTCTTTTTTTCCCCTAGTCAATAGTACACTCATTACAGGCTGTAAGTTATAAAATGACTAATACAATATTTGAATATTGATATTTATAATATTTATATTTATCAGTACTAGCATTAAAAGCTATAGTTTTTAGGCCTATTTTTTCCTTTTTAAAATGTCATGAAAATTGAAAACATAAATAGAACAGTAAAGGAAAATGAATGACATCACATTGTATAAATCTGCAGGATTTTTAACATTTGGCTTTCAACTATCACTTCTAAAGATTTTGCCTTATATTTACTTGTCAGAGACTAGATTTAATTTTTGTATGCTGCATAGAATTCTCCATATTAAGATATTGATATAACAAATTGGTGAATGTTTTAGTGATTGATTCTTGCTAACCAAAATAGGCTTTTAGATTAGAAGTCTTTCTTTTTTCCCCGGAAGACACCTGCTGAGACAGAAGTCTGACTGCCACACAAAGGAAATATATGGTTTCTTCAACTGGTTCCATCTAGGAATTTGCAATGCTATCAAAATGCTTTTTTTTTTTTTTTTTATTGAAAATTACCTAAGGATTTGGCAAAAACAAACAAACAAACAAAAACACCTTGGTTAAAAGGGACTAACTGCCTATTCTCAGGCAGTATTAGCATAGTGATTGGCCCTGACTTCTGTCATTCTTCTGACTACAAAATTACAACAGGCCCCACAGCAGGAAGCAAATGATCATTAATACCCTGTCCTCTGGGACACAATAAACTGCCATTCACTTGCATACAAATAATATATACAAGGCTTGTCAAGCAAGGGGATAAAAAGGAAAAGATGCTTTTGCAAAATGCTTTAATGCCATGGGAGGGGGAGAAGGTGGGCAGGCCCTCTCAAAGGTATCTATTCATAGTAGGAAAATTCTTTTATACAGATTTTTTAAAAATTTTTCTATCTTTTAAACTTGATCTCTTTTAGCTCCTTAGTTAAAAAGTAAGGAAGTAAGGCCTTGCATCTGAGGAGAAAAAAAATAATTATAGTCTTATAATAAATCCCACAATACAAAAAGCATTAAAATTCTAAAATTTTATTAAAATGTGAGACAATACATTCTTTGGTTCAAATATAATGTGGAAAAACATTCTTGTTAATGTATTTGAATAACCTCATTACATTTAGTAGGGATGAAATATACTTCAATATCATATATTTGATGGGATCATTCAGAACAAAACACAATTAGAAAAATATACTTATCTAGTATTACAGTTGAAATTCCATTGTTTATTTGTTACTCTAAAAGGTAAAGTCAAATTTCTGTGTAATTAAATATTATCACCTGACTGGGATTATAATTTGTTATAACTGGATGGAATTGAGGAATAAAATTAGAGCAACACTTTGTAAAGAATAATGAATAATTAATTTCTTTGGTATTTATTAGAGCAACAATTACTCCAATAAATGTTTAATTTTGTCACCTAATCTAACTTTTTCTGGACATGCAGAGAATACAGCAATTCCTGACAGACTCAGATGCTTTTCAAATTGTATTTTCACCATTCTAAAGATATAAAATATGGAATATGTTCATTTAGAGTCTTCAAATTTAGTTTGTTTAATTAATTTAATGTTATTGTTTTCCTTAAATTTGTATTTTTGTGAATTTTCAATGAAACAGACAGATGTTATGCTCAAGAATTTGAGAATAGGTACACTAACTCCTTCCCCCTTTCTTGACTTGCTTTTCACTTTTAGATCTTAATGCAAGGACATTATTAACCACACTGCTAATGACAATGAAATAATCTGCCTTCTTTTTTACATGACAGCAAGAGACAGGTCTCATTTTAATAGCAGTGAATAGACTACACTGTACAAATATAAAAATGAAATGTCACCTCTCACACATGATAGAATTGTCATTATGTCCAGTAACTCTCAAGAAAAGAATTTAAGCAGAGAAAATAGAGACCAATCCTTCTTGTTGAAATTTCAGAGAAAAAAATTTTTTAGTTGCTTTTTAAAAAATTAGATTGCATTTTGGGGGTAGTTTTTAAAATATGTATATATATATTTATTTTTCAATTATAGTTGAAATATTATTATATTATATTATATTATATTATATTATATTATATTATTATATTAGTCTCAAGTGAACAACATAGTGATTAGACATTTGTATAACATGTAGTGATCACCCCAATAAATCTAGTACCCATCTGACACTATACATAATTATTATAATATTATTAACTGTATTCCTTATGCTATACTTTATAGCTCCATGACTATTTCATAACTAGAAATTTTTACTTCTTAATCTCATCCCCTTTTTCACATACCCCCAACCCCTATCCCATCTGGCAACTGTCAAGTTTTTCTCTGTATCTGAGTTTGTTTCTTTTTTGTTTGTTTACTTTCTCCTTTAGATTCCACATGTAAGTGAAATGATATGAAATTTGTCTTTGTCTGACAGAGAATACCCTCAGCACTATACCCTCAGGGTCCATCCATGTTGCTTCAAATGGCAGGAATACATTCTTTATTGTGGCTGAGTTTATTTCATTGTATTTACGTATTATTATCTTTTTTTTTTAAAATCCTTTTATCCACTGGTGGACACCCAAGTTGCCTCCACATCTTGGCTATTATAAATAATGCTCCAGAGAACATATAGATGCAAATGTCCCTTCAAAGTAGTGTTTTGGGATTCTTTAGATAAATGCCCAGACATGGGTCTTTCTTTGTCTCTTGCTATAGCCTTTGTTTTACAGTCTATTTTGTCTAGTATAAGTATTAGTACATCAGTTGTTTTTGTTTATTGTCATTTTCATAAAATATCTTTTTCTCTCTTTACTTTCAGTCTGCACGTGTGTTTTGATCTGAAGTCTCTCATATGCAGCATATGTAAGGGTCCTGTTTTCTTATCCAAATAGCCATTGTATCTTTTGATTGTAGCATTTAATCCATTTACACCTGAAGTAATTGTTGATAAATGTGTAGTTATTGCCATTTTGTTACTGGTATTTTTATTTTTCTTCTTCCTCTTAAAGAAAAGAAGCCCTTCCAACATTTCCTATAATACTGGCTTGATGGTGATAAACTCCTTTAGCTATTTTTTTTTTTTTTTGTCTGAGAAACTCTGTCTTTCAAGTCTAAAAGATAGCATTGCTGGGCTGTGTTAATCTTTGTTATAGGTCCTTGCTTTTTATCACTTTAAATATTTTATGCCAATTCCTTCTGGTTTGCAAAGTTTCTGTTGAGAAATCAGCTAACAGTCTTATGTAAATTCCCTTGTAGGTAACTAATTGCTTTTCTCTTGCTGCTTTTAAGATTCTCCCTGTGTCTTTAAATTTTGGCTTTTTAATTATGATGTATCTTACTATGGGGCTCTTTGGGTTCATCTTGTTTGGGATTCTCTATGCTTCCTGGGCTTGTGTGTCTATTTCTTTCTCCAGGTTAGAGAAGTTTTTTATCAATTAAATTTTCAATTGCTTGCTCTCTCTTTTCTCCTTTTGGTACCTCTATGCTGCAAATGTTGGCTTGTTCAGTATTGTCCCAGAGGCCCCTTATACTAGCCTCATTTTTTTGGATTCTTTTTTCTTGTTGCTGCTCTGATTTGGTGTTTTCTGCTACCTTACCTTGCAAATCACCAATTTGATCTTCTGCTTCATCTAGTCTACTGTTGATTCCCACTAATGTATTGTTCATTTCAGTTATTATATTCTTTATTTCTGACTAGTTCTTTTTATGTTTTCTATCTCCATTTTTATATTTTCTATCTCTTTGTTAAAGTTCTCACTGGATTCATCTATTTTTATCCTGAGCATCCTCATAACCAGTGTTTGAACTATGCATCTGGTAGATTGCTTATCTCCATTTTATTTCTGTTTCTGGAACTTTTTTCTTTATTTAATTAAAGACGTTTTTTTCCTCCCTCATTTTGACTGCCTCCTATGTTTGTTTCTATGTATTACGTAAAGTGCTATGTCTCCTGGGCTTAGTCAAATAGCCTTATGTAATATGTGTCCTGTGGCATTCTGTGACACAGTTTCACTGGTTACTTGAGCTGGGTGCTCCAGGTGTGTCCCTTGTATGTGTCGTGTGTGTCCTCTTGTTGTAGTTGAGCCTTGGTTGCTGTTTGCACATCAGTGAGAAGGATTGACCCTTGGGCTGATTAGTTGTGAGGCCTGGCTGGTAACTACAGTGGAAGAGCTGTTGTGCAGGGGCTGACCCTAAGGAGCAGAATTTGCTTTAGCAGGGCTCTGGTGTTTGCCCAGTCTGCCCATGGATGTGTTGTTTATAGAAGCAGCCAAGTATTTCTCTGGCTCCATCAGTAGCAGGCCACCAGGTAAACCGGCCTTAGGGCTTCATGGGAGAGGCCCTGCTGCAGGCCTAGTTCAGCTGTAGCCTCTGCCCTGTCTGGGGCCATCCGGCTTGAGCCACCAAGCAACTAACGGATGGCTGCCACCCGTGATGGCTTTGGAGGTGCCCTAAGAGGTCAAGGTGCAAACCCAGGCCAAGTGCCGCTAGAGCAGGGCTTGGGGCTGGTCAACAAGAAGTATAGAGCATGCCAAGGCCAGATGCTGCTTGTTTGGTTTGTGCAAATCTTTGAGAGATTTTAGGAAAGTCCATAGCATGAGCTAAAACAGGCCATTTGTATGGAAAAAGCCATTGGATGAGGCTTGGGTGGGCCTGCAACTTGGGTGGGGTGAGGTGACAGGGAATCTCCAGGGTGGGGCAACCAGTGTTAACCAGGTTGATGGAGACTCAGCTAATGGCACCTGCCTGCCTCTGCATGCTGGGTGGGAGGAGGGCTCAACAGAGAAACAATGGCTTCTGCCAGTACTTCTGTCAGGAGAAAGCTGCCCCTCCAGCCTCAGCCTGGAGCCGGACAATTCAGTACTTCTTTGTATGTTCCTGGTGCTTTCAAGCTGCTGATTCAGTGCTGGACCTCAGAGTGAGTGAGTCTGTCAGTAAGTCCATGCACCAGCTCTTTAAGAGAAATGCCTGGGACTCCAGCAGCATGTAGTCTTACCAGCCACAATCTTTGCTGATTTTCACAGCCAGAAGTTGTGGGGACTTCTCTTCCTGACACTGGAACCCTGGGCAAGGGAGCCTGTGTGAGGCTGGAACCCCTCGCTCCTCCAGGGGGACCTCCAACTAAGATATCTCTCCTGATTTTTAAGCACCACATGCAGCTTGCTGTGGGAACAGCCTGTTCCATGTTTCTATCTCTCCTACTGTAACTGCATACAAACTTTATTTCTTTAATATGGGTTTTTTCCTTCTCTGATTCAAGCTGGTTTTGACCAGTAATGGCATTGTGACTCACTTGGTTTTTTCACCCTTATCCTTCCACCTTTGGATACCTGATCTTTTAATCAGTAATCCTTAGAATAAAATTAACCAAACCTCAGGCTTATAATCAAGAGGACAATAGGTTTCACTTTGACTCAGGATAACATTTTAGCTTTAGATATGCTTCAGTTCCAGGCCCATCGAGGCAGAACAACCCCACCAGCCAGGGGGCCAGGTCTCAGGACCAGATGGCATGGCACCATGGCTGATACCAGAATTGGACACAATGATTAATTACCTCATCCCTCTCCAATTGCCCAATCAGTAGCACCCACAACCCCAACTTCTTAAGTTTCCATTAGTACTGATTTTCCCCTATGCAATCTGTACTCTCAAGACACCCAGGGAACAAGATTGTCAGAGCAATAGCTCACCCGTGGATTCAGAACATGCAACTCTCTAAATAAACCTCACTTTCTTTACTGCAAAACCTACACATATTTCTTCTTTAGCTTAGACACACGCAGGCAGATGGACCCGTTTTTATTCCTGTAACACTACCAGTCTGGAGGTGGCGTCTTTTGTATGTCTTTATTTGTAGGACTTCTGTTTAGCTAGAATTCTGGAGATTCTCAATATTGATTGTTTTGTAGTTTAGTTATAATTTTGTTGTGATTGTGAGAAGAGGTAAGCCATCTTGACTGAAAGTCTAGAGTAATTTTAAGCACTCAGCAAATTGAACAAATGGTGCAAACATTTCTCATATACCTGCTACCTCCGCACATGCATAGCCTCTCCCATTATCAACATCCCCCACCAGTATGGAACATTTGTTACAAACAATGGACCTACACTGACACATCATAATCACTCTAGATCCCACTTTTTACTTGACATGTTGTTAACCCTTTTCCATATTATTACACGGTTACAGTGATTATTTCTAATGGTTGTCAAATGTTTCATTGAGTGCTCTTCCTAACACTGACCAATTTAGAATGGAAACATTCCTGACTTTTGTAAAGGATTACAGTGTACTATTGAGTTTAGGACCCCATTAAGAACTAACTTTTGGGAAATAAGAAGCAGCCAGGAGTATCACTTCCTAGGGCATATTTTGATATGAAAATTTTCAAAAGAAAGTATCATATCTTCAGATGATAATAAGGAAAAGGAGCTGAGCAGTAACATGGTCTCTCCTGCACTCCAAGTTTTTGCTTGGTGCTTTATATGCACAATCTCTGTAGTCCTTCTATATAGATCTATAAATACCTGGTTCTTAAAGACTAGGAAGCTGAAGTTGAGAGAGAAGATTATTTGAGTTTCCTGAGCAAGTTAGTCACAGAATCATAATTTATCTCTTGACTTGTTATACTTCAAACACCCTGCTTTTATCCCTGTTTTCTTATGGTGCTCCACCAAGGACTGTTGACTTTTGTAAGACCATCAGTTAAGTCTACAAAGAGATTCCTGGTCATAGCATTTCTTCCTAGATTTCATTAAGTAAAAAGGATATTAGGTAAGCTAGAAAGAATTGTTCTCTCCTTCGTATGTTAACTAAAATAATCCCCCATAATTAGTTGTTGACTACTTTGACAAGGAGTACTTATTGAAGCAGGCAGAATAGAATCGTGGGTGACAATACAGGCCTGAAGTCAGACTGTCTGCATTCTACCCTCTCTGGGTCTTGTTTTCTCATCTGTATAGTGGTAATACTAATTGTAATTGCCATATAAGGTTGTTGTGAGGATTACATGAGACAATTCAGTAATAATTTTTACTGTTAATATGGTTGTTGATGCTCTTGCTATCGATAGTGGTGTTGACTTGTCAAAGTTGGTGTTGACTTGACATTGTTGTCCATACTGCTGATGTTGTGAGCACTGATGTAGATATTGTTGATGTAGGCTCTGTCGATATTGTTGAATTGTTGACATTGTTAACATCAGTCTAAACTTCTTGTCAATGTTGATGGTTGATTTGTTTTTGTTTTTGTTTTGCCAGAAATCCCATCTTTATTTTATTTCTTTAAATTTCATGATAATTTAATATAATTGTATAGGTTTCAAGAGTACAATTCACCTGTATATTGCATTGTATGTTCACAATGCAAGATAAAAATCTTTTGTCATTGTCTATTTGACCCTCTTTCTCCTTTTCTACCTCTTCTGACACACCTTTCCCTCTGGTAACCACTATACTATTGTCTGTGTACACAAGTTTTGTTTATTTGTTTTTGCCTCGTTGATTTATTGTTTCAATTTTATATTCCAGATATGAATGAAATCATAAGGTTCTCAATTTTTTCAATCTGACTTAATTTGCTTAACATGACACTCTCAAGATCCATTCGTGTTGTTACAAATAGCAGAATTTCATTTTTTTTTTTTGTGGCTGTGTAGTATTTTATTGTATATATGTTCCATATTTTCTTCATCTAATCATCTAGCAAAGGACGTTTTGGTTGTTTCCATATCTTGGCCACTGTGAATAATGCTGCAATGAACATAGAAGTATATATATATTTAAAACTAAATGTTTTCAATCTTGGGAGGTAGATACCTAGAAGAGAGATTGCCGACTCATAGGGTAATTCAATTCTTAATTTGAATTATACTGTTTTCCTCCATACTTATTTCCACAGTGGCTGTATCAATTTACATTCCCATCAGCAGTGTATGAGGCTTCCTCTTTTCTCCATAACCTCTCTAACATTTGTTATTACTTGTCTTGTTAATAACAGCTATTCTTACAGGTGTGAAATGGTATCTCATTGAGGTTTTAATTTGCATTTTCCTAATAGCTAGTAAAGTTGAGCATCCTTTCATATATCTGTTGTCCATTTGTATGTCTTCTTAGGAGACGTGTCTGTACAGGTCTTCTGACCATTTGTTTGTTGTTGTTTGTGGGTTGTTTGTTGTCATTGTGTTATTATATGAGTTTTTTTTTGTATAATTTGGATATTAGCCCATATTAAAGGTATTGTTTTAAAATATCTTTTCCAATTCAGTTGGTTGCCCTTTGTTCTGTTGGGTTTTTGTTGTTGTTGTTGTTGTTATTTGATTGATTGTTGCTGTGTGGAAGCTTTTTAGTTTGATAGAGGTTTATTCCTATGTTTTTGCTTTTACTTCCCTTGCTTTTGAGGTAAAATTTATAAAATCCTCCCTAAAACCAAGGTCCATAAGTTTAGTATCTATATTTTCTTTTATTTTATTATTTCAAGTTTTTATATTTAGGTCTTTGATTGATTTTAAGTTAATTTTTGTGTGCAATGACAAATAGAAGTCTAGTTTAATTATTTTGCATGTAGCTTTCCAATTTTCTCAGCACTATTGTTAAAAAGGATTTCTTTTCTCCATTGTCTGTTTTTGGTTCTTTTGCCAAAAATTATTTGCCCATATATATGTGAGTTTATTTCTGGGATCGCAATTCTGTTCTATTAGTCTGTGTGTCTGTTTTTACGCCAATATAATGCTGTTTTGAATATTGTTGCTTTGTAGTATAATTTGAAGTAGGGCAGAGTGATGACTCCAAACTTATTCTTTTTTCTTAGGTTTGCTTGGCTATTGTCTAGGGTCTTTTGTATTTCCACACAAATCTGATGATTTTTTTATTCTCTATCTTTAAAAAATGCCACTGGGAATTTAATAGGGATTGCATTAAACCTGCCTCTTGTGGGTAATATGGCCATTTAAATTACATGAGCCTTCCAATCCATGAACACAGAATATCATTCCATTTCTTTGTGTCTTCTCCAATTTCTTTTAATAATGTCTTGTATAAATACATCTTTTGTTAAGTTTATTCTTAGGTATTTTATTCTTTTGTTGCAAAAGAATTTTTTTTTAATTTCTTTTTCTGAAATTTCAATGTTAGTATGCAGAAATACACTGGATTTTTATACATTGGTTTTATATCCTGAAACTTTACTGTATTTGTTTATCGCTTCTAATAGTTTTTGGTGGAGTCTTTAGAGTTTTCTATATAAAGAATCATGTGGTCTACAAAAGGTGACAATTTTACTTCATTTCAAATTTGGATGTCTTTTATTTTTTTCTCTTCTCTGATTTCTCTAGTTATGACTTCCAGTACTATGTTGAATAAGGGTGGTGAGAGTGGGTATCCTTGTTGTGTTCCTGATTTTGGAGGAAATGCTTTCCATTTTTCACCATTGAGTGTGATATCAGCTGAGGGTTTGTCATATATGATCTTTATTTTGTTGAGGTATTTTTTTTCTGTACCCATTTTATAAATCTTATTAATCTTTTAAATATAAATGAATGTTATACCTTGTCAAATGATTTTTCTGCATCTATTGATATGTTCATATGATTTTTGTTATTTATTTCATTAATGTGGTGTATCACATTGATAAATTTATGTGTGTCGAACTATTCTTATGCCCCTGGAATAAACCTCAGTTGATCATGATGTATTACCTTTTTAATGTATTGTTGTGTTTGATTGGCTAGTACTTCATTTAGAATTTTTGCATCTGTATTCATCAAAGATATTGGTATATAGTTTTCTTTTTTGTATTACTTTTGCCAGGTTTTCGTATAGGTAACATTGGCCTTCAGAAGCATCACCTCTTCAATTTTTTGAAAATCTGAGGATAGGTATTAAATCAACCTAGAATGTTTGGTAGAATTTACTAGTGAAGCCATTTGGTTCTGGACTTTTACTTTCTGGAAGGTTTTTGATAATTGTTTCAGTTTCCTTACTGTTTATCAGTCTATTAGTTTTTTCTGTTCTTCACAATTCACTGTAGGAAGGTTAAATATTTCTAAGAACTTGTCCATTTTTTCTAGGGTATTGAAATGGGTAGCATATAGTCTTTCATAGTATTCTTGTATTTTTTTGTATTTCTGTGGTGTCCGTTGTAAATTCTTCTCTTTTATTTCTGATGTTGTTAATTTGAGTCTTCTCTTTTTCTTGGTACGCCTCGCCAGAGGTTTGTCAATCTTATTAATCTTTTCTAAGAACCAACTCTTTGTTACATTAATTTTTCTATTGTCTTTTTTTTCTCTATTTTATTTAATTCTACTCTAATTTTTATTTATTTTTTTCTGCTGATTGTGGCTTTATTTATTCTTCTCTTTCTAGTTCTTTGAGATGTAGCGTTAGGTTGTTTATTTGGGATTTGTCTTGCTTCTTGAGATAGGCCTGTAATGATATAAACCTCCCTCTTATTACTGATTTTGCCATATCCCAAAATTTTTGATACAATAGATTGTCATTCTCATTTGTCTCTATATTTTTTTATTTCTCTGTTTATTTCTTCTTTATCCAATTATACTCCAGTAGCATGTTGTTTAATCTCCAAATATTTGTGGTTTTTCTAGCTTTCTATTTACAGTTGACTTCCAATTTCAAAGCATTATAGTCAGAGAATATGCTTAGTATGATTGCAATCTTCTTAAATTTGTTGATGCTAGTTTTATGTCCCAATATATGGTCTATCCTTAATAATGTTCCATGTGCACTAGGGAAGAATGTATAATCTGGTGTTTTAAAATGAAAGGCTCCATGAATGTCGATTATGTCCATTTGGTCTAATGTGTCATTTAAGGCTGATATTTGCTTATTAATTTTCTGTTTGAATAATCAATTTGTAGCTGTCAATAGGAATTTATAACTGTGTTTTTGTCAGTTTCTGTTTTTAGTTCTGTTAGTAGCTACTTTATATATTTAGTGCTCTCTGAGTGGGTGCATATATATTGATGTGTTTTATATATATGTGTGTGTGTGTGTATATATCTTCTTTATTATTATAAAATGTCCATCTTTGTCTCTTGTTACCTTCTTTATTTTGAAATTTATCTTTTCATATAAAAGTATGGCTATACTCACTTTTCTCTGGATGTCATTTGCTTGGAATTTTCCACCTTTTCACTTTGAGTCTATATATTTGTCCTTGTAGCTGAGATGTGTCTTCTGAAGGCAAGCATATGGTTGAGTATTGTTGTTTTGTTTTTTAATCCAACCTGCTACTCTGTGCATTTTTATTGATGAGTTCAGTTCATTTAAATTTAGGGTGATTATGTATGAGGATTTTCTATAGCTATTTTATCAGATATATATAGAACATACTCTATATAATTTGAATATTTGATTCCACTCTCTCCTAGTTTATAAGGTTTCTACTAAAAATCTAGCAATAATCTAATGGGATTTACTTTATAGGTTTCCATCTTTTTCCTGGTTTCTTTGAGAATTTGTTGTCATTAATTTTTGACAGTTTTAATATAATGTGCCTTGGAGGAGGCCATTTTGGATTGAGATAATTAGGTGTTCTGTTTGCTTTTTGCATTTGAGGATCCAGCTCTTTCCATAGGTTTGGGAGGTTCTCATTGACCATTTGAATAGAATCTCTGTTTCCTTCTTCCTCTCTTTTCCTTTTGGTACACTCATTATTCTTATGGAGTCAGTTCTCAAAAAAAAAGTCTCTCTTTTTTTACTCTCAAGTCTCTTTCTTCTTCCATCTGCATCATTTCCAGATTTCTATTTTTGATATTACTAATTCTTCTATCTATCTAGTCAGTTTCAATCTCTTTGGTAAAGTACTCCTTTTATTCATGAATTTTTATTTCTGAGTTCATTAAACTATGTACCTGGGTTTTCTTGTATCATACTGAGTTTTTTCAAAAGTGCAATCTTGATTTCTCTGCCACCTAAATCACATATTTCCATGTCCTTAGTTTATTTTATGGAGATTTTTTATTTTCCTTCTGAGCTTCCTTATTACCTGGGCTGTTTATGGTATTTGGTGGAGTGTTTCTCTGCTTAGGCATTTATGTAAATGAAATCTGCTATTTTTTTTTAAGAGTCATACTACTATTTAGCAGGTTGATAAGAAGTCTTTCTTTTTTATCTTCCAGATCTTGCTGAAATACATGTATTTTATTTTCTCTTGCACTGCTCTGACTTCTTAGATATCTGAGGGGCAGTGGAAAATGCCTTGGGTTCTTTGGGGGAAGAGTGTTTCTCCTCTGTAACCAGGTCATCTCAGTCCAGAGCACCACCCACATGGGGGAATGTGGTGGGCAGTGGGCAGTGGGGTTTTAAGCTTGTCATATCCCAACACTGCCTCCTGCAGCCAGATACTGCCCAGGGTATCCCAGGCGCCAGTTCTAGGCTCAGCCCCAATGTGTGGGAGTAGAGTGGGCTAGGAGAAGTCACTTGTGTGTTTGTGGCTTTGTTCTCCATCTAATAATGGTGACGGCCAGACCTCAGTTGCCTCATCTGTGTATCTCCAATCTGTCACTTCAATTAGCTGCAGCCTGTGCCGGCTGCTTAGGAGCTGTCTCTTCAGTTTCCAGGTCTGCAGATAGTGTGCTCTGTAACCTGATACTTACTACTACAGCTTCTTCTGGGGCCCAGTGCTAGTTCTGGGATGGTGAGGGAGGCATCCAGGTTCCATAGCTTTATTATCTGTCTGGCAATGGTGGCTGCTAGACCACAGCTGCTTCACCTCTTTGTTCTGTTTCTGCCTGGATTCAGCGACAGTATGTGCTGACCACTCAGGCAGAGATGCTTGGAGCTCCAGAGAGAGTTCCTGCCTGATTCCTTCTCTCTCCCAAGACTCTGCAGCGATCCTCTGGCTGAGTCCGCAGCACCTCTCTCTGCTCCTCTCCCTTTCCTCCTCCCTATTTTCTCAGTTTTACCCACCTTCAGATGTTTCAATGCATAGATCTCTTAGGCATGTTAGTGTATTGAGTAAGAAATCCTTTGTTAAATCATAGCTATTAAACTTGTAGCTTGGACGGGAGAGAACAGGGGACCACTCATGCTGCCATGCTTCTGACATTACTCTTAGAGAGAATTTTTGGTAGTCTGAATACTATTACCCAGTATGGATTCCATCCAGAAATGAGACAAAGCATTGAGAAAAGAAAAACTTCCCAATTATTTGGTTTAATGAAAAAAGAACAAATGGAAAATTTTCAACTATTGAAAACAAAAGAAAAACATTTGAGATATTACATGAAGTAATAATTATCTATTAAAATTATGTATATATACATATATACATATATATAATATATATATTCATAAATGCAGAGAAACTCCACAGAGGGAAAATTTATTTTCAAACAAATTTGCAATCAAGCATGATGAATACAAGCCATGCACTCAATAAAAATTGATTAGCTTATGCTTCTTGTCAGGTATTATTTTAAGTGCTGGAGATATAGTGATGAACATAAGATGTTATTCTTGCTTTCATAGACTTTGCAAACTATCATCAGAAGTATAAATATTCATGCCAAAGTGATTTTCCTTCTAATCTATCTTGTATATAGAATGGGGAAATTAAATGTAAATTCTATTTTTTAGGTGCTTTTTAAGAAATATTAGGTGCTTTAAAAAAAATAAAGACCAATTTGTTCTTTAATAGCTTTAAATATGACTCAAATCAATACTTTGTCATATGCAATGACCAAGGTTATTCCCTAAACTTCTGGGCTGAATTTTAAACAGAATTAATTAGTTCTTCAACAAATGTTAGTTTCTCAAACCATTTTCTTCTAAGCCTATAGATAAATTTATCATTTAAACTCTTCATTATGTAGCTAGGAATTTATTATTAGTTATTTATCATTATTCATAGTTAATATCCCTAACAAATTTCTCCCTGATTTATTATATATTTTTCCCCAATCACGTTCAATGCTCTCCAAACAGGTCAGTTTACTAGTCATAGATGCAAAGATCTAGTTGACTCTACTATTATAAAATAATTTTAAAATATTTTTGTGAAGTGATTTTAGATATATATTCATTGTAATCCATTTAGCACAAGCGTTACATCTCCAATTAATCAATATGATCTGAATATTATAATGTTCATCAAAAAATATACTTTTTTTCCTAAATAATTTTATGTAGATATAAGAAAAAAATATTTCTTGGATTATCTGTGGTCAGCTAGGTATTACCGTGTTTTGCTATAGAAATACCTCAGCAGAGAAGAAGCCAGCAACATTTCTAGAATCCCCTTGCCTACATGGTTCTGAGTTAGAGACATCTATTGAGAAACACTCAAATGAGATTTGAAAAAAGAAAAAGACAGAGAATTCATTACTCCTTGAACGCAGCTGTGGTCAGATACCTGGGCAGATGTGAGAGTCAAAGCAGCTTTCAGATGAGCTTCTTGAGAATAACTGACATTGGGCCAGTTGATTGAGATTGTCTATGGGAACTATCCAGAGAGCTTGAGAGGCCAAGCAGTGCTGCATGCTTAAAGACTTTTGAAAAACTTACATAAAGCTCAAATGTATTGTATTATAAGCCTTATGTTCCAAAATATAGTGATTTCTGTATTCCTGATTAAATTCCTACTGATAAACATATCATACAATAAAAAAAATGTAAAAATATCAGTGTTAAGTTGAATGATTTAAGACTATAAATGACTTAAAAATTCAGAGGAGAAGGAGAAAATGTAAGCCTTAGGTAGTGTGTAAAGTCATTGTGGAGTTACGCTGAACAAGTACATCAGGACTCCATGTATTGTACCTCTCTCTGATTCGACAGCTCCCAGATCTTCTTTAGTGATAATAATTGAGAGAAGGGTTTTGTCATGTTTAAAACTCAAAGGATATACAAGAGGGTATTTATTTGGTTATTCAACAAGCAAGTATTAATTGAATAGTTACTGTGAGACAGGCATTGTTCTAGGTACCTGGGCTGCACGAGTGATCAAAACCTGCAAAGTTTCCCTTGGTTAAGGTGTTTAGTCTAGAGCTTAGAATAATCACCAAAAAATAAAAATAAAAATAAAATAAAATAAAGAAAGAATGAATGAACCATAATAAACAATTACATTGAGTGACTTGATAGAAAGTGTGAAATACCATGAGAAAATCACAAGTAGAGCAGAAAAGAGGGGACTGAGAACACAGGGGCTGAAGGGAAGATTGCCATTTTAAAGAGTAGTCAGCGTTGCCCTCTTTGGGAAGGTGACATTTGATCAGAGATTTTAGGACAGAAGGTAAATTATGTTGGCATTTAGAAAATATTACACAAAGCAAGTGAAGAACCTATGCAAAGCCCTAAATGGGAACGCATCTGACATGACCAACACATGGTCATGAGGCCAGTATAGCTAGAGAAATCATTAGTGAGTTTAGAGCGGTCAGTAAAAATTATCCAGTTTGAATAATATAGAGCAAAATACAGTAAGGAAAGGAATAATATAAATGCAGAAATCAAGGGGAAAATATATATAATGGAGAAAGCTTTAAAATTTTTCAAAGCAGTTTTTTTGAAAAATCTAATAAAATTGGTAAACCTCTGAGAAGATGAAGTAAAAACAAAAAATATATATATAGTTAGATGGTACAAATTATTAATATCAGAAAATTTAAAAGGTAGAGAGAAATCACCACAGATCTTAGCTTAATTTAAAATCTAATACGAGAGTGCTAGGGAAGATTATATTTTCTATAAATGGCTCAAATATCTCCATTCTAAACACCCTTTTCCAATGTACTATTGACATTCTTCACATTCAGAGGTGTGTCTGTTCTCTCCCTTGAATCTGGGCAGATCTGTAACTATGAAAGATATGATTTTATGTGACTTCTAAAACTAGATCACTAAAGGTCATATGTTTCTAGCTATTTCTCTTGGGATACTAGTTGTCATGATGGTGAGAGTTTAGCTAAGCTACTCCATGATATTGCTGCCTTGGCAATCCATTTTGTTTGGCCAAGCTGCCTACAGGGGTTTTAAACTGACACTAATCCCCTCATGCAAGCACAGTCCACACGGTGCAGATGACAGTACACAGGGTCACAAGTAAATGCAAGTTCTTTGTAGAACTTCTCCAACATCCTTTGTGATTAACAGTTTCCTCATCCCCACCACCACTCCCAGAGACTTCTCCTTGTGCACCCATTAGATAAGACTCCCTTGGAGTTTATCAAACCCCCACTCATTTTGGTGTGAATAAACAAATCTGGCCTTACTTAGCCTGGGAACTGCAAAGTAGTCCACCCACAGATCCTAATAAAAGCATGTGCTCCAAGTCCTGTCTTTGGACTTGCACAAGCTATCCTGCACGATAGCTTGACCTTCTAATGTGGCTTCTCAAGGTATTCTGTGTTCTTCCTCAGGGACTTACGAGTGATAACTTCTCTTTTTCAATATCTGTTGTAGTCTTCTGTTGAATGCCTAGCTCATTATCCTGTACCCTGTGCTTCACTTAACAAATGTTAGTTTAACAAAGTCATAACATGTAACCATTATGTCAGGGTAAGTCTATGCAGACCTTGGAAAGGACCACATCGATATAGTTCCCTTATCTGTAACTCCAATTGAACCCCCAGCAAGTTCCAATTTGAATGAGTTTTCATGAAACTTAATCCTCAAGCCCAGTTGATCAATTCTAGCTATTGACATGTATAGAAACAAGCTGAACTAATGAGTCTAGCTAAAATTGAAGAACAATAAGTATGACAGGAATTTGATATTTTAATGTAACAAGTCCACTAGGATTTCAAACAGTCTGTTATGCATCAATGGATGACTAATATGGAGGCTGTGAAACAATTTATACCAATAAATTTAAATAGTTAGGTAAAATGGACAAATTATTAGGAAATACCATTTGCCAAAAGAGATTCAAGAAAACATAGAATATATGAAAGTCTTATAACTATTAGATAAGTTAAATTAAAACAGTCTCTCCAAAAGGGACTTAATTAAAAGCCTCTTTAACAGGAATTCACTCATAAATTTTATTAGTCATTCAAGAAATAACATCAATCTTACATGACACTTCCACATATGGTAGAATAGCTTTAACAGAATAATCCTCCTGCCAAGAGCAACTATAAAGCTAGCTAAAATATACAGTGCAACTACCTGAAGATATTTGACATTAACCAATACTACTAAAAAGAAAGGAAAGATACTCTATGAATGAGCTCCACACATGCTATTCCTTTTCCCTTGAGGCTTTGTTGATTTACAGTGTGGGGACCAGAGGCTTTGCACTAAGTGGTAGCTAGAGTTTCAAAGTCCTATTTGCTCTAAGAAGGCAAAAGCAGAATTTTGCATTTTCTAGGAGGTCAGCCTTTGAGAGGTGAAGAAAACCTCACCATAGTGAACTCTAAATTTTATGTACAATTTCCTGTCAAGACATTAGCTGATTCCTTGGCCCCTTATTTCAGTCTAAATTCCCATGAACTAAATTGAATGCTGAAGCTGGGAGCCTAAAGAACTGAGCAAAGATGTGAGCAGTCCTGCAGAGAATATGACTCAATAAGGTGCAACAGTCTCAATAACTCTGAAATATTTCAGTTGAGTCCCAGAATTGCTACAACATAGAAATGATAGGTAACTAGAAAAAGCTCAGAGCTAAACTGCCCATTTGATGAGATCAAAATGATCTGTCTAGAATCGGTCAGCTTTTAAGAAGAAAATCAAATTCTGATTTTTTAAAATAAATTTATTTAAATTAGTTTCAAGTATATAGTACATTGGTTAGACATCTATATTGTTAACAAAATGATTCCCCCAATTGGTTCCCTCCCTCCCTTGGCCCTCCACTTAGCTATCATATTAATGCTAAAAAAAATAAATAAGATAAAATAAAGATAAAATCAGAGCTTCTGCAATTTTTCATACACAATGTCCAACATTTGATCAAAAATTATTAATCATGCCAAGAAAGTATATATAATAACTGTAAATCAAGAGAAAAATAGGCATAACTGGTGTTAACTCAGAATATAGGCCCTCCACATACTTAGAATATACTGATAGCAGCCTGGCCAGCAGCCAAGGAAGGAAGTACACAAAGAGCTTTCAGTAGTGCCTACTCCCAAGCAAGTTTTCTGTTGCTCCCATGGACGTTATCTGCTGCTTTAACAGCACATCTTGCTTCCATCTGTCTGAGAGGGCAGCTGCTCCCCAATGAGATAACCTCTCCCTCTGCTTGTGGGCATAAAAAACTCTGCTTGCTCTTGGTCAGTAGCTTTTTTCCCTACAGCTCCGACTGACCGCTACTGAAGCTTCCCTGACTCGTGTGTAATAAACAACATTTCTCACCCCTCTGGTCTTCCTGGTGGTTCTTCTGGAACATCCAAACCCAGGTGCAAGTTTCAGGCCAAGGTCTCCTGCATTACAATTACAAACAGATCCCAAGTGATCGATTTATTGGAATTGTATATATAATTAAAAGAATGATATATATGTTCAATAAACTGAGGAAATAATAGACAATGTCATCACAACATACAACAGTACTAAAAGTATCAAATTGAAATTATAAAACTGAAAGAAAAAAGTATTATATTTTACATGAATAAATTTAATATCAGATTAGTCATGTTAGAGATAGATAAGTAGAAAATACGTAGAATGAAGCTCAAAAAGAAAAACAGGATGGAAATTTAGAGAAGAAAATATATATGAGAAATGGTAAATAGTATTATATTTAATTAAAGTTATAGAAGAGAAAGAGAGAATAGAGCAAAGCTGTTTTTAAAAATATCTAGGATTGAGAATTTCCCAAATGTGAAAATCAACATTGTGCCAGAGATTCAAGATATCTGCAAGCACTCAGAAAAATATCTGCAAAGAAATTCCACTTAGGAGTTTTGTAGTAAATGTGCTGAAAACTAAAGATAAAAGAAGGAACTGTAAAAACAGTGGAAAAATAAAACCAAAAAGTAATAATAATAATGACAACCAACTTTCCTATAGAAAAAAGAAAACCAGAAGACAATGTAGCAACATTATTAAGTGCTATACTAAAATAATTACAAAATAAATTAACTTAACATAAAGATATTTCCAGGAAGAAACAAACTGAAAATGGTTGTCACCAGCAGTCCTCCTCTAAAAGAAATACTAATGGAAAGTCTTCAAATAGTAGAAAAAAATTTTCCCAGAAAGAAGCACAATCATGTAGGAAGGAATGAAGAACAGTAGAAAAAATAACTATTTGAGAAACTCTAAATAAACAATGAGTTTTTTAAACTATAATGACAATACCACATGAGGATAAAGTATTAAACTAATTTAATTATATGAAACAGCATCTCTAAAGACAGGAAGGGATTAAAGTTTTATAATGTTCTTAAATTGTCTAGGAAATAGAAATAGCACTAATGTAAGATAAACTGTCATGGGCCTACAATGCATGTTGATATCCCTAGTGTAGCACTACTGAATAGAACTTTCTGCAATAATAGTTGTGTCCCATAATTTGTGCTGTCCTGCACTATACCCATTACCACGTATGACTGCTGAACAGATGAAATGTAACTAGTATAATGGAAGAACTAAATTTTTAACTTTATTTAATTTAAATAGCCACATATGACTAGAAGTGACTGAATTGAACAATTCAGCTCTAGAAAAATTACTAAAAAAGAAAGTTTATATGATTAACAAGTTAGTCAAGGGGGAAAAACGAGAGAATTTTTAAAAACATGCTTTATCTAAAATGAGATTAAAATAAATACAAACAACAAAGAACAAATGAAACAACAAAAACAAACAGAAGGTAGCAGATTTAACTTCAAAGAGATCAGAAATTACATAAAATGTAAATAGAGGAGATGCCTTCCCAATAGTCTATGATTCTCAGGTCAGTAAAAAAAAAAAAAAAGGAAAATACATATTTTGCTTATCTGATATATACTTTATAAAATCATATAAATTATGAAAATAAAGGATATAAAATATATACTTTGTCATGTATACACTAACAAAAAATAAAATATCAGAAAAAGACTTTAAAGTAAAGATTATTATTAAAAATTAAAGGGACATTTTATAATCACAAGAGTCAATTCTGCAAAAAGATAGAAAAACCTAAGTTTGTATACACCTAATAGCAGGGCCTTAAAACATATGAAGCAAAACTAACAAAATTATATGAAAAAATAGACGAAATTACAATCATATTCAACGGTACCTGATAAAACAAGTATTGCAAAAGAGTTGAAAAAATTAACCAAATTGACCTAGCTGACTTATACAGACAGTAACTATAGAAATATATATTTTTTCAAGTATACATGGAATATTTACCAAAATTCTAAACCAAATACCATCCAACGTGTGTGCACATGTGTGTATATAAATTGACAAACAGTTTTCTAAAATGTATATCAAAATTGAATGTCAAAAGCCAAGACTTTAAGATAAAGAGCAAATTAAGATAAAAAGCAAATTATATTTCCAGTATTAAGACTTATCATGAAGCTTCATAAATTAAGAAACCTTTATATTTGTGAAAAGGATTTTTAAAAAGTTACCACTGGAATAAAATAGAGTCCAGAAACAGAACAAAAAATTTATATTACTTGAATTATACTATAGTGCAATGAAGAAAGACTGATTATTTGAATCCTGACCTCTACTTCAACAAGTCATACGTAAAAATAGAATTCAAGGGTTTGTAAAAATAAAAATAGAATTCAAATCTTTATGACCACTGGATATAAAAGATTTTTTTTAAACATAGCACAAATAAGAATAGCAATAAATTTTAATTTCTTAGAAAAAATTAATTGTACTTCCATAAAATTAAAACTTACCAAAAACTCCCATTTAGCGTATAATGAGGTGACCTTCAATGTAGGATATTTTTAATACTTATATACAATGAGAGCTCTTTTCTAGAATCTATAAAGATCTTACAAATCAGTAAAAGAAAGACTACGTAATAAAACAATGGGCAAAAGATGGAATAGGTACCTTATAAGAACTGATATTATATGACTAATAAATATGTAAATAGAAAAATAAACTTGAAAATTTTGGACAGCTAAAATAAAAAAGTTTGACAATACTCAGTGTTGACAAGAGAATGTGGAACAATCTTTGAACTTGCACATTCTCATGAAAAAGTAAATTGGCAGAGCCATTTTTAAAATGTTTTGGCATCATGTAGATGCTCTGTGAACTAGCAACTTAGCAATTATATGTTACAATTCAATAAAAGTTTACTTAAACATTTTGCAATGACTGCTCCTTTGTGAATATATGGGGGATGAAGTCAAGGGTAGCAGGAGGGAAATGAGAAAGAAGCCTATTGCAGTAAGCCAAGGACCAAAGGACACTGGCTCCTACATGGGCAGAGTGGGGATGGTAAGAAATAGTTTGTTTCCCTCCATATCTTTTAAAGAAAGAGTGAATCAATTTGCTGATAAGTAGGATGTGCTGTTAAAGAAAGGGAGATTCAAGGATAATTCCAAGTATTTGACTTTGAGCACCTGGAAGGAAAATTGCTAACAAATGAGATGGAGAAGGTTTTAGGTGGATCAGGTTTGAAGAATAATTCAGAACTTAATATTTTAGTTATTGGGAACTGGATATCCATTAGGCAATTGAGTATATATCATTGCATGTACCGATCTGGATTTCAGGGAAGAAATCTGGACCTAAGGTAGAAATTTGGGAGTCATAACCATTCTGTTGTTGTTTAGAACCATAAAATCAACCAGAAAGTGAGGGATGTAAAGGGGGGGAGGGGGAAGAGGATCAAAATTGATCCCTGGGACAGTTTAACATTAAGGGAAAATTGAGAAGAGAAGGAACCAGCAAAAGAGACAGAGAAAGATTGATAAAGGAAGAAAGTAGAAAACTACAAGACTAAAATGTTCTAGCATCAAAATGAAAAACGTGTAAAATTAAAGAGATCAAGTGGGTTTTAGTAAAATTATATTTGACTAGTGAATTCAGCAACATGGAGTTATTTGTGACAATGTGAGTGGTGTTTGTAGAGTGCTGGGGACAAAATCCAAATTGGAGCATATTTAAAAGAGAAAGAATATACATATTCTTTATATATATATATATTATACACACACACATACATATATATACATACATATATATAATCTCACAAATGTAATGTTTAAAAAGGAGAAGGTAGACACAAAGGAGTACATGATCTATAACTCCATTTATAAAAACAAAATAAATATTACCAATCTATGGTGCTAGAATTCAGAGAACTTGACAGTTCGGGGGAGTTGTTTTTGGAAGAGAGAATAAAGGAGGTCTCTGGGGTGCTGATAATATTATGTCCTGAGTGCTATTTTCATGATTACATTTAATTTGTTAAAAAAAATTAAGTTATACACTGAAATATGTTTACATATTTTTTAAAGCAAAAAAAAATATGTGCACAAGAATTGGAGATAGAAATATAAAACTCTGTAGAGAAACTAGCTGTGAATGAAAGCAAAGAAAAGAAGTCGTTGGTAGAGGAAATGAAGTCCAGATTTGTTTTTGTTGTTTTCTTTTATATTTTGTTTGATGGGAGAAAGTATGTTTCTATGCAACTGGGACAATAAATTAGAAAGGAAGAAATCGATCATGTAGGATAGAGAGAAAAGAATTGGCCAGAATAGTGATGTTTATGTAGAGGAGAATTGATGGGATCTAGCGCACAAGAGGAGAGGGTAGTTTTAGATAGCAGCATAGATAGTTCACTGCAATAAGTAAGAAAACAGTTTGTGCATGACAGAGAGGTGTACAAAATTTTCCTTAAAATGCTTTCTTTAATTTTTCTAGTGAAATAGGAAGCAATGTTAACAACAGATAATAAGGCTAGTGAGGAGATAATAAAGCTATGGAGAGAGAAAAACAAGTCAATAGTCAGCTAAGACAGTGGTAGAGAAAATAAAATAAAGAAGTAAAGTGTTACTGCCAAGCAGTATTTAAGTCTCGCTTAAGTTTAGTAGTTATTAATTTAATTCAGCTGCAGAGAAACAAGTACTAAAATGGTGGTGAGTTCAATTTAAATACATACTGGCTTTACCATGAAAGTGCAAAGATGTCAGTGAAGTCAAGAGAGGAGGTATTTACATAGTTGTATTTATAATGTTTAAACTGTGCAAGTAAAAAGAAGTCAGTGAAAAAGTATCAGTATCAATGGGTTTGATGTCCCAATGGGAGAGGAAAATTTGTTAGAATCAAGGTATTAATTACATATTATAAATATACTCTGTGTCATTATTATTGTTTTATCAGTCAATAGTAGTTCTCCTTACTATTTATTTTTACATCTAAACTCAAGTTTTCTTTATACATATATACATATATATTAGGATTTTTAAAAATGAGAATCTGTTGGTAGTAAACTCAGTTTTTTTTCTGCAAATGTCTTTATTTTTGTTCTTATTCTTGAAAGACATTTTTGCTGAAAATCTGGATTGACAATTATTTTCCCTCAGTTCTTTGAAGATGTTCTTCTGTCTTCTAGCTTCCGGAATTGCTATTGATAAATCATTTGTCATTCTAATTGCTATTCCTTTGTACGGTCTCTTTCTCTCACTGACTTTTTTCATCATCTCTTTTTCTTTGGTGTTCTATAAATTTACTAGCATTTCACATTGGATTTGTTAGTGGTACCAAATCTGAAAATTGCTGTTTTTCAAATACACCTTCTGAGGATAAATTTTCTTCTAAACATGGTTAACCACTTTATAAAAGGAAGAAGAGAGACTCGATAAGAAACCAGAAGCAGCCTAGCTATATTCATGAGACTCAAAAGCATTTCAGTTTAACAACTCACATCTATTGTCATGTTTGCCAAAAATATCTCCACCTATAGCTGGTTTGTGTACATACCTGTGTAAGTTAACATTAAAATATCAGGTACAGTTGTGAATCATGGAATGTAAGATTTGTTTAAATCACATTCATCTTCCTGAACTTCTGTCTTGCCTCAGCCTTCACAGTCAGCCAAATTTGGTCCTTTTCTTTGCAACATTCTTCTGGGTTGATTAAATTCAAAAAGAATCAATTATTTCCAATTAAGGTAAATTACTATCAGCTACAATATTTGATGAGCCAGCATTCTAGTATTTACATTTTGAGCCTCTCTCTTAATTAGTGGAATGAAAAATTTTGCCAATAGTTAAAAAAATTTAAGTCATCAGCAAACAGGTAAAAAAAAATTAGGGACTGAATGGAAGAAGTGAAAATTATACTGTACTGATGTGTAAAGGAATTTCTTGAAATCATCTTTGATAAATTGGGTATATCACTAACCATAACATATAAATGTTAGGTGATTCCTATTTAGTCTTTTTAAGGTAGGCTGATAATAGGGAAGTGTATTTAAAGCTTCTCCTATAACTTCTGGTTTTGCTAATGAAGTGCCTAAGAAGTATAACAGTTGTTTGAAACGTTGATTTTGGAATCAGAAAGACCTATATTTAAATTCTGATTCCTTCACTTACTGCCTTAAGTTTGCTCATTTGTAAAATAAGGACAATCACCTGAGGCAAACATACCATAGATAATGAAGTTAAAGCTTCAGGAACCCTCACGAATAGACTACTTTTGAGGCCCTGGAAAGGGTCCTCACAATATGTTCATAAGATTTTTTTTGTTTCTTTAAGACTTTGTAAAGGTCAAATATTTTTGTCTTTTTCTTAAAGAGCTTCCAACACCAAATTTTAGACCATAAAACTTGGTCTTTCCATGATGTTAATAATAAATGTATATGTATGTGAAGAGAATTAAATAAGATAAAACTTTTCTGCTCTCTCTTATCTTTCTCTCTTTTACAACTAATTCCACCTTATCACTTTATTTGCGGATAGATGTGAATTTTTTAAATTAATGGTTGTGCATATTTTATTATTACAGACAGACAATTCATCTTATGCAAAAAAAGGCCAAATTCAATAAATATAACATCAACTCAACTGTTAGTGTGTAACTATTGAGAATAATAATTAATGGAAAATAGTCTTCTTCAAATCTTACTATACTTCAGTTAGAACTGGGTCCAAGTTCTAGCTCACACATCTGTTGGTTGTGAGACTTGAGGAAAGTTGCTTATTTTTTCTAATTTTTAGTGTCCTCATGAAATCATGACAATATTTACCTCACATTGCTGTGGTAAACATTAAATATGTCCATGAATAAAATCCTAGCATGATACTTAGCAAAGAGAAAGTGTTTATTGTTAACTCTTTTTATTTTTTTAAAATTATAAATTTTAACTCAAAGTTCCCATCAGGCTAAGCTTTTTGGCAGTAAAAGCAAATAATGCCTCTGTTTTATTCAAAGGAAAACTATTTAGAAGTTCAACTAATTATTATTAGCACATTTTGTTTTGGGTTTATACAAAGATCTAACTATTTTGCAAAACGCTGACGTGATAGCCCACAGGAAGATAAACTTTTTAATGAAGCACAACTTTGTTAGTTATTCTAATTTGGAGAAAAATTTAAAGAAATAAAAAATAATACAGACCAGGAACACATGCACTAGTAATTATCAGAAACAGATTGCAATTCTTACATATTCTTTTAAAATAGTAATGGCAATATATCTGAGTTTTATATGTTCAAAATCAAGGATGATCATATTTTCCAACTGTGGCTTGAAAATCTGTACACTTATTGGAATAAGAAAATGCTGCTGAACATATTCCAATAATCTTATAAACTATGTGGAATGTTGTATCCTGGGAAAGTAGAAAACTTCTCATGAGAATGTTTGAAATGTCACTGCGGTTCAGTTTAGATCAGAGTGCAGGTGGCTCTACAAAGCGTTTGCTGCAGTCTTTGTGTTTATACAGTTGTTGCTTCCAGGATGGTATTGATTGGTGAGGCAACTAATAAAACAAGCAGCCCTGCTTTCATCTGTGTGCATTAGGGGGTTCTAAAAGATATAAAAGTGGTTTTAATTAGGACATGTTCTCTTCACTTATTTTACTTCTTAATTCTTTTCTCTTGACCATTCCAACTCACATCCTTCTCCTATTTCAGAATCTCTCCCCCTGCTCATGATTTCAAACTTCAAATATGTTAGAAGGCAAATAATCCTGAGGAAGACAGTCTTCCTGATCCTAAAGACAGAAATGCTTAACAGCAGAAAAATCAAAGGGTTTTATTACCCCTATGTCATCGATTTCTATCCAGAGTTACCTATTTTATCTATAATCTAAAGTTATATGTATCAGACTTTCTCAGTTGAAAATAAACTAAAATTTAGAAGGGATTTATGAAAAATAATATGTTTTAAAATTCATGAATACATGAAAGCACACTGTGCATTAAATCACTGTATATATATGTATAGAATATAAATATATATGACATATACATATGACAGAAAGAATTTTTAAATTTATGATAAATTTGTATTTTTAGAATATTTTTCCTCTATACTTTATAGCAGTGGTCCCCAACTTTTGGGGCACCAGGGACTGGTGTTCCTATGAGAATCTAATTCCTGATGATCTGAAGTGGAGCTGATGCTGGTGCTGGGGAGTGGCTGAAAATACACATGAAGCTTTGCTTACTCACCTGCTGCTCACCTGCTGCTGGTTCCTAACAGGCCGCAGACCTGTACCAGTACATGGCCCCAGGGATTGGGACCCTGCTCTGTACAAACGCTCTTAATTTTTATTTCTATTTTTTCCCTCACATCTTTACAGTACTGCTCTATATCTCTATTTTCTATCTCCTTTCAAACTATCTAAATATATCTCTGGTCTTATAATGAATGTCCAAGAAAAATTAAATACTATTCAAATTGTAATTCAAAGGCTATAAAAAGAACTTCTCGTCAGATGGTTGCACAGAATAAGCCGTTGGGATAAAAAGTGATTTGTTTCCCCAAGGAAACTTTAAAAAAATGGAAAAAGGTGGCAAATATTAAAAACCCACCATGTAAATTCTCATATAATAAAGTGTTTCCAAAGACAAACGTAGAAATGCTAGTGTGATTCAAACAATAGTAATCAGCTAAGAAAATGAATTATCACATGATTACCTTTTGGCTCAAATAAGACAATTCTTTTACTTAACATGTTTTAAGAATCTAAAGAAAAAGACAAGAAAAATTCATTTTGATTGTCAGGGCTGAGCTCATCGTGCCAAATGACAAGTTGATCGAGATGGGAAGGTTCGATGGTGAGATGGTGAGATGCCCAGTTGGAAGAATGCACAAGAGGCTGACAGGAGAATGAAGCAGCAGGCAACAACTTTATTGTGCAGAGCGCAGTTCTATTGGCGGAAGTGCAGTCTATTGCGCGGGATGCGTAGTATTGCATGCACTTCATCTGCTCCCCTTCTTGTGCTCCTCTTCTGCTCTCCCTTGTGCTCTCCATTGGACTGCATGGCTCCTCGTATAGCAGGTACAATAGTGGCCTTCAGCCACACATGCATGATATAATAAGCTGAATTATGTTTACTTAACATTGTAAATCCGGGTCCTATTCCTAGCCCGCGGGCCTGGATCACAGCCAGACCTTGAACAAGACAGACCTTGAACCAGCCAGACCTTAGATCAGCCAGACCTTGGATTCAGTCAGCCTGGCACCCAGAACATAGAACATATTACTGTGTTCTAGAAATATGAAATATTAGTATTGAGAGCATTTTTAATAATGTAATTTAACTAATTTAAATAACTGCTCCTGTAAAGAAATTATAGGTGATCAATTTTCTGAAGAGAGAAGTAATAGAATATTCCTCAGTGCTTCTCCCCATGTGGTCCCTGGCCCAACAGAATCAGCATCATTTGGGAACTGGTTAGAAGTATAAATTCTCAGGTACTATTCCAGACCTGCTACCTTAAAAACCCTGGGGATGGGGCACAGTGATTTGTGTTTCAATAGCTCTCCATGTAATTCAGATATGCTCTAGTTTGAGAAAGCACTAGTAAACTCGTTAATAGTGTTTATTCTGTGGCAAGGCTGATAGTTCAAACCTCAAATTTGCTACCAATTAGCTGAGTGACTTTCATCAAATAACTCTAACATACTGTTCTTCTATTTCCTTCTTGTAAAATGGGTTAAAAGTAGTACTATCTCATAGTATTGTATGAAGATTAAATGAATTAATATGTGAAGAGCATCTAGGCCATTTTGGGATACAGAGACAACAGTCAATAAATGTTATCATGTTGCTATATATTCAAAGCTGAGTTTTATTGAAAGCAAATTACTTGATCATGGTGATATAGCTAGTGTCACTTAAAGAATAAAACCCCAGTTTTCTCTACTGATATGTACTATTTATTTCACAGCTAGGAATTGTTGAAAATCACCACATCTTTCCTAAATGACCAAGTAATAGACTAACTACAAACATATACAGTATTTTTATAATATATATCTCTTGGCCTCAATCTTTATTTCACATATTTAATGGTATATACTGAAAGGCTATCAGCAAACTTTCAACAAAATGATTAAAAAATAGTAAGCTTTTCATCTTAAGATAGTGATAATCATAAATTAGCATTATTGCATAATCAGTCTACTGAGCTTGTGCCAAAAATTATGGAAAGGTTAATGGAAAGAAAATAATAAGAACAATATGGACTCTAATAGCTAATGGAAACCTGTATCTTCTAAGTTACACCAATGTGAAGAGAGTTAAGTGTCCCTAACAGAGTATGTGATGAAATTTCAGGGAAGAAAGAAATGAAACAATTAAAATAAGCATGCATTAATATAATACTAGCTGCTTTAACAAATAAATGTAAAATGGTACAATAGCTCAAACACATTAGGAAGCATATTTCCAGTTTTTATAATCATCCACTGCAAGAGCTTGGTCCATGGGCAGATTTTCTTGGCAACAAAGGCTGCTTCTTTATTGTGGCTCCAGTATCTCTGAAGGCTTTGTTGTAATCTTCACCCCGTTGGAAAAGGTGGAAAAGAGCATGGAGTGGGCACATCCACTTCTTAAATACCTTACCCTAGAAATGGCACGGCACTATCCTCCCATATAGCCTCCACCAGAACTCAGTCAACCAGTCACACCTAAGACTGGGGAAGGCGAGTCAGCTGGGACTCACTACGACCAGCCACACTGTATTCACTTATCTGATGATGGTTATACTCTCAGATAGGGCATACGTGAATGATAAATTTGGATATGATCACTTGAATATTTTGTTCCTTATTTATTGAGGTAAATCAGAATATTATCCTTAAAAGTCTTCATCCAGTAAAATGGAAAGAAAAGCTCTCTAGTACCTCATAGGAATATTGAGGATTAACTGAGAATGCAGATATTTTAGCCTTGTATCTGCATAGTAAGGGGCTAACAAATTTTTACACGTACACCCCTAAAAGAAAAAAGGACTGGAGGTAGGAAAAGGAAATGGAAGTAAAGCAAATAGTGTCTGAGTTCAATTTAAATCAGAAACAATTTAGGAGATTTTAATATTTATTAGAATTTTTTTAAAATCACTTTATTTTAATTATGAACTCTTTCAGTTTTTCTTTCTTAAGCTACTCTGTATCATTAAAGCTTATTAGCATTTTAATCAGGGAAAATTACACTTCAAGTTGGTACAAACAGTTTTAATTTCTCTAGTTTAGAAGTTATATATGGCTTCAGAATCCAGAGTCCATGACCAAAAGGTTTGTATCCTAAAGAGGATGTTTCTTTATTTCCAAATGGGAAAATTGGCTCAGGGTGCACTAGCACAGATATCAGTACCAGGAACAAATTGCTTTCATGAGAAAGCTATTTTTAAAAAGCTATTATGCTATTTACAAACTAGTTACTTCCTTTCTTTAATAATTTATTTTTCTTCCAAAGCAAAATCTTCAGTTAAAGGACACTTTTCCAAATGTGTGAATTTTAATATTAACTCTTTATTAATTAGAAGAGGATAAATAGAACATTTAGGCATCGTATTGAGAATACAATACTTTGCCTGTGCCAGTCATTGAACATCTCAATGACAGAGTGGACATGAAATTCTCTTCCAGAATCCATGTTGATGCTCATGACCAGGTAGGCTTCATTCTGACTCTCAGGATCAGATGCCTTGACCTTTGTACCAGAAATTCTATTAACATTTGATATTAAATTATTAAAATATTCTTAGCAAAGCCAATACAATAGTAAATATTGTCATCACAAGTCAATGGGAAAGAAAATTTAAAAAAATGTTCTGACCCAGCTAGAAAGTTTAAATTCATAAAATAAATAAAAAATTTGAAAATATTTTTAAATTCCTCTAGAAGAAATCTTTGTTTAGGAAATCTTGAGGGTTTATTTATTCATCTTAAAATTATGCCTGAAGTATCAAGAAAACATTCTCAAGAGAAAATAGGAAATGGGTAATATCTGAATTAAAAGAACTAGTCTGGAATACATGACTTCTTTTGCCATACTGGTAGCTCAGTATATTTCCATATAGAACTCATCCTCTAACACATCCAGGATATGAGAACATCACAGAGTAAAGCAGGATGCAAAGCTTTGCATAATGAATAACTGGAGAAGACCAGTGAGGAGAAGGCTCAATTCCCTCTGCATAAGCATCAGATTAGATACACAGCTTCACCTTGATCCTCACCTTTCTCTAGGGCTGTAGGGTTGCTCAGCATGGCAAGAAAATATTCAAAGTTGCGTATCCATGAGACCTCAAAGTGATCAAATAAACAGAACCTTTGAGGAGTTGCATACAGGGCAAAAACAGAAAGCCACTCTAACTTTGATTTTGAATTATTTAAAGGCCGCACACACACACACACACACACACACACACACACACACACACACATCCATCCAAGACATTCCAAGACATTTCTATCCTTTGCTAACTAACATTTGCTAACTATACTGCTAAGTGGCCTTTGTGGTAACTAAACTCTTTTAGGACATCAGGCCAATATTTTGTTAAGCTATAATAATTATTATAAAAGTAACTAAGATAGGAGTTGCTTCATAAATGTTAATTCCCACCTCTCTTTTCAGAAATATTATGAAGGAAGCTTAAAACTGATCTTCAGATCTATGATCCTAACAAATGAAATTCTTATTACAAAACCAGATTTTTTGACAGGTGCTTGTGTCAGGGGATGTGGTTTGGGGACCACATGAATTGTTAACTGCTTATGCACAAAGATTTCACCTTAAACCAGTGCTTTGTGAATTACTATAGTGAAGGACCAGGGATTTCCCCTGCCAACCCTTACCAGAGCAATACTTTTGTTGAAAACTAAGTCATGTGCTGGCCTATTCTGGCACTCTTAATTTCTATGCCTATTTCCTCATAGAAGAGGAACAAACAATTCAAGGACAAGGCATTGGTCCCACACCATGTGGGATTAGCACTTTTTAAAATCCTTGTAGCTATGTCAGCTTGAGGACACTTTATGAGGGAATTAGTAGTGCCTGAACTTTTAATTATTCTTAATTACATTAATTGCCAGCAGAAAGTAAATGTAGTGTCTGTGCTATTTTAAGTCAAAGAGTTTGCAATTTTATGAACAATAAAGCGGAGTCCATGAGCAGGCTGGGAAGGAACTCATTTTAAAAAATCTTAGATGTCAGTTCTAATCAGAAGTGACCCTCTCATGGCTGTTTTCAAGCAGCTAACTCAATACCCTGCCAATCCTGGAGATTTTCTTGACCAGAGACAGCAATAGCTTTCAGAGTTCAAAAATCAATGACCATTTTCTAAAGGGCAAGTGGGTCGGGGATTGAAGACATGTGTACATTTGGATTCAAATAGCGTTAAAATATAAATGTTTTTCTTTAATAATAACTAACATTCTTTGAGTACATATTGTACACCAGGTTTCTTTTACACATGTTCTCTACCTTTAGCATAACTTCAAAACTATTATTCTTATTTTGCATATATTGAAACAGAAAACTGCAGTACTGGAATCCTATTCTAATTATACTTATTCATTATGTGTCAATTATGACTCAAAAACTATAGAAAGAAAGAAAAAAAAGGAAAGAAGGAGAGAAAGGAGGGAAGGAAGAAAGGAAGGAAAAAGAAAAAAACTTTCTGAAGGGCAATCAGGTCTGAATTAGATTAGGAATGAAAACAATAAAAGGCCAAATTGCAGGCTCAATGTAGTTTGAGACTCAGAGATGACCATTTACATGGTGGAGAAACAAGTTGGGCTGATAGCAGAAGTAATCTTTGCCTTTCCTTTAAGTAAAGTAAAATAGAAATCCACATTAATGATCCCTACATTCTATAATGAATTGGAGTGAAATTGATGATTTGCTCAAGTTCTGCTCACCAAGTTCATTAACTTAATGTAATATACAGTGAAAGGAACCTTATCAACCATAATTATAATTAAAATGTAAATGTTCAGTATATTCATCTCACCCTCAACTCTAAGAATCTAAAACATGACTCATGATAAAATTTAGAAATGTTAATGAAAAGAAAATATGTTATCCAATATTTTCATTAGACCTATATCCACCCAAAGAAATTTTGTTGCTGTTGTTTTCCCCCTTTACATATACCCTTGAATATGAAAATAATAACTTCAGAGAAAAAATAAGAAGACAAAAACTCTAGGCATAGTATTTAAAAGGTTCTGTAGAGCAAGGAATTCAGTTTAAAAAAAATAAGCCATATTTTTACACAGTATTAAATGAGAAATCTTCAATGATAGTTGCTTAAAATGTCTGCAATTATATGGGATGCATAAGGGCCACCCCCTATTGTTTTCCATTCAAATGAATGGAAAGCACATGGATAAATTACCACCTGCAGTGCACGATAGCGGACATAGTAAGCAGCTGTCACTGTAGCCCTGTAATTATGTAAGTATCCTTCCACTATTATACAATTAGAAAGACCTATCTTTCTTTATTCCAGTAGGTAATGTTTTGTTGGTGTCAAGAGCACTAAACTATCTCTACTTGTTCAATCACTTGTATCCGAGTTGAGTATAACCAATACATTATTGGGAGCTTATTTTTTCTATATAATATTTTGGGCCCTCTGAGAAATTTCTGTCATAATAAGAAAGCTTATCTTATTTTGGTTACCTTTTAGTAAATAATTTTTTAAAACTTTTTCTATCTCTCCCCAGTGATCAAACATTAAGCCTATCAAGGAAGTGGGGAGGATCAAACATTCTGGAAAATCTTTCAGTATCATAACTAAACTGCTGGACAAAAGTAAAAACTAAAGCATAGTTACAAAAATTTTTTATGTTACTTTTTTTAATTTAAAAAATACATTTCAAAAATCTAGAGATTAATGAAACTTTAAAAGTTGAAACATTTAAGATTCCTAAGGAATAGAGATTTAATTGAAACTTAGAATATCAAAAACTAAATTATGATTAACCAAAAATATAAACATAACACTTGGTAAAAGTTCATGGATATCAGAAGGCATCTGACTAAAAAAAATGAATTCTTTCACTTGAATGAGAGCTAGTATGTGATAGTTACACATAATGACTGAGCCATGCATAAATTTATGGATCTCTTTTATGAGAGGAGCAGAGTTATGTGGTTGATCAGATAAAGCTAATCATGTAAAGCTATAACACTTGCATGTACATTAATCACTGTCAATTTCTTTCTAGTTTAGAGCCAGAAATATATATAATAATTCCTAATCTCACTAATTATGCACTAGCACTTTATAAAGACTAAATGGAAAGTCACATGGTAAACTAAGAATCACTTTCCAATGCTGACAACCAGGTTATCGAGAATTTGAATTTAGCGTATTATTAGGAAACACTGATTTTCAAAACAAGTTTAGTATCACATAAAACTAATAAAACTTGTTTTTATCATTTAACACAATTAATTAATGATCAGGCTGTTTTTTGATATTTTCAATATTTTTCTATCTCTACTCCTTGTGCTTCTTAAGTCAAACCAGGACCATGCATCTTGTAATGTGTCTTAGATTTGATATTCTCTATCCCCACAGCCACTGCCAAAGCCCCAGCCTTTAAATGTCTCCTGCCTCTGTACCCATAAGAAATTTTTATTTTTAAAGTAGCAGAAAATCTAACTTAAACAGGCTTGAGCCAACAAGGTCTCTAGACTGCCTGGTTTTCAGAGTCCATATCTCTCTACTTCCTTGCTCTGCATTCCAATGTCAGCTTCATGTCCAACCTGGCAGTTTCTCTAAGGTGATGTAATATGGACCCTACCAGCTCTAGGCTTCTAACCAACAGCTTCAATTCCATTGAAAAAGAAGAACTATCTTTTCTCAGCAGTTTGAACTAAAATTCTGTGCCTCACTTTCATTGGTTGAAATTGGGTCATGTAACTGTTCTTAAAAAGATTGGAATACAGTGTTCTGATTGGTCAGGCCTGAATCACTGCCTACTTTCAGAGTTGCTTTGGAGTCAAGACCACCCAGAAGTGCATGGGCTCAGCACGAATACGTGATAATTTTTTTGGAGCAGCACCGTCTAATAGAAATATGTGCCTACATATATAAATAGTTTTAAAAAGTAAAATTTTTAAAAAGTTATAAGAAATCAGTAAAGTTAATTATTAATTACAACATATATTATAATATACTTTTCCCCAATATTTGCAGAATATTATCATTTCAACATCTTATCAAACTAAAATGTTATTAATAAAATATTTTGCATTCTTTTTAATGTGGAGCATGTTTTCAAAATCCAGTGCATCTTTTACACTTCCAACATAGCTCGATTCAATTAAAAATTTGTTAATCAATTGCACTAGCCTCATTTTGATTGCCCAGTGCCATATGTGGTTACTGGCCATCATACTGGACGGCACAGCTTTGGAACCTAGAGGGCACCTGAAATGTAATGTTAGCAGAAGAAAAATGAATGCTGTTGACTGGCAAAACAACAGATACATGCTACAGCTTCCTAATTGGTTTCTTTGTTTTCCATCTTTCCACATTCTTGTCCTATTAATAAGCAGACTAACAATATGACCAAGAAGTTAAACAATGCAGATGATAATTTAAATACATTATTTTTGTGTCTAATTCTACCCTTGGAATTTACTATCTCATTAATTCTTCATTACTATGCTGCCACATATTGCTTAGTCATCCCTCTAGTGATTTCAGTGTCTAGGATTTGCTATTTTGATATTTAATGGGCAGGGACCAAGAATACTAAACCTTCTGTAATGGAGAGGAAAACCTTTCACAAGAAGGTTTAAATAAAATTGCTTTAAATAAAATTCCCAGGTAAAAAGCACCTATTGGTCTACTAGTAACAAGCTCTTTGGGGTGGGGTGGGAGGGGAAGGAATGAATCCTGATTTGTAGAATTTGCTGATTTCCATGGTGTAAATATTTCCTCCATAACTAATTTAGAGCTACCAACATAATTAATTTTAAAAAAAGGATAAAAAATTTTTGTTCTCTGTGCACCTAATGCCTAGAAATATGCAAAAAAGATACCATAATCACCTTTACTTGAATCCTTAAACATTCAATATATATAACATATTTTCAATAATTTTTATCTATACTGGATAAAGGCAACTGAAATGGGGAAAGCAAATTAAAAGTTGACTTTACATTATTAATATTTTAATTTTTATAGAGATAAAGGAATGTAGTAATGTAATAATTGTGTATGTGTATATATATGTGTGTGTGTGCATATACATTATGTAATTTCAATACAACTTAAAAGAAAGCATTGACAACTGTTATGCTACTTAGAACGAAGACATAAATTATGGTCTTAGACAGAAGTTGTTTTATCCTGATTCCTTATACCTTTGTGATAAAATGTAAAAGATATGCTTCCTATTGGAAATATATATATTCTTTCATCCAAAATTTACAATTTTGAATTTAAATATTTAATCTACTAAATCCTGTTTCACTCTACATTCAATCTAAAACATAAATAACATGAAAACTTTGAAAAGATAAAATAATCAAATGCTGTATTAAGAGAACATCTTAATTCACTTCAGAAAATCACTAACTTGGAAAATATTTTTGTTTTAACAATTTACATCTTTGTTATTTAAATATTTCAAACTTTTATAATGCTAAGAAAATAGTTTCATAATTTTCTACCTTAAAGTTTAACTTTTAAAAATGTTTGCATTCATGGTAACACATAATGAAAAAAACTGATTAAAAAACATTTTAAAATGGGCATTTTTCAGTTTAATGAGGAAGCATTAATGATTTAAAACTATTATATGGAGATTAAATATAAATTGGTTTGGACTTTATATCAATTTAGAAATGTGTGCATATATTGAAATAGTGATAAATTGGTAAAGTATTTTCTCTTAAGGAATCATATCCTCACTGAAATAGCTCAGTTGGGAGAGCGTTAGACTGAAGAAATCATCTTCCTCCAGTATATATAATGTGGCTCGTATTAATTGCCAGTACTGTTTAAACACAACAAATATGCTTTTGAATTTAGAGAAGTAATGTTATCAAAAATAAAACTCAGGGTTTTTACACATAGACTAAAACACTTGTCTTCATAGAGAAAACCAAAACATGACATCATAATGCCCCCTAATGTTTAAAATGGGGTATGCATTAGGAATAGTTTCCAAATTACATACAGATAAATGGGCATTTTGGTAACTTGTGGTGACTTTCAGAGCAGTTACAAACATTAAGAAAAAGTCACCTGGACTCTTAAGGAAGAATTTCCAAATAGTTTAAGGTTTGTAATTTGAATAAAAAGGAAAATTCTAAGAGCTCCAGTAGATACAGATTAAAATCCCATTGTGTAACAATAACAATAAACTTATTTTCATTTATATTTTAAATTAATACACTTAAAATTTTATTTTATTAAAATAATTATCCCAAGTGACATAATATCTGACCCCAAATACTCAAGCATCGTACAAAAATGGCCCTCCCCCACCAAAGGCTCTCCCTGAGAAGAGGAAAGAGGAAGGTGTGATAGATAAACTGGCCACAAGATGGCAACATTTCACCATATAAATGCAAATAAGCCAGCATTTGAGAGTGAAAATCCTTTTGATTTAAAGAAAGTGTTTAAAATGTAGAGTATGTAAAGGCCCACTTTCTCTAGAGTACTTTATTACTTTTATAGTACTACTTTACTTTCTATATAGTAAAGTTAATATTATCTAAAATCCTACCTAATATATCCATAGTAGTAGTATAGTATGGGGATACTAATTTTATTAGTATCAGTGTGTCATTTCTCACATATAATATGGTTTACATGCAATGCATATTTTATTTCAACTTTTTTGATAGTCCAGTAAATTTAAAATTCTATGTGTGAGAAATCTGGGTGTTTTTCTGTTTTGTTTTTTCACCTCGAAACAGTTAAATATTATTGAAGACTGTTTTAGATCAGTGTTATCTCCCTAATCTATCTCAAATCTATACCTTAGTTCAACTACTTCCAAACCCCTGTCTGGTGGGAGAATCCTACAGAAGCTTTCTGAATTCCACAGCTGTTCCTTGTATCCAAACTGCGAACAGCTCTAGGTTGGAGAGTATCTGATTATGCTTTAGTAGAAACACCTAGAGTTAGGAAATAAGACATTCCACATCTCCTGATGGCTGGGCCTAAAGTAGTTTTCTAAGAGAATCTTCAGTTGCCTTTGATATTATTGACAATTAAACAATAAGATCCACAACGTTTAAAAGAACCAAGAGGTAATATTTGACTAAATACTGTGATAAAAATAAAAGCAAGTGATATACTTTTCTACTAAGTTAATATGCAGTGGAAATTAAACAACGGATGTTCTGAAGTCTTCTAATCCACAAACTCGTCATTCATGCACTGATCTATGATAAGATAATGGGCGATAACTTCGCTATTCATTAACATGTAGACCAGATCAAAGATGCAATACTCAGAAATAAACTAACACCTTTGTACAGAAAGTCCTCACTTAAATGACATTTATAGGTCCTTGGAAATTATGATTTTAAGAGAAATGACATGTAACAAAACCAATTTTACCACAGGCTAATTGGTAAAAATAGGAGTTAAGTTCCTAAGTCATGTTTCTGATCACATAAACATCACCAAACTTCTAAATAAAGACTCAAAACACTTCTAATATTAAACATTGAAATAAATGTGAGCTGTGCCTACATTTAAGAAAGATGAATAAAAATAAGGAATAGAATTTTTTTCCAGCTGCTTATTTTATTTCAGTTCAGAGTAACTGGTGGCAGGAACACCTCCCACCCCTCTGCCACTTCAGACAGGATGCTCTACCATAGCAGGGCGCACACACACACACACACACACACACACACACACACACACACTCACTTAGACTGGGCCAACTGAGAAACATCAACTTTAACATACACATGTCTGGGGCGTGGGAGAAAATCAGAGCACCAGAGAAAACCCAGATAGATATAGAAGAATGTCCAAACTTCAACACAAACGGTGAGCCTAGCCATAGTTAACTTTTCTTTTCTCACCAACATAACAAAATGACATTGAACAAAATATTATTCTAGGACCCAATATATTATTAGGTAGTCAGTGAGTAAGGCCCAACCCTCTCACACATAGACACCATGATTACTAGAAAGTCAGGAAAGAAAAATAACATCTTTTTACAAACTCAACTACCACATTCTAAAAATGGACCATTAGAAACATTTTGGCTTTAAAAATATATATGTCCTATTGCTCAAACACGAGGTGGAAAACAATGTGTAAAAAATGTATATAGTTGAAACTAAATTATAATTTGCATAACAAGTTAATAATAGTTCAAGAGAATGGTAGTAATGTATTCCAAGGAAATCATTAGACAAATTAGTGATTTGTCACTTAACAAGTAACTTAGGCTACTGTGAATATCATAGTCAAATATGTGTAAATATATATGTATATATTTGTAATATATAAAGACATTTATATTTAAAATTACAGAACAAAGATGAGAGAAGACATAATAAATTATTTATAAAAATTGTTGTACTATGAAGCTACATGTACTCAAGATCCCAAAATATGTACTCTCAGGAAAACTGATAAAGCAAACATAGTACCATAATTCAAACATAATAGAGGATATATATATATGTATATATATATATATATATGTGAAATAATAACATATTTTCTGATTGCCATTGATGTTTGAAGTATTCCTAAAAAGAAATTATCCCAAAAAAGTTTTTATATTTGTAATTTTCTTTTAATTCATAGGCAACCAAAAATTTTAGGGTGCTTGGCCAGTGTTGTTTTATAGATCAGCAACCTGCAAATATCGATGACCCTAATCTATACGCAAGACAAATAAGAAGTAAAGAATCAAACATTAAGTTTTGTCCTGCTGACCTGTTGTAGGGAGAAAATAGGAAAAGAATCATAAAAATTTTGTACAGGGAAATTTTGTTCATTGACTAGAAGAAGTACACACATATAAACATTGATATTCTTATCATTTACTAGTATTATATGTATTTCCGCATAATTATAATTGTAGAACTAATTATTTTTATTTTATATTATTTTTATTTATAAAAATAAAATTGTCACTCATCTTAAATATTATTTTATAAAATTTCTCTAAAATCTCAAAATATTAATATTTTTTCTTTGTCGCTACAGCATATGCTTCTCCCCACTACATGGCTCTATAATGAGTGTTTTCCCCTCATTTATTAAATAATGGATATTTATAGATCTTTTCAATGTATCATATAAAAAGGCTATATAAATAAAGTATTTATGTTAGTGTAATGAATATTAGCTAACTGTTCCATGACAATTATTTCATTACATTACATTCATTATTTCATTTCATTAGAGCATCAAATTTTTACCTTCATTACAGATCTGTTAGGATAATTTGGCTACATGTTACACAGAAGGCAATTCAGAGTGACCCAGACAAAAAGGATATGTATTGACCTACATAACAGGCAGTCCAGGGTTGAATAATCTGTCTGTTTTACTGTTATTAAGGGTCAACTCCATTCTGCCATTGATGGCTTCAACTCAAAGCAGCTTCCAACCTTAGTTTTAAGACAGTTACCAGTATCATCAAAAGATATATTTCCTTATGACTACTCAAGAGAAAGAAAATATCTCTGCCCTAAAAACACAGCAAAATTCCATTCTATCTGACTAATTGATCACTTTGGTTTCATGCCTGTTCCTAAACTAATCACTGACACCAAGAGAAGGAATGCAAAGTGCTGGCTGGCTTATGTCTGAGTTCCTGAACACTGAGAAGAGGAGCAGATTTTTGTTGTTGCCTTGAACCCCTCAACTGTTTACTCTTGAATTGGTAAATAGCATGGAAGCTACAGCATTTATGAGGGACACACAGATGTTTGAAAGTCAACCACAATCTCGATTGTGCTATCTAACCTAAATTACCTAACATTCATACTCAATATTTACCATCTCAATTCTGAGTCAATATATTTTAATATGCTTTTGTTTAGAAAAATACTTTCCTTTGAAGAATTTTCTTCTCAGTAAGAAGTCGCCTTCAATTACTAAGCCTAGTATAGATAAAGTGTACCCCTGATCTGATGAATAGACATGAGGAAAACATTTAACTTTCAAAGAAGCAAATATATTTAATTCTACTCAATGCATATATCATGTATTTATTTGTGACTATCAAGAATTTTTCAAATAATTTAGATGTTAAATTAATTATCCTTTTTACTTAAACATTCTCATGCATCACCCTAGACTGTATCAAATAAGGTTAGTTAGTCATTAAAAGGGTGTTTGGGGTAAACATGAGCTTTAAGAGACATCACATTATATTTGAGGTCCACCTGGTGTTTGCCATTTGCACATAATGAGCAAAGGTCATATAATTTTTTAATTTCCTTTTTATTCCTCTATTGCATCTACTATTTCTTCATATAATATTTGCTCATAAATAGTTCACTAAAATTTTTAAGCTAAATATTGACTTATTGCACAATCATAATTACACTTAGAGTGGATTCTTAGACTAATTTTGTTTTTCCAAATTGTTTTAGGTTTATTTCATTATATAAACTTAAGAGCGAGATGAGGCTAGTGTTTAGCAGTTCATGATAGAAAAAAAAACTATACACATTATTTGAAAGAGAGGAGTAAACGTAAACTACAAGTTAGCGTACAAGAATTCTCTCACTCTCATTACCTAATCCTCAGTGAAACTATCTCCAATTTTTAACCACTTTTTTCCTTTTGTAATTTATTGTCTTTTACTTACATGATTTTATATCTACTTCTTAACTTTTTGCTTACATTATAGATACCCATTTATTTTCCATAATGATTAAATTAAGGATCAGGCATTTTTCCATCTCTTTCTATTCTCTTGACTCTGAGATGTGTAAGAGCTTCACAAGCAATAAGGAAATTTTCCATGTCATTCTGCTAATATCTATATTGATCTTTAATTGGTACTTCACAAAGAGAATAAGTGGTTTTATCATCATTCAACCTAAAGTAGTCCATTAGGTATTTATTCTTTAAAGTGGCTAAGTAACTCAATAACAGCAGTTTAGTAGTTTGTCAAAGGTCTATGGTCTAGTATGCTGTGACTATTGTAGAAGTTTGTCCAGAGTCATTCAACCATTTGCTTATAATAACTGGACTTTTACTTTCATTTGAAACTCCAAAGCTGACAACACAGGAGGAAAATTCTTCACAATTTGAAAAGCAAGATCAGAGAAGCTATTCTGGACTTGCTAAGTGATGATCCAAAATAGTCAGACATCTTAGCTTATCATCCACACAAAAGTATAGTAAAAGCAATGAAGAGAGTGATTCAAGGATGACTGAGTGAGAACAAAATATTTGAAAGAATTACTGAAATGCCAGGCAATCTCCCAGCAATATGAAAAGGGGAAAAATATGTTTCCATTCCATCTCAAAAAAAGTGGGAAGGATTAAACCCAGCCACTTGGAGAACTTTATCTGGAATTTCTGGAATTCATGGAATGCTAGGCTGATGCCTGATTCTCAATTGGAGATGTGTGAAAGTTAAAAATTCAGCAGGAGACATTTTAAATGATGGGTGTGGGCAAGTATGTATTCTTTGTTGGCCACATTGACCAAGGAGATTCCCTAGGCGATAGAACATTAATTGTTTTCAAAAGGACCCAGCAGAAAGCTATGTATTATTCTAAGATATAGTAACTAAGGGGAAGTCTAAATCATCAGGAAGTATTGCCCTTTCTACTCTCTGTGTGGTTATGCCACCCATAAATAGACAATTAGATTCATTTATTTTATTTTGAGTTCAATTTTTAGAAATTGAATTTTTAAATTAGTTTTATAGTTATTGAAATATACAGGTAATTAAAAAGTCATATATACTAAACAAAGCATATTCAGTATAGTCTAATTGCCTTCCTAGCCCTTCTGCCTTACTCCTACATCCAGATAGATAGATGATAGATGACAGATAGATGATAGATGATAGATAGATGATAGATAGATAGATAGATAGATAGATAGATAGATAGATAGATAATAGATAGATAAATGATATATAGATAGAGATAGATATATACATACATAATGCTCACAGAGAGAAAGAGACAGACAGACAGACAGAAAGACAGAGAGACAGAAACAGAGGAAGAGAGAGACAGAGAGAGATAGAGAGATATTTTACGCTACATAGTACTCCAATGTGTGAATATACCATAGTTTATTCAACCAATTTCTGATTGATAGATATTTGGTTATTTCCGGTTTGTTCCCCGCCCCCTTCCCCCATTACAAATAGTCTCTGGACTTTAGAGGATGCTCAAAGAAGGAAAGGAGATAATTCTGGGAACTAGACAGAATGCACAACTTGTAAGGCTTTGAAGGCCTTAGTAATAATTTTTGACTTTATTCTAAGGGCATCCATAAGCCATTGAAAAGTTTCAAGCAGAAGACTGACATGATATAATTTTGGTTTTATCTAGGACTGTGTGAATTGAAGAAGATACTACCAAGAAGGTGACTACTGCATGAATTTCAAAGGCAGTTCCCTGTTAGAAAGATCATTTCTGTTTATGAAGTATGTTCTTTGCTTACCCGAAGCCTACAATTTGAAGTAATTTCCTAGGAGATGGGTTGAAATAGCATACTAGAGTTTGCAAGATACTTTTAAATAGATTTTCAAGAATAAAAGCTCAGAATAGATTTTGACATTGTGTTGCTCATATTTATTTAATATATTTAGACTTTATCAAAAAATCCATATAGATTATAAATTATTTAAGGAAAATTCAAAGTTCTGTATGTATACAAAGATTGAACTCTGAAACAACCTGTTGTCAATAGGAGACCTGAAGTTCATTTAGTTTTTTGGAATCTGTAAAGCTTTTCAAAACAATGTCATTAGCTCTTCTGTGGTGCTACACATTAGAGCTAATAATGCTATCATGGCTTATGTGGTTAAATAGTCACATTGCTTTTCTTCCCCAGTAGGTCTTCCTTTTACACTACATGGTCATCTTTGTCATGCAGCTGTATAGGTTCACTTTACAGCATCCAAAGTAAAATTATCCATAAATACAAGTTCTCTCTCTTAGTAAATACCAGATTTATTCTCAATTAACCAAATTGTAAATTTCATAAAAGTTCTAACATATTTTTGAGAGAACATATATGATGCTTCCAGGCAAAGACTCATTTTTTTTTTTAATTCAAGTGGCTTAAAGAATAACTAAACTGAACTTTTTATTTTATTTTGTTCTTTTCTTGTTTGTTTCACCTTGCAAAGAGTGTGTAAATTCTCTTTCTCCAAAAATTTTAACAATTACATTTTATTAATCTAACAAAAAATGAACAACCTTACTGGGATTCCTCATATATGAAATAAACATTTATACCACCGCTACTACTACTGCTGCTACTACTACTACTAAGCACCTCTTTTAAGCCTTTATCATGTGCCAGGTGCTGTGTTAAGTCACTGTACTAAGAGTTTTCATAATTGTATTTTGGCCTTAAAAGAATTCTGTGATGTATCTATTATTATTACCAATTTAAATGTGTGGAAATAAAGTCTTAACAAATTAAGGAACTTGCCCAAGAATAGCACAGCCAGTTACAAAAGAAGAATAAAACTGAAGTTTGTCTGGCTCTAAAGAGAAGTTAGAAAGTTAAAGTTAGGAAGTTAAAGTAATTTCCAATACTTAAAAGCTGAGATAATGATTTTAAAATATATTTATACCTTCCCTTAAAGATGAGAAGATCAATAACTTTGGGCCAAATTCCCTCATAACCACATATTGCTGGAGCTATGTAGTGACATCCTTTGAGCTAGAATGTGCTCCTTACCACTCCCACTGGCCTCTGTGACACTGAAGCTGATGAGCATCCTGTGATCACCGTGGTTTTGTGTTTTTCTAACTCAACTCAACTTACTCCTTTACTGCCCTTGCCATGCCTCTGTATGCATTTTCAGGTGTGGCTCCTTCTCCAATGTCAGTGCTCCCAGCCAACTTGTTAGGTTGCCAATACTTTCATCCTTTCTTCCTTCTTTGAAGATGACAATCAAAATTATGCCAATGTCTAAATGGCATCTGGAGCTAAATAAAACGATACAGGGCAAACAGATTTTTATTGTTGTTTACATGCTCATGAGTACTAGTTAGCAGATATGGCCAGGCTTAACAATTACTTTTTTTCTTTAACTTCACTCTTCTTGGTTACTGCAGTGTCTTTGCTTGACAGATTGCAAGGGTTCAATTCAAAAAGGGACATCAGGGCCAAAGTGTACAAGTCTGGGCAGTTGTATCTATTTTTTTTTTTTTTTGGACAGTCTTCCCAATGAGCGGAGCTGAGAGGAGTGCACATGTTCATCTATGTTGTATGAGAAGTGGCCAAATGTGAAAATATGTATAGATTCCTTGGAAGTAGCCATTTGACTAAACTTCTGGTCAGGGGAAGAGATAGAGCAAAGACAAGAAAGTATGGAACAGAGACATATGTCTGGATGTGTGGAGTAAACAGGTTTGTTTACTGTCCTCTGGGGAAAAGATACAAACTCACTTCCCATTATTAAATAACTGGCTTCCCTAAGGTTGGGATTTTCATCTTATAGTTCCATTCACTGCATGTGTATTCCTCTTTACAAACCCTTTTGGGTATTGGGTCTGGGGAAACCAGCACAAAAAAAGATGATACTCTGACTGTTGTTGTTGCTGTATGTAGTAAAATGTCCATTGTCTCTTATCTAGGAGTCTCATGTCTTCCACCAAAATCTATGGAACTATGGCTGGCTAACTTAGCTTGTAAATAAGGTAAAATCTCAGATCCTTGACAGTTCTCGACAATAATATGGTACTATTACTTGAGGAAACCAGTGAACTACTTAGAAGCATGTTGACTACATTGGCCCTTTTTGTACTAGAAAAGCCATCAGCCCATTCCTCTTAGAGGTATCAATGCCTATTCTGGGTATGGGTTTGCCATTCTTACCTGCATAGTGTCAATCAGCACCACTACCTGGAGATTTTTGGAATTCCTAATCTGTAAGCATGGATTTCACATGACCTGACATCAGGCCAGAGGACTTACTTTGCAGTGAAAAAGATATGGAGTGGGCCCAGGTTATAGAATCCACTACTTATATTGCATACCAAACTATTCAGAAGTAGCCAACCTCATAAAGTGGTAGAACAGCTTTTAAAAGTTCAGCTTCAGCACCAGTTGAGAGGCAATTCTCTGAAAGAATGAGATGCCATCATGTGCATTAAATTAGACCTTAATATGTCATTGTGCCCCCAATAGTAAAATATACAGATTATAGAACCAAATGGTAGAAGCAAGAGTGATCATTACTCCCAATGATCCCATCTTCACAACTCTGGGCTGTTGTGTAAGGGTAAAGGTCCTGATCTGAAAAGAATATACTCTTACCAAGGGAATCAGCCAGGATTTCATTTAATTATAAACTACAGCTGCCATGAGGGCACTTTGTCCACTAGGACTCCTTGTATCCAGAGACCAACAGACAAGAATAGAAACCACCACACTAACAGGGATAATTAACTCTAAGTGGCAGGAGAAAGTAGGACTGCTTTTTACACAATGGGGCCAGAGGGGAACACATGTGGAACCCACATAATCAACTTAAGCATCTCCTGGAACTCTCTTGCCTCATAGGGCAGATAGATGCAGCAACTCAGGCCTGAGAAAAATATGATCATCAAGCATTCAGACCCTCAGGAACAAAGATTTGGGTCACAACGCCAGATATGTGCTGAGATAATAGCTGAGAGCAAGGGAGATTAGGAAAGGATTGCATAGGGGAAAAGGGGTGAGTACAGTGACAGACAAGATCAAGTGCAGTGATAGGGGCTTTAGTTCATCCCACAAATTTCTCTCCTTTAAATTTCCCATCCAGAAGACAGACTCACGGAAACCATAGAGGGGCTTCTCCCCAAATACGTGAGGAGAAGTAAATCTGTGTGGAGTAAGTGCTAGACTGAAGCAGCCATAAATATTCACCGCTCAGATCTGTTGCTGAAGAGAAATGTAATTGACTGGTGACCTGAGCTGCTGCATTTTTAATCTACAAACATGATTGTGCTGAGGTCACACTGCCCAGAAATTGAACACAGAAGAGACTTCTCCAATGGGTGACTTTGGCTCAAGCACTTCCCATTGGTTTGGCCAAAACTTTCTTTAAAATGCAATGCATGACGCTCCTTTCTCCTCTCCTCAGGAGTCAAAACTGCTTTAGAATCTGAAGATTTTCCCTGCCTTCTCCAGCTCCTCCTCACTTATACGTCTCAGATGTTTCCTGCAACATATTTCTTGCATATCCAATCTCACTTTGGTGTCTGCCTCCTAGAGGTCCTAAACTAACATAATGATTTACTATTAATAAGTGCATCATGAATAAAAGACTTTATATTAGGTAAGCCACTACCAGCAGTGTCAACAGTGATTTTCATAGGCTCTCAAGGATGTATCATTATCAATTCTGTGAAATAGAAGCTGACTACTCTGACTTGTTCTACTACAAAGCAATTCTGTAACTTAGCAGTAAAATTTTATTGCTTTTTTTTGAGGTCATAGCCAAGATTAAAATTTTTGTAATCAAGAAAAACCAACCTCATCTGCTGTTTTTGAATGCTGAATGGGTTTGGAAATTAGTTTGTTATAGATTTGATAATGTTTTTAAATTAATTTGACCTAAAATTATGAGGCAAAATTATAAATACTAATAACAGTATTTATATGCAAAAATTATCCGCACAAAAATAATTTTGATTACAACTAATATTGTGTGAATCATAAGCAATGTCAAGCCTCTTTATATACTTCCTAGGTTGGCCGAAGTTAAGATAAAAAGAAATACCTCCATTACCGCACAATTTGTGAGACATATACTTTTCAAACTTAGCCTAAGTTCTACTAGTTCTAAGTTCAAAGAAAATTTTCATATTTCAAAATTTATTTAACTCTCTAAGTGAGGCGCTTTCACCTAATCTTCAAGTGGAAGTAAATAATTGGAAATGTAATGACACGCTAAAAACGAATATCTAGAGAACAACCTAACAATTCTATAAATGCCTTCCATATGCTCATGGGTTAATACTAATTTGGAAGTATCTATTTCTGTAAAAAGACATTTTCAATGAAGAAATACATAAAATTTCATTGCAGATCAGCATCCACAGATGAACACCTGCAATTGATTTGATGACAGGAAACACTAACTTTGAACCACAATTAAGTGAAATATTATACCTAAAGGAGACTTCCACTCTTATTAGTAGACCCATATTACCAAAAATTACCTTCAATTGTTATATTTTAAATTTCATCAAAAATATTTGTGGAATCTTGTTTTTTCAGTTGTTATGTAATGAGCTTCATAATATTCTCAATTTTGTTTTTTGCCCCACAAAGCCTAGAATATTTATTATTTAACCCTTTACAGTGTAGATTATCAGTATGAAGGATTCAAAAACAAACCATATAGAAAATCTTGATACTTTTATTTTATTTTGGTATTGATTGAAAATATTCCATTTTCCACTGTTATAGTTAAAAACAATTCTACAGTGCCTTCAAATACAAATACATTTGCAAAAAGAAAAAAAAAATATATATATATATATGGAAAAGTTCTTTGAAGAGTTTCAAAACAATGCCATTTAGTTTTTTACAATCCAGTTCACTTAATCTTATAACACCTGAAGCCATCATTTGTGACTTAACATAAATAAAATTATTTTAAGTCATTCAACGTGCTCCATTATAGTAACACTCTTAATGTGATATCAGATGTACTATTAATCTAATCTTTTAATTATTAATCTAATCTGTTGCTTAAAATATATTAGCCATATTTAAGAAAAGCTTTGAAATACAAGGATATACCAATATCAGTGATCTAAAGTAAAATATATGTTTAAGTAGAACAGGGAGTTATTTACAGATTCCACCTGGCTTCCTTCTAGATATACCCTGTGGCACACCCTGATACTTTCATAAGTTAGTGAGACAAATATGAGGTTTATAGTCAACAGAAAGCTTAATAACATAACAGATTAAATAAATTTGTACTTATATTAATAATCTTGAAAAAAATACAGTGTTGGAATCCTAATACCAATAATAATGAGACTTGTAAGAAATATGTATACCCCAAATAAAATTTTAAATTAAAAATAATGAATATTAGTTATGTTACTCCTCTGGATGAAATTTTAAGACTGTTATTAAAAATAGAAAACAAATTAGATTGAGATCATTAATGTTTTTTTTATTATTTTAAAAGATAAATGCTTTATTAGAATTAAATTTATCTCAAACTTATTCCTTCAGCATGCTAATTAATAGACAGAATCATAGCTTTATTAATTAAAATAAGATACCTCAGAGAATTGAAATTAATTTTGATATCCTAATGAATACCCTTATATCAATAAATCTCCCAGATCTTTTGTGGCATTATGTGAAAGTGGATAAAGGCACTTTTAGCTTGACTTTGGTGAAAGTGAGAAGGAATTATCCATTTCAGGCTAATCACAATGCATGAGGTAGATTAACGTAATTTTTCATTTAAGACTAATCTCTTTAATGGTTGTGTTAGAAATTTCAGAAGGTTTTAAACACTATACATCTAAGTTCAAATGTGATCCAGTATAATAGTTACTGGAAGCTATAACCATCTGGCAGATGTTTTCTGGCTCATGTGAAATGAGTTGAGGGGTTTGTTTTTATTCCTATTGAACACATGTCCAGGTCACCAAAAATAGCACTACAATTTGCACCCTACTTAGCAATTTCAAGCATGTTGTGGCTGCATGGTAATGGAACATGGGCACTCTCCAAATTGAAAATGAATCTATTCAGAAAGAAATAGAAATGCCCTGGTAAGGTCAGCGTCAAGAGAGCCTGCATTTTGTGTAGTGTAAATTTTAAAAACAAAAACAAAAAATTTGTTTTGGGCTTAAGATATTCATTTGACATTTTTCTCTGAAACATTCTTCTTTCTCATTAATGATTTTCAGATACAATATGGTCCAAGTCACTCTCTTTCTTGGACTTATGCACAGGTGGCTTCGCTTGTTCCTTAAGGCCCTTAAGCCAGTTCAAACTCGCAATAACACTTTGCTTAATATACTTAAATATGAAGAGCCCAGCGAGACAACAACTAAGTAAGGATGCAGACACACAAACAAATAAGATTGCAAGCATGCTAGGGTTTATTCATACCAGATCCTGATGGTTTTCAGTCCTAGCAGACCACCCGGCGATGCTGGCTGAGACAGACACATGGTGAGCAGTAACGGAGCTTTATCAACGCTGGGTCAATTGCCGGTTGGTCAACCGTGGATCGAAGAGGCTTCTCGTTCAGATGGACAGTCTTGGGCCAAGAAGAAAATCAAGGGACGGAGAGACACGCTCTTGTGAGACAGAGAGAGTGCTCTGATTCAGGCAGAGGGTCCTAGAGATCTTATGTGTAGCGATGATGTCTTCAGTGTCTTATCAGCCAGTGCACGGGTGTCTGGCTATCACTCTTGGTCAAAACAATTTCACTTTTGGGGTAAACATTTTCAGTTCAGCAAAACAGGTTGTTTACATTTCTGGGGTTTAACATTAGTGGAGCCATTTTACACACGTGTAATATAATTCAAATCTAGTTCACACAAGGGCAAATAAACTCACAATCCACATGTGATAAATTACTGTAACAAATACACAGCAAAGTGTGTATGGTTATAGTTCTTAACATCTTGGGGAAAACAGACCCCTATGAGACTCTCATAAAAGCTACAGAGCCAATCCCATAAAACTAATTTATGTACATATACCAACATTCATATACAATGTCAAAGACTTTACAGAATACCCTTATCCTTGAGGGCAAGCAGAGCTTGCCACCCCAAAATATGTCTCTTTGGGATATTTATTATTTTGAGCTGGTTATTCTTAAGAAGTAAAACACTCAAGAAAAGGCTTTGGCCTTTCCCCTAACTTTCTAAAAGAATTTAGATAAAGGAAGGGAGCTATTATCATAGATAACTATAGTTTAATATGAACTATGTGTAATTAATAGACAAGAAGGCACTTAGCAAAACCCATTTGATCAAAGTTTTCTCTGTGCCCTGTTGTTAAAATTGGCCCAAAAAACATTTATTTACCAAACGTTTGCTTTTCTATCCCTGTGTAAATTGCCATCCTGCCTTTTGAAACCACACCGAACCACAACCACCACTGTCTTCTTAATTCAAGATGGGATTAAAACAAGCTTTAGCTGTCTCTTCTGTCTTGTCCTCAGGTCTCTATACTTAGGGAACCCCTGTATGTAACAAAATTTGTAATTATAATAAATATGTAATAAATTTGGTCATTTTCTCTTATTAATTTTCATGTTAATTTGATTAGTCCAGCCAGGAAAACTTAAAAGAGTAGGAGAAAAAATTATTTTTTCTGCTTCACACCCTAATGCAAGTGAAAGACCTATAAGTTATAATCAAGATTTTTTCACTGTGACATGTGGGCTAATATCAATAAAGGTTTTTCATTATAATAATAAACCTAATAAAAACACATGGTAAGAATTTCTAAATAAAAAGTTGCAATAAAATTCTTTCATGTCTTAGAAGAAGTGGTACAAAAAAATTACAGATGTTTTAAGTTGATAGTTTTGTAATATTTGAGTCTATATTTCTATAAATGTATTTAGTGGCCCATACCTTCACCAAAAGTCACCTTCATTTTATGTGAGTCCTCACATTTTGTTCATAAATATAAAATACATACTTTGAAAGAAAATAGAATGTTCTTGACCTACTAGAAGAATAATGACAGAAGTATGAAAATGAAATTCAAGAGAGAAAATGAAAATTTTATTTTACATCAAATGTATACAATATTTAGGTGGCTATTTGGCACTTGGGATAATTCACTTATTTAAGTCAACAAATCTATATTGAGTTAGAAAGAAACACAAACAGCTAGAGGATTTCCTATCATTTTGTGTAAGAGATGTATATGAGCAAACAGGGAATTAATTATAGCACAACATGGTATAAACCAAGATGGCAAAGTAGCCCTTAAGAGGTAAACGTAAGAGAGAGCTCAGGGTTGCTGGACCTAAAACTCCTTAGAGGACCGTGTATGTATTTTATTTGATTCTAAGGCCTATATCCAGCATATTGACTAGCCAATAGAAAAGCAACCTACAGATATTTTGTGGTGCTAATCTCATTTATCAGGGAGTTGTTGTTGGTGGTTGTGGTGGTGCTGGTGGTGGTGGTGTGTATGTGTGTACAATTCATAGAAAATCAGAGCTTTTGAGTTATCAATATGGATAATTATTTATACATTTTTAAAGTTGTGTTATAAAAATCTAAATGCCAGAAGAGAGGTATGGACTAACATGAATTTTGGAGTTGATAGAGATTAGAACCAGCATGTGGATAAGATTAAGATTGTTCAGGGAGAGAGTATAAAATGAGGAGAAAAAAAAAACTAAAGATGTAGCACAGGTAATCCCAAAATTAGCAGTTAGGTAACTATGAGAAAACCCTCAGAGCTGTGAAAGAAAATAATGTCGAATAACTCAAAGAAGGAAAGTGTTTCCAAACAAGGGAGTTGTCAGCCCAGTCAAGTGCCAAGTGAGGTCAAATGAAAAAAAAATTTCAAAACATATTTAGGTTTGGAACTCAGAGGACCGTATGTCACCTTGGAAACGGCGATTTCAGAGGAGTGATAGGCCTTTGAATTAGGAAGCAGAAGCCAGATTGTACTTGTCTAAGTAAAGAATGGCAGAGGAAGTTGGGGAGAGGAAGTTAAGAAGGCGCATATTGACATATATTTCAGAAAGTTTCTATTCAAAGGAAGGAGACAAAGGCTCTGGCATTGCAAGTGACCCAGATACAGATGAGAGAACTATTGCTTCAGATTTTCTTTCATGTGATATTTAAGTCACTGCACAGAGCATTTCACACAGATTTAAGAACTTCCTGCCAGTAAAGGGAGGTCAATTAAACATTACAATAAATTACTAGAAATGATTTGTGAAATCACCTCTCCTCTAGGTTTATCTGTCCAAATTACTTGTTAAATCTGCCTGAGGGTAAGAAGATGAATCATCTAAACCCTGGAGACATACAGCTCTGCAGCACTATTATTCATTTTTTCCTACTTTAATTAGCCTTCTGAGTAACAACTTAGGCCAATGTAACAGTTTTCAGATTTTTCTTCATTGTAAAAAGGATAAAATATGAGGGGGAAAAATTAAGCACAGATGATATATAGCCTTTGCCTCAATTTCCTTATCTACAAACACTTGCAGTGGAATTCTACGATTTTCACATTCCATCCTTGCCATTGTTTTGTTTGTTTCTATTGGACTTAAGTAATTGCTTTCAATCTGTTAGTTCTTTTGTATGCTAATGAATCCAAATATAAATGAATTAAATCAACCAGAGAATGAATTAGATTAGAACAATATGTGTCACCCCCCCACTTTTTTTGTTAAGTATAACAATTTTTAAAACCGAAAACTCTCAAATGTAACTTTTTTTCTTTACTTTAAACTGGTGAACTACCTAATGCTCTCCTTTCTTCTGGCACCAGAAGTAGAGGATATGGTGGGCATCTGTGAGATCCTCTAGAGTCTCCTACTTTGATAATCACATTTTAGTTACAAACAAACAAAAAAAAATTGTATTGGAAATCCTATTTGCAACAACATGGATGGACCTTGAGGACATTATGCTAAGTATGATAAACCAGGTAGAGAGAGATAAATATTGTAATATATTCTTATATGTGGAATCTAAAAAAGCCAAATTTATAAAAATGGAAAGTAGAATGGTTAACCAGAAGCTGGGAGGTAGGGTGAGTTGGAGAGATGTTGTTTGAGAGCACAAACTTGCAACTAGTGCGTAAATAAGCTCTGCAGATCTATGCACAGCATAGCGATATAGTCGACAATACTGTATTAGATTATTCAAAGTTGCTAAGAGACTAGGTCTTAATTGTCCCAACAACAACAACAACAACAAAATAATAATTATGTGACAGGATAGATGTGTTAGCTAAATGCTAGGGTGGTAATCACATTGCAATATATAAATGTATTAGATAAACACTGTGCATTTTAAACTTGCACAGTGTTATATGTCAATTGTATTTCAACAGAAAGCACATGTAATATAGATAGTTATATGAGAAAAAGCTGTTTTGAATTATTTTTCCTTCATTATTTTATCAAGATGTCTTGCTAGCAAGATCACTTAAGGCTTTCTATATAACTGGATAGACAGAGTTCACACCTCCACCTGCCTGAGCAAATGTAGATTCAGTATCAACATCAAAACACAATACTCATACAATAAGAGGACAGATTACCATTGCTTATTAATTCAATAAATTCCTCTAAACTCTTCTCTTGATAAATATAAGAGGGGAATTAAAAGACAGCCCCAAAAGAATAACCAAATGCCAGGTCTTAAGAAGGAACGTAAAAAAAAATAAAAAATAATAAAAACGCTTAAAAAACATTAAAAAAAAAAGGAAATGTGAAAAGAATCCTTAGCCTGGGAGGCCATATTCTACTGTTTCTCACTTTCACTTTCTGAAGAACTGCTTTGTTTCTGATCACATGTTTGTTTAATGAGGTGTCTGGCTTTAAATGAATTAATGAACCTTTGTGGAGCAAAGTAGGCAGTACTTTTTTTATTTTTTTATGGATGGCAAGCTGATTATTGCTTCATTTCTACTGTAATGTCTTTTGAAAGCTTTATGCTACATATATTTGAGGTGATTGTGAATGAATGTTAAGAATGTTAGAATTTCTAGGCCAGTTATTTTTTAAGAAAATTTTTAAAGCAAATCAAATCAATGTTTCTCTGTTTGAAAGGGAGAAGGAGTCCAAAATCTCCCTGCCTAACTTCCCTGCCCAATCTCCCTGCCCAACCCCCAGTTCTGCCCTGCCTCTCACACCTCAGAAGCCCCAGAGTCCTCTTGTTAGAACACACGTATTTCCCAAGACATATTTTGAAATTCATTGATCTAGTCTATTACCTTCTCACACTATTTTCCTCTACTAACTGGTTATTTAATGGCTCATAATTAACTTTAACTGAATAACAATCAGAGAACATGATTAGAAACAAATTTTGTAGAAAACATATATAGCAGTCAGAAAACAGAAAATTATACTCCTTATCAATTTGCTGTGATTAACTAAATTGAACTCTCTCTCTCTATATATATATACTTAATTCCCTCTCATAGCATCTGATCCAAAAGATGTTAAAGCCATGTGAATTTTCTCCCTTCCCCTTTTCAAGTAAAGCAAGGACTCTAGTGATGACCCAGATTTTCAAAAAAAATCTTTTTCTGAGGTTACTATTTCTATAATAAGAATCATTTTGTGTGTTTCACCAACCAGGAGTATAAGTATTCCAAATCAGGACTGCAGAAAATGAAATTTAAAGGAATCCTCTGATGATGGAGCTTTTGAACCTGAAGCATCTTTCTTGATGGGGTAAGTTCACACCTTCTGAATTCCATTAACAAAATTTAAATTTATCATAGCTCCTTTTTATTGGTTAGCGTGGCCTTATAAATAATAAACACCATGCATGGAGTCAGGCCAGCAAGCCATGGCTTTGCAGGTTGTGCAATACACAGTGTTGCCCTACTGAAAAGAAAGCCATTCATTGTAAACAGGGCAGGTTTGTAGGTTGATTACAACTATTTTTCTGACACATGAGAGTGAAATTCTACAAATCACAAAAGTATCTCAAGATAGGTGTTTTGTAACAGATATCTTACTTTTGTCTCTAAAAATCCATTTTAGGCCCATCCCCACCTATCCCTATCCTCCTCCCTACCCAGACAAGTTGACTTGTTTCTTCTACAAAATAGAACCTTTATGCCCTCTGGCTTCTTATTGGAGTTTAGCCAGTAGGGAGCTGGGAAATGGGAAGATCCAGGGAGAGTGAGTTCAGAGTAACTATTTTCTTTTCTCTTTTCTCTCATGGCAGCCATCCTCATGACTCTCTCTCCTAGGTTCCTGTGTTAAGTTACACACTTATCCCTTTGGAGCTGACTAGTAGACTGAAGGTATTTTTTCTGTCCTGTATCACCATAGCCACAAATTTAGAAATAATGCCTTTGTAAATAAACATTCCTCATGTTGTTCTATTGTGAAGGCGCTATTTGTTTCTTATTGGTATCATGGCTATTGGAGTCCCTTCATCACTCACGCACAGACAGTGCAGCGCTAGTGCTTGCTTGTGCTCGTGCTCTAAATTCAGGGCCTCAATGATAAAAGTGTCAAAAAGTAGCCGATTTTTGCCTACTAGGAAAGAAAACAAAAGGAAAATCTGAGAAAAAGAGAAATATTTATGAGGAATGGAACCCTCCACATATGCTTATGTTTGTATTCAATTTGGAGAGAAATAAAAATTCTTAGACATTTCCTTTTACTGTGAAAAACACCACTCTAAATTTTAGAGCAACAAAAATCTCGACTTGAAGCTGTTCAAAGTGCTTAGCATTTAAAACATAAATGTCAAACTAGATAGAGTCTTAAAATGTCTTAGATTCTAACCACTAACACTTGGTTCCATTTTTTTAGCAATTTACTTTTTCTCCCCTTTGGATAGATATTAGAAGATATTTAAGATATCTTAAAAGATTTCAAATATCTTAAAATATTCAGATGTCTAAATACTATAAATATCTGAAAATATTTATAAGGTTATTCTAAAATATGCTTATGCTTCAGGTTCATGATTTATCAATTTAAACAGGACCTATTGATTCTCAATAATATTAGATTTGCTATTTAATAAAATCACAATTTCTTTCACCACATGTTATAAAGATATACAATTGCTTTTATGTTTTCCAGGTTTCTATAATTTATATTCTGTTATTTATCTATAACCATGTCCACTGTGCTTTATCCATAGGTTAATTATATTACCATTTGGATGACCTGAACTCCTGTGTCACCCCAGTGGCATAGGGGAGTAATAACGCAAAAGTGCAATTAGCATTTTATTCAGTTCATTCCTGCCAATGCAGAAAAGAATTGTAGGTCAGAGATATTTAGAAAAAGATTTATTAAAGGGATTTTGTAGAAGCAACCTAAATGCCTATCAATAGACAATTAGATAAAGAAGTTATGGTTCATGTATAGAATGGAATATTACTTAGCCATTAAAAAATGAAATCCTACCATTTGCAATGAAATGAATGGACCTAGAGGTTACTATGCTGAGTGAAATAAGTCAGATAAAGATAAATACCACATGATTTCACTTATATGCAGAATTAAGAAACAAAGAGAACAAGCTAATCAAAAACAGACTCACAAATATAGAGGACAATCTGGTGATGGCCAGATGGGAGGGACATTGCGGGGCTGGGAGAATAGGGTGAAGGGTTAAATAAGTACAAATTAGTAGTTGATAGATAGTCACAGGGATGCAGAGCATAGCACAGGGAATGCGGTTAGCATTAATGTAATGGCTAGGTAGAGAACCAGAGAGAAAGAGCAATTAGGGGGATCATTTTATAAACTGTATAAACATCTAACTAATGTACTGTATACTTAAAACTAATACTAAAATAAAATTTAAAAAAGAAGATACATTTTAGAAGGAGATGAGCCACGCTAAGGAAGGCTGCTGCCCTGTGGAATTTGGGAAGTGGAAAGATTAAAGATAAGACAGAGCATGTTCCAAGGGAGAAACAAGTTTTCAGTGAAGAGAGTTGTAACAGCATAAAAGTGGGAAGGTCTGTATTATGTTAGGGCCAAGATGGGTGGTTACAAAGGCGTTCCTATGTGATTGGCACACGAGGTCATTTTGATTGACATTTGGCTGCTATGAAACTCTTTGTCTAGTGCGCATGTGCTTAACTGGAGTTCTCCTACCAATGCAGTGTTCTTTGGGCAGTCTCTGGGCTGGGCGCCTATTCTTTTGTTCCCTTGTCACTCATGTCTGACTAACTACCTAACAATTACAGAAACTGAAGACCAAAATAGCATTTTGGCATGCAATACCGCAGAACCAAGTTGTGTGTGCTTGGGGGTTGGGGGAAGGAACAAATAATCTTACACTAAAAAATGTGTGTTACTAAAGGGAAAATATCCTCAGAACAAAAGTTAAATTGATTCTCTTTTCAGACAATTTCTCAAAGTGTTGCTACATAAGTATGCTTGTTCCTTCCTCTTAAACCATAAATTCACATATATGTAATTTAAAATGAGAATTAAAAATAATTACACACTAATCCATATGTTACATATAAATACAGTATTATTTATGTTAAACTAGCAATGAATTTACTAAATCCTAGGAAAAACTGATAATGAGAGTTAAATCATGGCTTCAGGAAGGTTACCTTGGTAACAGTATGGCTTGGTTTCCATGGCTACAAATAATATAGCTGAGAGGCTGAAAGAATCACAATTTCCTTTGATTGGTAGATTCTCAAAAATGATGATTTAGAAAGTGACAGGATTATGAAATGGAAAAAATTTAAAATAATTTTCCTCATGAGAAACAAGACTTTAAATGTAACAATAGTAGATTGATGGTCAGACACAAAACAGGCCTTTGAAATTTAATGAAATCTCCCTTTGCTCCTTCATAAAAAATTGGACAGACTATTTTAATTTGTAACAGTATGAATCTACAAATCAAAATCATTGTTCCTGATTAACTAACTGACCAAAATATGTTAGATTTTTTGTATAAAAAACTTCAAAATTTTAGCTTTAAAATTTTAGTCTGCTTAAACTGTGAATGACAAAAAATTAAAAATTTTTGATGTCTCTATATTGTCTTATGGGCTTTAGTAGGCATAGGAGGAGAAAAGATATAATAGAAATATAGTAATGAGGACATTAGGAAATCTAGAGTTGGGGGAATGTGTCTAGTTGCATGTACTTAGGCATATGATTTTATTAACAACTAGCTTTTCTTCTTGCTAAGTATCCAAACCTTCTATTAAAATAACACAGAAACTGAATAATACTACTAAGCTACTGGTTAGAAAATACTATAATACATAATTTTAAGAGCTCTTCATGTGCCTTGAATCCTATGATTTTAAATATTTTCTCCCAATTTGAAAAGCAAAGTGAAGAGGTATGTAGACAGTCTAGGAAAATATATGGACAAAAAGCTCCAGATACTTAGCCCCTCCCTGCTGTGTTCAAGCCTCGAAGAAATCAGGAAATATGTCTAAGATTCTTCATTTAGCTTTTTCCAGCAGGAAAGATGTTTAAGGGAAAGATAGAATGAACAATATTTCCCAGAATTAACAGTCTCTGGCTGGAAGGCAAAGCAGTCCAAAACAAAGAATTTAAAAAGCAAAGCTGATCCTCTGAGAGCAGGGAACGAGGTATAGGTGAAATATGGGAGTTAACGGGTAACAGTCTAGATACCTTGTTAGTGCCCACTTAGACCCTTTACCATGCAGTACCCCAACCCCATTACTCTAACCACCACAATCAGTAGACTAGTCAATGTGAAGTTTCTTTGAGCAAAACAATAGTTTCCAGTTGTGTTTCTGTTCTAGTGTTTGGGAGAATGTGGTAATAGCATCTGAAAGAAATGTCAAGAGAACTACATAGGCTAATCATCTTAGAAGTTAAAAACAGAGCTAAGATTTCACTTCACTTTGGATCACAAAACAGGATCAGGATACAAAGCCAATGAGGACATTGAAACTGATATAAAATATTTCACAAAAATGGAAAAAAGAGTATAGAGACTAAACCCTCTAATTAAGATATCACAGAGCCCAAGATGAATTCTTCACTTGACCCTCATGGCCTCAGACTACATAAAAGTATTAGATTGTAAAAAACCAAGTTGTTATACTGGAGTTCTGTGAATTTTATATCAAGTTGGAAAAGAAAATCATGGAGGATTTATCCACCTGGTATGAAAGGAATTAGAAGGCCATAATAGAGATGGAAAAAGACAGTATTAGCACAGTAAAAATGCTATTGAAAGAAAAAAGGAAGAAATGAAGAGAGAGAGAGAGATAAAAGAAAGGGAGAAAGGAAAGAAATCGGATGAAAGGGAGATAGAAGGAAATAATGACATAACAAAGTAAAATAAAAAATCAGCTCTTAAAGAAAAAGTACCTAAGAAAATAAAGTAAATGTTACTGTTTCTTCCCAAAGGAAAAAAATTAAAGAAAACATAAATCCAAGGTAAGAGATAAAGAGATGATCAAGAATGACCTACAAGATTTGGCCTAAATAACTGGAAACATAGGGTTACGAATTAGATGGGTAAAGCAGATTAACAGTTCAGTTTGAACTTGTTGAGTTGGAGGTGCTATTATACAAATAGAGAGTTGAGCTAGAGAGAGATTTTGGAGTAATCAACATGTATATTATATTTAAAGCCATGAAACTAGACAAGATCACAAAGGAAGTGAATATATAGAGAAAAAGTAACTAAGAGTTGGGACTTGGAGCACTCTAAAATAAACTTTTGGAAGAAGAGGTGTCACCAGCAAAACAGACTGAAGCATGATCAGTAAGAACCAAAAAATTTGATATGCTAGAAGCCTATTGGGAAAAATGTGTTAAGGAAGAAGGTATGGCCAACTGTGTCAAGTATTGCCAGTGTGTCAAGCAAAAGGAGAACCAAAAATTTGCCGTTGGACTTAAGAACATTGAAATTATTATTAACCTTAACAAAAGTTGTTTTTCGTGGAATGGTTAAGACAAACTCCAGAGAAACTATGGAAGGCAAGAAATCAGAAGCTGCAAATACAGAAATCTTTGAGTATTTTGACTCCTAAGAGAAACAAAGTTGGTAGAGGACTGTGTCAAGGAAAAAAAAAAGTGTAAAATGGAAGTTTATGAGAATGAAAACTTGACAATATAAGAGAGAGAAAGGAGAAATTACTGGTATAATGTCCTTGAGTGTGCAGGAGAGGATCAGATGTAGTGTACACGTGAGGGGAGCAGAGTAGATAAATCATCTATGAATACATGAAGGAAGGTAGCTATATACTGTTGTAGCTGTTGAAAGATGGGTAGATATGGTAGTGGGAGTTTTTGGAAGTCATTTTCTGGTTGTTTCCATTTTCTCACTGAAGTAGGGTGCAAAATCATAAGCTGAGAAGAATAGGATATCAGGTATTGATGCTTGTTTAGAGAGAAAGTGTGTAATAGCCCATCTGGAAGAGTGGTTGAAATGGTAATCTGACAGCATTGAGAGCCCCTTTGATTTTGAGGTCATGAATCAGTGAAACTGATAAGCATTGTTTTGTGTGTTTTGTATATATTTTGATACAGGCCTGCAGTAGGAGAAGAATTTGAATGAACAAGTATTTTTTTTTTTTTGGCTAAATAAGTATATGAAATAGAAAATGTGTATATTCAGGGTGTGATTATAAAAATTTTCCATGGAATCTAGGCTGAACAAGAGAATGAAGACGTTAAGAGGTGCAAGTGATAGGACTAGAGGCCTTGGTGCATCAAAAAATTGTTTCAGTGGAAGTACCAAAGAGAGTTAGCTAAAAATAGAGAAAGTAAATAAATGATAGAATACATGAATTTGATATTATAGAAAGACTGCCGTTTTTAGTCACAAAAATATCTAAGATATACCTTTAAAAGGTATACCTTTTTTAAAAGTAAGCTGAGCTTGAATAAGAAACAAGATCACTGAGGAAAATAAAAGGATATGGCATTATTGGGATCATTTATGTGTATATTGCATTTTCCAAGAGTTAAGACAGAAGTGTTGAAACAGGAGACAGAAAACTAAAGTCTAAAAATCATTGAGAAGTGAAAAGCAATGTCAATAGGTACCAAGAACTGATAAACTTTGTTCTGTTCTTTTTTAAATAAATATTTTTGCTACTATCTATTCAGGTTAATGTGTGTACATCTTGTAAGTTATTTCTAATATCTGTGTGTTATTCCACAGTGTGTATCCACCACATTATGCTTATCCATTGTCCCAGTTATGGACACCTAAGTTGCCTACACCTCTTTACTACAACTACCATGACTGCCCCTTACAGACCCATGGAAGAATTTCGCTGTTGTATATACCTTCAGTATGTGCCCAAATGCAGCCAAATTACCCTTTAGAGTGGCAGCCCTGACCTACACACCACATCAGTTAAAAATTAGAATGTTGCCAGGACCTAAGAATCCACTTGTTAGGTCCCTGCCTATTCACATATTTGCCTTTCCTGTCTAAAGGTTGGAATATCAATCTGACACTTTATTCAAACACCAACAACAAAATTATAGTTTTAGCAGCTACTCATGCCTTTGATTTAGCCTATTTTTAACTGTTTAGAAATAGAATCACTCTATATAAGCATTTTTCTGTGACTTGCTTCTATAATTCAGATTGTAAGAAATACCGATATTGCATTCATATAGTTGTAGTTTATTAGTTTTCATTCATGTGTAGTATTTCATTATATAAAATTATGCCACCATTTATCAAGTAATTTGTGAATGGACATTTTGGTTGTGTTGGAAGAAGTAATTGAGAAAACATGACCTCCGTTGACCCTCAAGTTGGACCCAGGCAAACCATGGTTCCTCACCCCTCTCTTTTGAATATGTGTTCTACTTGCCATTCCTGTGCTAGAAGCTGCCCCAAAGACACAACTTTATGATAAAAATATGAGTTTGAGACCATCTGGACAGTATATGTGACTGAACCAAGTTAAGGAGTCTATATAAATATTTAAGCTTCTGGTAGGTGGTACAGAGATCTAGTCCTCTTGTGGCCACCCAACACAAGCCTTGTAAGTAAGTTCCCTTGCTTTTAAAAATGACCAACTACTTATCTGGAGTGATCTGCCTTTTTTTTCAGTCTTTCTCTCCTTACTCTGTTTACAGAATGAACCAATAAGTTGTTTCCTATTTGGGGTTATAATGATAACTGCTTCTGTGAATATTCTTACATATTTCTCATAGTGAAGATGTACAAATGTTCCTTTAGGGTATACACTAGAAGTGGAAATACTAGGTCCTTTAGTGTGAGTCTCTCCAAATACATAAAATAATGCCAAACTGATTACAACATTTTTGTAGCAATACACATTCTCACCATCAGTGTATACGAGCTAAAGCTCCATGCCCTGTCAACACTAGATATTGTCAGTCTTTTTAATTTTTGCCATTCTAGTAAATGTTTAATGATATCTCATTTAATTTTTCTCTGTTCATTGTTAAAGCTGAGTGCAGTAAAGTTCTGTTTGTGTAAGAATTCATGTGGGCAGAAAATGTAAATATATATTCTCATATTATAAATATAAGCATGTTTTTTGCCTTGAAAATATATACATGAGAGTTATAAGTAATTATTTTGGAGGAAAAAAAAAACTAGTGTGAGGGAAAAGATAGTCTTTTAATTTTCATTTATTATTTCCAGTATAATTTCAATTTGTTTTATATGTCAATGTGTTACTTTTGTTTAAAAAAAGAATGAAAAATTAAAGGTCAAACTTATTTTAAAGCACGCACACACACATATATAAAAGAGAACATAAGATTAACAAACAACTGTAATCTGTCATCAGCCAAGTCTTTTGCTGGATACATACACTAGGTTTTGCACATCCAATATAGTAACCTCTATAGCCACATGTAGATAGTGAGCACCTGAAAACTGGCTAGTGCCACATGTCGAAATTATAATATGTTTGATGTAGTTGGTTAAATAAAATATAGTATTTAAATTAATTTCACTTCATTCTTTTTGTATCTTCATGTGGCTCCAAATAATTTCAAGTTTCATCTAGTTAAAACATATTTCTATTGACAACAGAGTGCCAGAATCTATTTAGTAATAAGAAAAACATGACTAAGGAGATTTCAAAAGAGAAAAATAAAAACTAGACTTCATTTTAAGTAAACACAGAATTATTTCTAGTTATGCCCCAAACAATAGCATACCTATATACATCTTATTCAAATAACAACTGAATATAATTTGAAGTCAGGAGCAACATCATAATTCTCATCCATTTTTTGCTGTGCATACATTTGCTTGTAAACAAAATAATCAAAGGAAGAAGGTCCAAACAAAAAACAATGTTTTGAGTGACATCTTTTCCATTATTCTTTCAGTTAACATTTCATGAATGCCTACAATGTGTCAGGACCTGCTTTAGGCAACAACGAGGAAAAGAACGTACACAAATAACAAAAACAGGCTTTCCTTTTCCACTCTCATTCAGTGAAGCACCACTCTCCATGGCATATAGGACACATACTACTCTTTTACCATCATTTAGCAAGGCATCCATTCAAATGCGATAACATTTTCTGGATGATCTAGTCTAGCCTAGAAATAGCACCAGAAGAAAACACTGAACACGCACTATTAAACTTAAATTAACTCTACTGTACTTCATCTATATGTTTAATGTATATTTGTTATAATAATTATCTCAATTTGGGGGGAACTTTGCTTGGGGAAACCTATTTTCAATACTGGAAATGTGAAGAAAATGTGCTGCAGAAAACAACTGGTATACCTCTAGCTGGCACTAAATTGCAGCTGTACTAGCTGTGCGTGATATGGCTGCTGTCAATGAAGGCAATTGTATACAGAGCACTGCTGGGCTGTCAGCTGCAGCTACTAGCAGGCTTGTTGCAGTATTTTGGTGATGAGGATGCAAGCAGATGTTGGGAAGACAAAGTGACCACACTGAGCAAAGCAAAAGAACCAAGGCATAGGGTAAGTATATTTCAAATAATAGTAGAAATAGAGATTTTCAAAATTTAAAGTAGTCCTTAGTAGGAAACACTGAGGTCTCTAAAGATTTTTCATGTCTTAATTCTCCTTCTCAATCTACTTAGTAACTCCAGTCTCTTTCTCTTTCTCTTTCATTCTCTCTCTCTCTCTCTCTCTCTCTCTCTCTCTCGTTCTCTCTCTCTCTCCCTCCCTCTCTCGTTCTCTCTCTCTCTTTCTCTCTCTCCTTCCCTTCCTTCCTCCCCCCTTCTGCCTCTCCCTCTTTCTCTCTCAGACACCCACATAAGCATATACCTTGAAGGACAGCTAAATAAATAGTGTTAATATGTCATGTATCTGTAGAGTACAATTTTCTGCTCATAATTTCTGTCTCTTTTTCTAGTAAGCAGAAACCAGAACCTCTCAGAATATTCTCTTTACTTTTAGACTCTTTAAAGAAAAATACTTTAAGAACTATTAAAAATTTACATTGTGCAAAACAGATCTGGCAAATGTCAGAAGAGCACAATAAAAACAGATTAATCTTAAAAGAACTCCATTCAACTTAACTTAATCTTACCAAAAGAAAATGTATAAGGCTGAAAATAAAAAAAGGATTTCTATACACAAACTAAACTTTTGCTTCTGCCTTGGACGTAAAGTAATCTATTTTAAATATCATTTGTCTCCTGGAGTCTGTGGACTCTAAATTAGAAGCCTTTTCCATATCATCTTGGTGAATGTGGACCCCTCTAGATAATTTGTTCCAGAACCAGCTTTCTCATACTTTCACACAGATTCTTCTCTGTATCCAGGATTCTTTTCCTTTTTTCCTGGTCTTTTGGATCAATATCTTTTTAAGAATGCAGAAAGAAAGGGAGTAAGAAATCCATCTCTTATTAACAGCTAATCATGATCCAGTTTACTGTCCTTTCATTATTTAAGAAAGAATATCTTATTATTATTTTCCTTTTTTAAAGGAACAGAGGAAAGGAAAATTAGACATCTATGTGCGAAACAAAGAATTACTCATTTGAATGATACATTATTGATTCTAATTAGCTTTGTTTTACAGAAAGAGAATGAGTTACATTATTTTATCTTCAGGAAGTGGTAACTTAATCTTAATTTTAAGAAAATAAAAAGCACAAAGCACATTGCGTTCTTGTATTGTGATACTCCACTGGAGCACATGTCCCCTCAGGGTGGAGGTCATATTATTACATTTTAGTATTCACTCTAATGCTATACATATAGTAAAAAGTTAGTAAATGTTTATTGAATGAATAAATGAAGCATTATATTCAAATGAAAGTTTGAATAAAATAGCGAAGACATGCACTTTTATAGTTGGTTTGCAAAGTGTGATAAATGCCGCCTAAGTAGGAGTTGCACATCTCCAAAGAAGGAACATCCAAGTTTACATTAAGGGATTGAATATTTCATATCTGATAATGTAGTTATATATCAAATGACTAAACAAACATTTATAAAAAACAATATTTCTTTCCATATTTGTTGTATTTCCTTTTTAAATGTATTTATACACACCCTGCCTTGTTCCACAATGAATTTAGCATGGGAAATTATAAATCCAGGGATAAGATTTATGCATAGAAATGCATGCCTTAAGTGCTACATGGTTGCATGGCGCACATTTTAGTAGATCATGCCAGGAGGCTCACTGAATGAAAAGAGCTGTTTTATCACTAAATTATAATCCATTTACAAATGATTTCCCACCTGTAGCTGTTATTTTTATAACCAGTTATTTATAAAATAAAATGTGCTGTTAGCTATTCTCACATAATACAGTATGATAGGGACAGCTGAAAACATAAATACACATAAAGGTGTTTACATTACTCAGATAATAACATAATTAAGAGCTCTGGATGCTGCCTTCTCATCAATTAATTTTTGGGAGTCCTCTAGTTAATTTCCCACTCTACTGACCAAGCAAGTTTTGAAAGGGATATGTAGAAAAGGAAATGCTTCTCCATTACTACTACTTGTGAATTGTTTACAAGGGCATTGGAGATCTATTAAGTGATACTTAGTAAAGACAAAGATCTTTTCATTCTATAAGCTGGCATTTTTATTTCTAGATATATATACCTTCAAAGGATATGTGCATAAGAACCATTGCCTTTTATCATTGAAACACTCTAAATGCCCATTAAAAAGGCAATGGTCAAAAATAGTATTCATTATAGCCATAAAATGTAATAACATGCAGTGGCTAAAAGCAAATGTAATGTTATGAATTATTATGAATTTTTTAAAAATGTGATTTCAAATGAATGAAATGCAATTTAGAATTATGCACAAATAATTTTATATAAATCAAGAAAAATAAGTAATTCTCATTTCATATACATATATTTGATCATATATTTACATATTTATGTATATACATATTTTATAGAAACACCTAATTTTATAGTAAAACTGAAGGCAGAATAACCATAAAGTAAATTAAATATCCCTAAACCTAGTTAATCTCCATCTTTGGTCCTTGGTCCTGCCCCAGACCTGTAGGCTAACATTTCACTCTATTCCTAATCCTTTCCCCAGAAGATGCCATCTGGAACATATTGCTGTTATTTTATTTCATAACAGGTAGCATTTCTGTCATGATACAGATTTAAATAAATTGCCAGTCTCTCCTTTTGTACTGAAAGAGACAATGTTGGTGGGCCTTTTCAGTTATGAAAATTTAAGTCAAATATCTAACTGTTAAATAATTAAATAATAAGGAAATTTCTGAACAATGATGTAATATTGAATGGACAGACCTTCAGAAATAGCTGTGATATGTTCTGCAAAAAGGCCATGGTCAGGGAATGATTGTAGTGAGATTATGATATAATTTTTTTTTCATTTTCTCTTGGCTAAAACTGAAGATACTGAGCATATAGAGGCCTTTCTTTTAGGAGGGACAAGGACAGGCAAAGCCGAACATCCCGAGTAGATGAGCACATCAAGCAACAGAGAAGCAGAACAGAGACTCAGGACAGAGAGGTCTAGCTGAGGATTTCCTGGAAAGGGGCAGGTGCATTGACATATGTGTGCTGATGTTCATTTTTAAGTCTCCTTTTTTGTACTCCATTCCCATTACGTTATCCTCAACCCTTGGGTTATGTCTGTAAGATACACCTAACTTGTATTGCTATATTTCCTGGAATCAAGGGAGCAGACCAGAAAATTGCAGACTGTTGTCAAAGTGAAACTGATACTAATGCTGCTTGAAAAAGTCAAGGACTTCATAGCACAAAGCTGAGGATACTGTGATCATTTTGAGTATAAAATGGTGACCCTGGTTCTTCTATGGAGGCAGCCAGTGTTAGGAGAAAACTGAGAGTACTGTGAAGATGAAGGTGAAGGTAAAGGTGAAGGTGAAGGTAAAGAGCAACAGCAACAGCAGCAGGAGAGGAAGGGAGGCCAGCTTTTGAAGCAACATCACCTGGCTTCATGAGCACTCACTAATGTGACACTTATGTTGAAGAGGTCCATGAAGGATTTGCAAGCCTCTCCTTGAGAAAGGCTGGCCAATTGGAGTGCAGGAAAGAAGAGAGAAGACCTCAGTTTGGTATCCATTGGTTCTTTAAAAAGAAAAAAAAAACAATGCTGGTAATGTCTTTGGCAGGGCAGCGGGGGAAAGCATAAAGGAAGAAATAGGCAGTGCCTTCACTTGACCAAGTTAGCTGGCCTAGAAAGTCTTGGTTGCAGATTAAATACTTAAAACTTCCAACAATCAGTCATATGGCCAATCCAAATACATAGATTGTTGGTCTTGTATAAGCCAAAATATGTTAATTCACTAGATTTTAATTTTTTATTTCAAAATTGGCACTCTATAGAAAGTCAAAATTAACTGGATAATTATGGCCATAATTTAAAATATCAGATTTGATAGCATCAATTACAGCTTTGTTTCTTTAAAGTGTTTCCAAATGCCCATAACAAAACATTAAGAAATTTAGGAAATATGTAACTTAATTTAAAAAATACTAATCATATTTATACACCTTTTCTGCAAAATGGCAATTAAATTAATGGCAGCTCTTTTTACTTCCAAACATTTCAGAACAATAACAATAAGAAGAAACATCTCTTTACCAAACAAGAAGAGCCTAAACTTTTCACTATCTACAACCTGTGAGACTAACTTCATAATTTTTCATCACTCTCTATGCCTACTCAGGCCACTTAACTATTTTAAGGAGCAGACAGTGCTGCTGGTAATGCAGTTTATCTTGCAAGTTCAATCTTTGCAAATCATGCCATCCGGGGCAATTGACTTGGTGAACAAAATCTCCATGGTCACCTGGTAAGCTGCATTTAGAAAAGTTAACTTTCTAGTTATGGTTATAGTGCTTTCTTTTTCTCTCTATGTATGCAATGCATTTAAATATCATGTATATGTTTCAATTAACTGCAAGGTTACTGATGGTTTGTATTTTCAAAGGCTCTGATTCATCAAATTCAATTAAAAATGAAAACAAAGATTTATTTATGTACATACACAGCAGGAAATACACCCTCTTTTCATTTGTTTGTTTTTGGGTTAGAAAAAGGGTAGAAACCTCAAGAGAAAAATTAGAAAGTTAATGTTCAAATATTTTCAAAATATAAAAAATTGTATTTAGAACTCAGACACTTACTTACACGATATAATATTTTATTACAGACACTGGTACAGGAGATTTCTAGAAACTATAAAAATAGAATATTTCTAATATAATAGTGAATGCAAAGTATATATTCCAAGAAATACAAAAACAACTCTGTGGAAATAAGATGAGTGTTGTATATTTTCCTTTCTGGTTTTTATTATTTTTAAATTGTTCCTTCGGCCACCAAGTGATATGATGGTTTCTGAGTATTGTTTACCTTTGGTGATAGCTTTGTCTTCCTCTGTTGTCTTCAGTGATAAAATACAGCACTCTGCAAACTGAGCAAGACACTCCCTTCCTCTATTATTTGTAAGCTGACATGAAGTAGATAGACAGTTTCTGAAGTTTTACGCATGCTGTGTTTCTCTCCTGGCTGAGACAAGAAACGCTTTTTCTTTTAACCTGGCTGCCTTTGAAAAATTGACTCAGATATCATCATGGCCTCTACAGGTAAGAGTAAATATAGCCAGTTAGTATTTTTTTCTTTTTGTTATGACTAAAAATTAGAGTTGTACTGGTGTTACAATCAGTGAGATTGGTACTTTAAAATCTGTCGTTTGTCGCTTTTGAATACTGGAATTTCTAAATTTTAACTCCAAGGGAGCATATTGAATTAAATGTAAATTTAATTCAATGGTAACAATGTTTTAGTTGCCATGAATGTAAACATGGTGAATTAATTTAAAAAGCTGCATAGCAAAATTTAGATTGAGAATATTTAACACCAAACACTATGGACAGATTGACCTTCCAAGTTTAAAGGGATTTGAAGAAAGCTTTTCACACATAAGTTAAAAAGCATTAAAGTACAGTTCAGTATTTTTTAATTTCCCATTTGTTGTTTAAAATGTGTGATACAGTAATTTATTATAATGATTTCAACATGTGTTATTGGTAAATCTTAATAAATTTAATGGAATAGAAGTAAATATTTCTGAACTTTGAAATAAATTTTTTTCAAAATTTTTGATAGTAAGATATATATATTTATAAGCAAACAGGGAATAACTCTTTTAAACAAGCAGATTAATTAGGTATTAATGGGGAGACTGGTGAGTTTTTCCTTAAATCCCTAAAACTGTATAAATATCATTAGTGCCTTCTTACTTTAAAGAACTTTTCAAAAGACAAGAGATGTGGTTGTTGTTTAAGGTAAAGAGTTTCAATCTCACTAAAAGCATATGTGAAATTATAGAAATAAATGAAATTATAATGTGTTTTCATGCCATTATCAGGACAAGCCATTAAACTTTATAATAAAAAGTTTCACCATAAGGGATTATGATTAGTATAATTGGGGGAAACCTAACCTAATTAAAATAGTATAATGGAGTCCACCAGTTTAAAATATCCTGAATGAAATTAATGATCCATTCAATGACACATGTATGCTTATTTGCTTATTTTATCAAAATATACTTTGGATGTTATTTAATATAGGACAAACGGGTAATCTTTTCAGTTTTCATCAACATTTAATGTATACCAGTCCCTGAGTATCAGTGGGAAAGCTTACACAAATTATAAAATATAGACATGAGACATCAAAATCATAAATTTTAATACATGTGTGGTTCATTTTTATACTGGAGACAAAAAAATCTTGACAAGCTTTTTCTTTCATTTAAGACTGACACTAACAGTTCAAAACATTTCATCACTTTATAAAATAGGAGTTACAGCAACAACTATAGCCTGTAAGGTAAAGAGTTGCAGAGTACATAAAATATTTATAAGTTAGTTATACATTTTTAAAAGAGTAGATAGAAATTCAAAGCCGATGGAAATTCAAAGGACTTCCTTCTTTATCTGGTGGTCTGAGTCTTTGAAGAAACTTGTGACTAGAAAGCAATCTGATCAAAATATGATTAATCTACCAAAAAAAGCAGTGAGTTCAGTAATAAGGATTAATCTTAGAGGTAAAACTTTAGGTGGAATACTAACACTCCTTCTGAAACCTACTCAAAATAACACATAAAGTAGGTAAAACACCTTTTAGAGCATCTATACTACTTTTTATAAGAAGTGAAAATGGAGCTTCTTTTTGAATTAAAAATCAGGGTTGAGGGGCAAAGCAATTATCATGGTATTTACTTAAGTATTTTTGTGTATAGTTTTCTTTAGATATGTTTAAAGACATTATTTATAACATCATTAATGTTCTCTGGCCCATGAAACTATATTGGCAATGACCATTTTCCCAGAGAATACAGGCTTATTGGACATTTCAACATTTTGTAGGCAGTTAAATCGCCACCACTAACCCATAGGACAGCCTGAAAACCGGATGCCATTAGAACTGAAGAAATAGTTATGTGATCTGCAGTTACCTGGTTTAGTGTAAATAAACACAATTTAAGAACAAGTTGGTCTCAAGCTTTATTTTAAATTAAGAAAAACAGTTTTCAGAATGATCCAAACTGAACATGAGCTATCTCTAAGGCTGCTCCAATGTGAACTGAAATCCCAGAATGGTGATCCCAACAGTCTGTGTCTACTAAGGCTACTCATGAATAAAAACTTTGGATATGACCTGCCCTGGGTTCCAAATGCATTGATGCCTCTGGACATACTATGAGGTCTAAGGACCTAAGGACCTGGGGCAGGAATGTAGAGCTACTTGCCAGATATATTTTAAAGACATATGAATGGGAAGGACAAGGAAAATGGTTTTGGTTTACTATAAGAAGCAGACATAGGCTACAAGATAAAATTGGAATAATCTGCTAATCTTTTTAACAATAAAATTGGCAATGAGAATCTAATAATCTTCTACAAGCTATCATTAGAAATAACATGATTCCTACACATATATTTTTTAATTGAAGGATAACATGTGAACAGTAAAGTGCATAATGAGCACTCAACTTAAGCTCTCTGACTTTTAAATAGGAGTACACTTGTGTAACCACCACCTCGATAGAGATATAGAGCATTTCTGTATAGAAACTTCATAAAGCTTCATTTTCAGTCAATAGCCATTCACTTGTACTCCCAAGAACTATTCTGAATTTTATCACTATGAACTAGTTTTGCTAGATTATGATTTTGCCTCTGTTTCTCGGAAAGACAATGACAACAGTGCTTTTGGCACTAATGATGAAGAAAGGATGTTTGTTGCCTATTATTATTTTCCAGTTGTTACTGATATATTGGCCATTATCTTCCCTCCCAAATCTGACATAGTGTTACATAACCTTCCTCTCAAGTTACCACTTGAGGTCCCATTCAGGCCTCTTCTCAAGAGCAAAGGAGTTCTAAAACCTGTATCCTCTATGTCTGCCTGGATCTGAGAGAAGTTCAGGATGAGTTTCTTGTGGGAAGAAAAACACTGTAATGTTATCAGTATGGAGCTCTATTTTAGTAGGGCCAAATGACAAGTTTGTTTCCATATGGTTCTAAACCCTAATCCCTATCCTTTTCCAAATGTCACAGACAAGTACAAACAGAGATCCATTCTCATTTTTCCTATTACCTGAAGGTTAAATAAACGAATCATCTCGCTATTGTTCCTCATTGACACTACATCTACACACAACCTAATGAGCCTATCATTACTAGAAAGAGTTTATGTCAGTGTCCAGAGGGCCATTCTTTTGATGCCTATATTCCTTTATCAGCTTTTTTTTTTTTTAATCCCTCTCCAAGTGCTCATCCTGGCTAAACTTGAATTCTCTTAGTGAGGAAATTTCTATCTAAAAAGACAACTCAGTCCTTTTCCAAATTTATTTTTTAGAGATTTAAAAGATTCAGAAAAATACCACCCCCCAACACAGACATGCAACTTACATGAATTTGAGTGTCAGTGCTGAAGAAAGATGATTCTGATCTATTGTGAAATATTTAAATGTCACTCCAACTTTAGTATATGTACAATGACTTATTCAAATCTTTGTGCAACTGTTACAAATTTCCTTCTTATAGTAAACCAGAACCATTTTCTTTGTCCTTCTCATTCATATGTCTTTAAAATAGTCTGAATTATTTCTTTTTATAACTTCTCTAATATTTGAAAATATCTGTCATGAAACTTGATCCACACCTACACTTATTCCAAAACTGCATATTGTTAATAAACTAATGAATGCACATGTGATAACTCCAATTATTAATGTATTAATAAAGATGAGGAATAAAAACACTGATAATCTTTGAAAAAAATTGTTATATATTGAGGGAAGTATCCAAATGACAGTCATGTGAAAAGAAAAAGGAAAAAAATTAAATCATTAGTTCTAAAAGTATATTGTCAGACCAGCAGCATTAGCTTACCTGAGAACTTACTAGAAATGCAAATTTGCAAGCCGCACCTCCCACCTCCAACTACTGAATCAGAAACTCTGGAGTGAGGCCAGCAATCTTGTTTTAACAAGCCCTACAGGAGTTCTGGGGCAGGCTAAAAGATGAGAACCACTGAATTAAACCTAGCCATATCAGTATGATTCATAAGGACACAAAATATTCTTGGAAATTATGAGGCACCTTCATAATATTTGGAGAAGGGAGAATACGATTTGTCATAATTATGATTTAGAACCTACATCTAAGGTTATCCTTTTATGTAGAAACTCGTTTATTTTACCATTTGTCTCCTTCTGTAGTTTATAATTTTTCAGCTCTTTAAAGAGATGTTTTACAGGCCTTCAAAAATATATATATTTCCTAAAAACAAACAAACAAACATGTATTTTGCCCAAATTATCTGATTTTCTCTCACATCTACTACTAGCAGTCTTGCACCTTTCCTTTTTCTCCATTTTAGGGGTCAAATGGTGGTGACGATGACTAGGGGAAAATGAGAAAAAAAAAAGTCAGCAGGAAAGAATCTACCTCTGAATTAAGAAGTAACAAATATTATAAGCAAAACTAAATGAAATTTTCTAAATTTAAATATGGGCTGGGATTTTCACTCTCTTGCAGATGCACAGAACCAAAGAAGTAGAAGTCTTCCTGGTTTTCTTCCTGGAGCCCCAGATCCAGACCACGGCCTTTGCATCTCACCTTCTGGGCCAGAGAACCAAGTGTGGCAGCCAAGTCTCCCTCTGCCAGGCAGCCTCCCTCCTGGTCTAGAATATTTAAGTCAGGTGCTTTTATTTCTCTATTTCTACAAATGTTTTTTCCCTTAAAATAAATTCAAACTTGGTTTTTGCTTTTCATCGAAGGTTGTAGGACTTCAACAAATAACTTACTGAAGTGAGAAAAGCATTATAAACTATGAAATGATAATTTTTTATTTTATTTATTTTTATTTTGGAGGAAGAAAGTGTTTACTATTATTACCATGTCTGGTTTCCTTATTTACTTGATGGAGTGATGAGACTAAAAATTTTTGATTGAGCTATTTAGTGTAAAACCTAGTCCCTTTCATCCAAACATTCCATAACCTAACTGTCAAGACAAAAAAAAAAAAGAAATGTCGACTAAAGTTGCAAGGCTGTGTGCTAAAGCCAGATAAGCACACAATGTAATGTGTGCAGGTGTATAGAGGAGAAAACAATTGTTAATACTCAGTGAGAGACTTCTGCAATGAGCTGAGAGTTCAGTGTCTTCAAATGAATCTTAAAAAGTTGATGGAAATCAATGGGAAAGCAAACTACCAAGTCAATATATTGTCTTTGATATGGTTGTGTCTCCCGGCCAATTTGCTTAAAGGATCATATTATTATGATAGTCTCTAGTCTAGTCATTGGAGGGTAAGCAGTGATTCAAGCCTTGTAATAAGTGAATCAAGAAATATCATCATCTCAAATATCAGGCACATGAATAGCAATTATATTTGTATATATTATTGTTGCTTTGGTATTTTATCCTACAAAAGACTAGAAATAAACTTACACCAATATTGAGATGTCAGCACATCTGCTGCAATTTTCAGCTTGTTTGGCACTATTTCAAACTATAAAGTCTTTCTCCTTTATCAAAATCAAATCTCTGTGTTAATTCCCTTAAGGTACAAGAGATTTCTGTTATGCCTGATAGGGTTTAAGCTGCATGCAGCATATGTTCCTGGGAAAATGTTTATAATTGCAGATGCCTTCTCCAGTAACCCACTGGCAGACAAATGTACTTTAGAGACTGGGGAGCACAGGGAGATATGCAAAAGAGCTGGGAAAGCTAACCTACCATCTTCCATCTGCAGAAAGGATCAGCTGTAATAGCTGACTAGAGTTGATTAACTGCTGCAAGCTGTTTGGGAACGTTGTCAGACAAGGTTTTGCCAAGTATAAAAGTGATATACCAGTGCCAGAGGGCTGAGGTTTGATGATCACATATGGTCATCACATATTCTTCTTCCATCCATGAATGATGACACACCCAGAGCCAGATGCTTGACATGAATATATTTTTTTCACATTCAATAAACAGAGATATGAACTAATTGGCTTCAATTCTAACAACATCAATTTTCCCAAAATGTACTTTTGGTAATCTTCAGAAAACAAAAATAGGCTACAAATTGGTGAATATTTTACTTCAAGAGTAAAGATAATATATTCAATAATTCACTTTATAATAAAAGACACACTTTAAAGCAGTGTATATATAACAGGAAGAATGATCATTTAAAAATTTTGCCACAAAATCTGTAAGAGACATACATAAAATGAATTTTTTTACACATTGTTAGCTTAAAACCACAAGATTAAGTAAAATGACAAACTTTTGGAAATAGTACATTCTTCAATAAATAAGAAAATATACAAAAATATATAAATTCTAGATTTAAAAAAAAGTAAAAATTTTAAAATTTATTTATTCTCTTTTAAAAAGTCCACCCAATGATTATTGAAAATCCTGTTTTCATTTCAAACAATTTATAAATAATTCCTATATATGTATGTAAATATATGTATAGAATTTATATATGTGTAAGTGTATATGTTGTTCATGTAAATTAAACCTAAAAATAATGCTAATAGCTTCTCTTTCCAAGATTGGATTAACATGTTCATAATAGTCGATAACATTTTGATGAAGTTTAAAGTTTAAACTTTCCAACAATTTCCAGTCCTTAAATTAATAGCAAAGGATGGAAAAGGCTCATTTGGACCATGGCTTATAAGTGGCCTAGAACTACTTAGAGAAACCAAAAACAAAACCCTCAAATGCACAAGGTTTTCCCAGAGACATAGAGCAAATCTGATTAAATCAAATTTTATTACCTAGACTGCATCAGTATAAAAGTAAAGAAAATAGGGAGAAAGGTACTCAGCAGTTTTAGTGTCAATTAAGACTTGTTTCTCCCCATTTCTAAGATTAGCTTAGTACAACAGAGAGGAAAACATATCAAAACTGGCTACAGTATGACCTGGGTTCAAGTGCCAGCTTCTCTATTTACAAATTCTACAATCTTGGGCAAATTACTTAATTTCTCTGGGATTGTTTCCTCACATGTAAAACATAGTGATATCTATCTCTCTGAGTTTTTGTGAGAATTAAATTAGATAGTATGTCAAAATATCTAGCACAGTGACTACCTCAGGGTTGTCTATAAATAAACAACTGTTATTATTAGATATTAGAGAGGTATGATTTCCCTTTTCATTGTGGAATGGATCTCAATGGATAGCCTCTCAATTTAAGACTAAAAGTTGATGTATGCTACTAATATGCAGTTTCTAAACTCAAACTTTAGTTTTACCCTCATAGTTCTCTATCCCTCAGTTAGTCCTCCATACATCCATTGCTAAACCATCATGGAAATCCTTTTGAGGCTTATGTCTTCTCTTGCCACAACCCATCATTTTTCTCAAAAGAGAACAAAATTAACAATAGTACACTTACAAAAACTGATTCTAATTTTTAAAAATTTTGCCATAATTGTTAAAACAGGTTTTAGAATATCTTAAATCATAAATTATTTTTGAAAAAATATTTTTGTAAGTTTTAAAAAAAGGGCGTGTGTGTAGTTCTTTATCAATAATGAGATTTGAATATAGGAAATGATATGTTTTACCTCTACCTCAGGATATACAAAGAGAATAAAAAAATAATGTAGCTTTAAATTTTCTGGTTTGTGATGTCAAATCAATACCATATATTAGTAATGACTACTTCAGTTTAACAGTTTCAAGTTAGTTTATTAATACAAAGAGAGACTAAAACCATGCAAATTTAAAGGTAAAATAGAATAGTATCAGAGTAAGTTATATGGATGTCTAATCACTATGTTGTACACCTGAAACTAATATAATATTATGTCAACTGTAATTGAAAATTTAAAAGTTAAAAAAAAAATAAAAGCAAAATAGAAAATGAAACATTAGAAAAAACAATACCAACATTATATTCAGTGTTCATGATTTTTACCGCAGTAAATCTTTCAAGTACTGAATATCAAATTTAAGAGATTTTAAAAGTCTCCCACTCCATTTTTTTAAAGAAATGAAACCAAACAATAATGATCTGAATGCCTGGCCCCTCCTCCCAGCTCTGCCTAACTTTACTTTCACTCTGTCATGCTGCAGCTCTTTCTTCACAGTGATGAAATGTCTTTGTTAAACCTGGAAAAAGTTATTCTACAAAATTTTCTTTTGTTCTAAAAAAAACCAACAGAAATCCTGCTGATGTTAACAAAATACCAATTTAAGCAGAATAAGAGTAATGCTACTAAATGAATGACATAATAAAGTTTGTCATATGTAATTATAAATGGAGTTAATTTACAGAAATAAAATAGCCACAGAGTTGAAAATAACTATATATAAAAGTATACAATTTTTTAAAGAAAATATTTAAAATATGTTCTTAGAATAAATTTTTTATATATGAAAAAATTAATTTTGTTTCATTTCTTTAAAAAAATGGGAATGGGAACTTTTAAAATCTCTTAGACATTATTATTCAGAAATTGTTTAAAAATCTTCTCAGAATTGTTTCCAAAAGTTACCCTTTTATCACACTACCACAGAAAGAAAATAGAGTTAACCACGGTTTCTATTTTTATTCTGTGTGTGTAATTCTGCCATGGAATTTTTTTCACTTAAATAAAAAACATTTTTCTTTTTTATTATAATATGCAATCTGTATTCAACTGTTTTCCTAATAAAGAACATGAAAATCACCTAATTTCATATAGTCCAGTAAATAGGTTAATAATAGCTCCAAAGGTTTTCAGAGTGTTGTGATGTACTACTTTTTATTTCTTTTGTCATCCCTTAACAGTTAGACCTGATAATTATACACCAGCAAGTGGAGCTTCTTGGAAGTAAGTATACCATATTCTGTAATAATTAAAACTATTGAAAATATTTTGTGTTTTAGAAATTTCTTTACATCTATTTCTTTTCAATAATTAAAACTATTGAAAATATTTTGTGTTTTAGAAATTTCTTTACATTTATTACAATAAATTTTTAGAATATATTTAGGTAAAAAAGTGCACTAGTTCTATTTTTTAAAATAAATGTGGAAAATAAAAGCATAAAACTCTCCAAGTTTCTGGTGATATTGACATTAGGAATCTAACATTATTTTCAATCTTAAAATAATAAAAGATATGTGATCACTTCCATGGTTGCTAATAATTCAAATTTTCTTAATAATTTTGGAAGTGGAAATCAAGGTTGAGACTAAAGAACAAAACCTATCAAAACATTATTTCACAGTTTTATCATTTCATCAGTGATTCATCAATTACTTAACAATACACAAATTTACAAATGACTAACTGAATTCAAATTTCTTGATTATTTTTTGTTCTTAATATTATATGTAACTTCAAAAATATGTAAAAATTGAAATAGATATCCGAATAGCATGCAGCTATAGATATATTATCAAACAGATTCTAGACAAAATCATCAGTATCATGTGAGTTGTCTCAATAAATTCTATAACAATAACAGAATTATTATTTCAGTATTTGATTCTTTTTTACAGAATTGCTTTCTTAGTTGAAAAGTGGTACTGCATATTTTGGAGTCAATAATATGTCTAGAATCAAAACTTATTAATCACACAGCTTTGTTCTTAAAGTTTACTTTGATTTTAGTGGCTAAATCCTTAAATTTCAGAGCACAAAAGTAGATTTGTGTGAAGATACTATATACTTAATAATTAATTGATCGCTATGCTTGTTTTCTTTCAATAACAGTGCCCTTTTTACTTATTTAAAGGTTTGATACTAACCATTAGCACTATTATGATGAATTCTTTTTTGCTCCATCAGTGATACTTGGCACTGAAACCTCCAACAAATATGAAATTAAAAACAGCTTGGGACAAAGAATTTACTTTGCAGTGGAGGAAAGCATCTGTTTCAATCGCACTTTCTGTTCCACAATGAGATCTTGCACTCTGCGGATCACGGATAACTCAGGCCGAGAAGTGATTACAGTAAACAGGCCCTTGAGGTGTAACAGCTGCTGGTGCCCTTGCTACCTGCAAGAGGTTAGTCATTGGCTCTGGAGTGCCTCCCACCCCCCTATTTGAAAAGATTAGCAGTTATTTCTTTAAGAAATAGCATTCATATGGAGCTATATGGCAATTAACCTTTCAATTGACTGAATTAGTACATCATTCCTTTAGAATCAGAGCAGCTTGAGGATTTGGTAAAAAAAAAAGTTTTTTCTTTTCCAACCAAAAAATATAGTGGCTTCTGTGATATTAATTATTGAAGACAATTCATGCATCATGCAAATGAGACACTAGCCATGTAATTGTCATATCTATGAGTTCCACCATTAAGCAAGTCTACCTCTTATCCCTTTGTCTTCTCTAATTGTAGCAAAGTTCAAAAAGTCCTAAGTGATACTTGGAAGGTGTTCTCTCTTAGCTAGGTATTATTATTTAGGCACAGAATGTCACATCTCATGCATACATTTATGACAAACTTCAAGATTTGCAGAAGACAATGTTATTGTTCTAGAGGGAATCACTTGTTTTATTTTAATATATAATAGATTTTTGTTACTCTTTAATAACTTTTATTGCCATAATGTAGTTAAGTTGATATAGAACATATATTTACTCTAATGTCTTGATATCATAACATCCCTATAAACTAGAAAGAAGAGGATTTACTGTCCATATTTTGTAGTAGAAGAAACTGAGGCTTAGAGTGGAGGTGACTTACCTATTATCACACATCTAGGAAATATCAAAAATAGTACTTGACCCAAGTGTCTTTATTTAAGCCCAAGTTTCTCTATTGAGGACCTATGTATAAGTATTCTACTTAACACTATAGGAAATAAATATTGACAAAAGAAGATTAAAGAAGTGTCCAACAATATATATTGAAGCTAATTCTCCAACTATTCACAGGTAATCACCTGACTAAGTGATAAGATAGCTAAAATACTCATACATGAAGCCTAAGAATTTTATCCACCCATTTAGGATATTTAAGATGTAGTAGTATACCCCAATACAGTATAGTCAATATAATTACAGAATATATGCCCATTTAAAAATTTCTGACAATTAATGTTTTATTTGATAGTAGCCCAGTGTCACATAAATTAAACATAAGATGTTTCTTGATACCCATCAATAATTTTTAAAATTTGGTCAAAATCAAACCAATTACTTTAAAAGTGATCCCTGAACAATTCTATATAATATTAAGCAATCTTATTAAAACCACCTATGTCTATCCAAGAACACTATAGACATACACATAAGACTATGAACTTAATATATAAGAAAAGACAAAATGAGATCTGATGATGGAAAGTTGATTCGATTTAAAAACAACCAATATTCATTATTTGCACCAACCTCCAGCTAACTTCACAAATAATTTGATTTGGTTACATAAGTATATTGAAATATATAATATAATGGAAAATAAAAAAATCAGAATGAAGGGTAATGTGTGAAATATTAAAATAAAGCCTGAAAATACACTTACTAATCTTTATCACTTTGGAAGATTGTGAAATAAGGATGAAAACATGTGTTGTAGCAACTGAGAGGGAATAAGATATTAGGTGCCTCGTGGGAAAAACAAGCTTTCCAATGCTTGACCTATTGTAGTAAGAACAAAAATGGCAAAGAGGCCAGTGTCCCAAGGTCAGAAGACAGTTCTGGGATAGGTTCTCTTTAGGGAAGTAAAATCAAAGGCATGAACTTTTAGTGCATAGTGCCAAACATTTATATATACAGTGATTTTCTTAGTTTCTATAAAATATGAAAAAAAACGTTCACAGCTTTGTGTCCTTAGAAGCAGATAGATATTTAAAGTGATTTGTAATATATGAAAATAACTTCATAAAAGTATATTATTTAGAAGTAAATTAATTATTATAATAAAATTAAAATATAATAACCTTAAAATGTTTTTATTATCTCTTCTTACAGTTAGAAATCCAAGCCCCTCCTGGTACCATAGTTGGTTATGTTGCACAGAAGTGGGACCCCTTTCTGCCTAAATTCGCAATTCAAAATGCAAACAAAGAAGATATTTTGAAAATTGTTGGTCCTTGTACAACATGTGGCTGTTTTGGTGATGTGGATTTTGAGGTATGATTGACAAAATGTAGAAAGTTTTCACTTAGGACCTGCTTTTTTTGCAACAGAATTCAATTTTTAAAATGTTCCAATCATGAAATATCTCTGAAATAAATTTAGAAAAATATTTGTGAAATAATGTAATAAGCTAATGTTGTACATGCCAATAATAACTTGTAATTTCAGATGTAAGTCTATAATTTTTAAAAAATATATGAGAATTTTATTTATGTGGAAATATAGTACCCATGGTATAAAACAAATATATATAGTTTGGAATCACAGACATTACATCTTTTTTCCAGTAGCCCTGGTGGTAAAGTATCCCAGTTCAGATCTCACCTCAGAAGCACATTCCATTAAAATATCATTAATTTAAATGCTATATTTTTGCTAACTTTGTTTTATGAGAGTTCACATAAACATATTTGTGTAAATTGAATATTAAAAAACAATACATAGTTGCAAATTCAATCTATATCAATATGAACTATCTTAACAGCTTACCCTGGAAATACATCGTAGTCAGAGGAGATGGTCTGATTTAAATTGTATATTTATTTTTTATTCATTCATTCATATATATCCCACCAGGACACTCAGTTTGTGGAACTCCAGAGAATTTATTCACATAGAATACAGTTTGTAAAATGAGCTGTCCTAATTCCACGTTAGTCCAAAAGGACTTGGCATGGCTTTCCTAAGAGTGAACTATAAAAATATGCCCTATGAACAAGAAGAACTTAGATATGAGTTTTAGTATTCATGGTATAAGGATGTCATAAGTAACTTTCTCTATTTTCTATCTTCTACTGACATACTGAAAGTGAAAGTTTATATTGAATCAGAAACAGGGCAAGCAAATGAATAGTTGATAAAGTTTTATTGTAGGCTCCTTCTAGCTGAGAAGGACTATAGATTATTAATGTCAAATTAGTCTGAATTTCCTGTGTGGTATATTAAGGCTTTTTAAATTCAGAAACAAGACTTAGGATTGGTTATAAAGGAGTGGTCTAATCAAGTCTGTGTATAATATAAAAATGAGGTTAAGCAATGGCTGATATTTAAATGTGTTTGTAATTATAAATCCTAGCAATAAAATTTAAGTTGAAAAAATTGTACCCAGAAGTGAAGCTAATTACTTCTAAAATCTCAAACCTATTTTCTTCTATTTCCTTCCTTCCTTCCTTCCTTCCTTCCTTCCTTCCTTCCTTCCTTCCTTCCTTCCTTCCTTCCTTCCTTCCTTCCTTCCTAGTTCGCTTTCTTGCTTTTTTGCTTTCTGTAAATAATTCAGGTTATAAATGGAGACCTCAGGTAAAGGAATGGCCTTCATAGTTAGAACACATCATTGAGACTATGTACCTGCTGCCATCTTGTGGTAGCCTGTCCTTAATTATTTATTACTAATATATTCTCTATCTGCATACCAAAAAAGAAAGAAAGAAAGAAAGAAAGAAAGAAAGAAAGAAAGAAAGAAAGAAAGAAAGAAAGAAAGAAAGAAAGAAAGAGAAAGAAAGAGAAAGAAAGAAAGAGAAAAGGAAGGAAGGAAAGAAAGGAAGGAAGGAAGGAAGAAGGAAGGAAGGAAGGAAGGAAGGAAGGAAGGAAGGAAGGAAGGAAGGAAGAAAGGAAGGAAGGAAGGAAGAAGAAACATGACGGATTAAAAAACTGTCAGAAAAGCAAAATCCTGAAGAGTGAACTGGAAAGTTAAGTCTACAAACCTATGTTTGTATAAAGAAATGAATAACTTTAGAGATGATGAATAAAATAATTCACATCTCTCATGAAGTAAACATGTAAAGAAATCTAAAATCATCTCTTTCACCTTCAAAGTTAACACCTCTAATTTTCTTTTTAAAGGTAAAGACCATTAATGAAAAGCTTACAATTGGGAAGATTTCAAAATATTGGTCAGGGTTTGTAAATGACGTCTTCACCAATGCCGACAACTTCGGGATTCACGTTCCTGCAGACCTAGATGTGACAGTCAAAGCAGCCATGATTGGTGCTTGTTTTCTCCTTGTAAGTATGGTCTTAAACAGTATAAGTAATTCATTTCTCTCCTTTTCAATTGTTAATTGCAAATACACAGCGTTTACCTGAAAAGTAAGTTGTATGCATAGAAAGTTAGTGTAGGACCAACATTCTTCAGAAGTCAAAATCCAGAAGCTTGCATTTCTATCAGACAACCCTTCTCTAGTGGCCCTTAAGGACTGACACCCTGTCACATCCTTTTCATCATTTCATCAAAACCTGAGTTACCCTTCCCTTTCAAATCAATTTAAATTGTCGGCTTATTTACTCTTTCACTGAAAAATACATAAACATAAATATCCTAATTATTTATCCTGGGTAAAGTTCAGGACAGTTTTAGAACTTAACAATGAGCTAGGTGATATTCAAAATGTGAAAAGTGCAATTTTCTTGCCCTTCCAATATGTACATAGATACATGAGATGACAGGAATGTGTTAATATGTACTAGTTTCCATTATTACAAAGATATTATGCCTTTGCCCTTTCTTCCCAACTTATAACTTAATTAAAAAACATTTTCTTCTTTGGTATGAAATTGGTGATAGGAGAGCAGAAGTCAAGTAATACCAATGTCAAATGCTTGGCTATCACCTGTTCTGGATGTCCCCTCTAATATATCTCCCTTATTGTCCAGCATTTCAATGCACTCACAAAGACTCATGGAATTAAAAAACAACCTACATTCTAAATAAAAATTCTCATATTTTGTTGTTCTTCAGAGTTTTAGAATCCTAAATCTTATGGTTATATTAATGTGTGCTGCTATGGGGAAAAAAAAATGGCCCTATTTACTCAGTCAATTCTAAAAACATTTGAGAAATACATTAACTGAAATAATTCCCTGGTTACATCACTGATGGATGCTTAGAGTTTAATACAGAATAAATAATTATATATAGGGATGATCTCTTCAGGAACTTAAGAGGAGTACTTTAACTCATTGGTTCCCTATCATTGGAAGGAAGTAGAATTTATATGTATAGAGTACTAGCTTTTTGTCCTTACTACAGAGTCACTACCCTCAATTTGCATTTTCATCTACAAATACAACCAACTCCTGTCGATCTTTCCTGTTACCTAATATTTCTTTCATTTTCAGTTCTACTCAAAAGGGCTTTTAATTTGCCACTTTCTGCTCACCTTTTACATTTTGATCATTTTCTGCTTCAATACTAATCCCTCCAAACACACACGTAAATGCATGTATACACATGCGCGCGCGCGCGGACACACACACACACACACACACACACACACTTTCCCAAAACTTTAATTTGGCCTTTGTAATTAAGCCTTACACTTAATACTTATATTAAAAAGATTATTTTAATCTGTCCTACCCACTTATTTTATGTAACAGGCTGATGGCAAAAATGTACTATTAACAATTCCTTACACACTGTAAATTTAAAAAGCACTGATCTAGATAATACCCCAATTATCCTAAAAGATTATTCTTCAACTCCAATGTCTAAGGGAGAAACATCCTGACTGAGAATATCTAATGGCTCCCATCCACTTTGTGTTTTTTTTTCTTTTTATCATAATATCATAAAACATTTGTGCTTTTCTTTTTGTCAACATAGCTTTTAAAACAATTTCTCACACATATTACCAACATAAATTACTGACTTCTAAATATAAATGGATAGGAAGAATTATGTTTTTAATTTTAAAATTCTGTCTACATTTTATAACCTTATTGGAAAAGACCTTTAAAAAACTGCTAGTGTGAGGACATTTTTTATTCAAACAGCAATGTTTATAAATACATCCTATATCTCCTGTGGTTCAAGGCCACCTCTCCACAACCCACAGCTCTAACTTTGTCTCCCAAGTTCCCTCTGGTAGAGTTTTCAGTACTTCCTCAGATGACTGCCTAGTTACTGATCATGTAGTCCATGGTGATATACCTAATTCTTGTTCAAAGGTCATTGCCCCATTATAACTTCACGCACTAACCCAGAATGCCCTTTAGTCTAATTCCATAAAAGCTTGATAACCCAAAATTGTGACTGATGATATCTTGCTGATTCAGAAGGTTTCCAAGTTGTTTCTGCTCTGAAAATTAGGCATGCAGGTGTCACGAAACAAAACTTTTTTATTTTTCTTCTACTGATAGATCACTTGCTGGAAACAACTTGGAAACATAATTGTTTTATATAATCAAAGCTTACATGTAAGACCCTTGATCTTAATTTGTTGCCTTTATGTAAATTCGCTCATATTCAGTTTATTTATTTGTAGGATTTTATGTTCTTTGAACATTCGCTGGCTGGATTATAACAAGGAAGATGACAAAAAGTAAATTATGCAGAATATATTTCAGTAAGTAAATGGCAAGTTTAATGATCTTGTTCTCTTGAAGATGTCAATATTTGACACTGTCTAATTCTTTTTCATTTTCTTCTAGAAATCCCTTGATCTTGGATTTCAATTCTGAATGGTTTGAGTATTTGCTCTTTTGTAATAAAATGTTCATTATTATATTTATTAAACCATAACGTAATGAAGCAATTATCTGGTTGTGAATGCATGATAGCTAAAAATGAGATTACTGGCCCTAGCACAGGTTACTTTGAGAGATTATCATTCTTTCTTTTAATTCTTTTGAATGCATGAGAAATGAAAAACTAAGGCTTTCAGCATCACTGATGAAAATTCAAAGTTTAGAGAACACTTTGAAGTTTTACTTGTACCAAATATGGTTACAAATCAAAAGAATGGGATTTCTAAAATATATTTTCATAAGTAATCTTTTTTTACTTTGTTTATTAATTTTCTTATTGTATTGAGACATTTTTACTACATATGGGAAAAGCTAAAAATTGGTTAAATAATATGTTTAAAGATGTAAAGGAAAGTAGATAAAATCAACTTGTTCTAATGGCAAAAGGTACACTTATAATCCATAAGGAAACTAATATTTACAAACCAAAACATGCTTTAAATACATACCCATGATAGAGATTTAAATAAGCATATAAATAGACTTCCAATTAGTAAAAGCAGTGGTACAGAGCAAGAACTTTATCTGTTCTCAATGAAAATTCAGAAAAAAAGGGGGAGGTAGATCTAAGGCTCTGAAAATGGACAACTCCAAGGCTTAAAAACAAACAAACAAACAAACAAATGTAACAATGCACAGGACAAATGCAGAAGTCAGGAGCACAGTCAATTCAATTAATAAATGCCTTCCCTTTAATGTTTTCAGAGTCCTTCAGATTATTGTCTAGTTATCCACATATACCCAAAGTCCACACCAGAGGAAAAAAATTTTTTAATAAATGATGAATTCTTCCCTACTCAGAATGAGGAAACAGATTTGTTTTAAGCAAAGGACCATGTAGCCATTTAGGCTCTACTTTAGAATTACACAAATATCACCCAAATTTTCATCTGCATATAATGATGTTTAGAGAAACTCCAGGCAATCCCATACTTAGTAAAAGGAATGTTCCAAGTATCTGTTACTAAGTTAGATGTTTGGAATTAGGAATCTATCATCTAGAAATATTATATATGGTAATTAAGTTCCTCAAATAGTCCACAAATATCCATTTAATTCTGGTTTCTGGGTTAAGGGCTTTATGCAAGATGAAAAGGAAGAGTTTTTCCTCCATTTTCTGTTTCAGTTTCCTTTAGCATTCTTTATCCTTACTTCATACCTTTTCTGAGTTGACCGATTAAAGATAAGATTAATGAGAGAGCTAGAGAGGATGAGATGAGTTTGTGTTCTCAGGCCAGGTGGGGTCAAATCTATGGCTGGGAAAACATGCCAAACTCAGACCACAGCACAAAGGCATGGAAGTCAGATACATTGCAGTTATCACAAAGAATGAAGAGGCCCCAGGAGTTCAGCTTATAGCTAATGGAATTCAGATTCTCTTCAAATGAGGACAACTTTACTTCTATACCCCAGGTGTCCTCCAACTAGCCGTGCTAGATCATGATTCAAAGAATACTTTCTTTTCTAGATGTATGTACCTTAGTCTTTGTACCCTAAATTTATTTAGAAACTAGATTGAACTCAGTAACTGAGTCTGAGTGAACCAACAGGTACTGGGAAAACAAACAAACAAACAAACAAATAAACAAACCCTGAATATCTTTCCCTATGCATAATAGCCTAGAGGAAAAAAACGAAAACCCACTAGATAAATTACCCATACTTCCCTCCAAAAGAGAGGTTTTGAACAGTGATCCGAAGAATAAGAGTATAACCCTGACAGCATATATAGCAGTTCACTAAAATTTGGATTCATCTGAGCCTTAATTAAAGGTTGATATACATTTATTTTAGATTTGTTGTTTTTATCAAAATGAGAATAAACCTAGAAAAAACATGAAATGTTAATACTTCACAAATTATTCTTCTTACTTTTACAATTCTGTCACAGTTTCTTTACTTGTTAAAATTAGAAAGAAATAAATTTACAAATTTTGAGTTCTCAATTTCAGCAATTTTTTCTTTATATAAACTTTGAATCTTTTTCATTCTTATAACATTTTGTTTTGGAATCTGTGGATTATCGTGGGGGGGGGAAGCCTTTCTAATAAAAATTCTCTAAATGCAAATGATTTTGTCTATTTCTTATACTAGGACATTTTTTGCCATAAAAACGAGTGAGCATTATGCTAAGTGACATATTGTATTTCTTCTAACTGTCCAGGTGTTAAATTTAGGCATCACAGATTTAAGAAATTTAAATTAAATAATCTAAGGAATCTCTGGTTTATTTTTAAAGAAAAAAAAGTAATTAAAATTTTGTTAGCAAAAAAGATAAGACTATATTAGGTTTTGTTCACTGAACCAGTATTTTATGATTATCTGCCAAAAAAGTATTATTAAAATAATGAAAATACATTTTACAGAAAATTTCAATTTAATTATAAATATCTGGTTTTTAAAGGTCAATTACAATAAAGATATAAGAATTTCAAATATGAAAATTCGGTAATTTGGTACCATGACGAAATGATTTGTTTTATGAATATATAAAAGCTAACATTAATGAGCATGTTTTAGACATTGTGCTAGACTTCTCACATGCAATTATCATCTAATTTCAATGCAACACAACAAAATTCTTATTATAAGCTCAAAAGCACCGATGAGAAAGATCAATGCTTAGGAAGGTCAAAGTAACTTGCCAAGTTTTACAGAGCTGTTAGCTTTTTGTCTGCCTTCTACAATAAGAATATGAGTGGACAAGAAATGGCAAAAAGAGAACTTCTAAAATGCATAGAATGAAAATTTTAAAAGTTCTCATTCTTGTAAAGTTTAAATATGTAATATTATCATCAATGCTCTCTCTTTTTGAAAAAGCAATATACAAACAACTTAAAATTTTTCCACTAAAAGTATAGCTTTGGTGTCATTTTTGTGGATACCTCTGTGGTTACTATCACAGATTAACAGGAAATGGGTAAACCTGAAAAAAATCTCTTTGAGAAAAAGTTTAAATTTTATTGTGTATTTTTAAAAATGTTATCAAACAAAAAAGATTTAGAAAATATTTTCTGGTATCAATAAATCATAAAGGCTATTTTAATCTACCACTTAATTGCTTTTTCAAAATTAATTTTGGCATAATCAAATAATGCATATAGCCACAGTATCACTTTGATACTTGTATTATATTCACAAGTATTTTGAGTGTTTTAAAATATATTACATTTTTAAATATGTTCAAAGCTAGCAGTAGAAAATACATAGACTAATAGATAAAAAGTTCTACTTTTGTAGATAATTGAGTTGTTCAAAACCCAGTCATACACATGTAAGTAACATACACAAATAAGTCAGACTGCAGATAGCAGCAACACCACATTATTAGCTCTGTTGGCTATACCAGCAGATTCATGGAAATACATTTTCTATTAGTGTTTACTTTGTTATTTCTATAATTTGGGAAATAGGTCCCCCCTCAGTTGTAAATCTTGTAAATCATGAGCTAATGCTTGACCAAAAAGGTGGGGACTGTCCTGGAATCCCTGAGGAAGTACTGTCCAAGTCAATTGATAGTGGACTTCATTAGGGGAGTCCCATCCAAAGGCAAATAGAAGTAGTGACTGTGGACTAAAAGGGATAAAAAAGAATGCAGCCTTTAAGTCTAAAGTAGTAAATGAGTTGGACTCTGGAGGTATGTTCTCCAGTAGAATAAATGGGTTAGGAACTACTGCATGTATGGGTAAATGGATATTTATCTGATAGGTAATATAAAGGTGGAGTAAAATAAAGAAATTGGCTTACTGGCAATGCCCCAAATGGTGGAAATTCGAGAGAAGAAGGGTCCAAAGAAGAAAGGACAGAGCAGGTGGCCCCGATATCCAAAAGGAAAGTCATTGTCCCACCTGTCACATCCAGATTAACACTTGGCTCCAGACCAGTGACAGAGATTCCTTGTAATGGGGCCAACTGTAGGGGTTCTCCTCTGTCCTGTGCAATTATTTGACAGACTATGGCTGGCTCTGATCCAAGGGTCCTTTGACCCTTGGGGCAGAGGGCAGCCCAATGACCCAACTGCTGACACTTGTAGCAAGCAGATTTGGGAGGCTTGTCTTTGTTAGGACACATTTTTTCCCCAGTGACGGGTTGGTGGCAAACAATACACTTCGATGAGTTCCTGCCATTGGGAGCTACCCATGGACCTGGGCACCCATGGACCTGGGCTGTAATTGGCCTTGAAAGGCTAGTATTTGAGGAATCCTACTTCTGTCCTTTCTTTCTCATGAGCCTGGCTTCTAATGCCTGGTCTGATAAGGTCTGTAGTGTGGATATCTGGTGTAGAAGAGGCAATTGAAATGGTAGTTGGTGAGACTAATTATTAGGGACAGAGTAGAGTGGTGTAAGGTAATAGTGATGTAAGACAGGGCAAATTCTCAGCATAGGGGGAACTCAAGCCTTGTACTGAGAGAAGGGGTTCTTAGTGAAGTATAAGAAAGAATTCAAAGGTCCAAGTGAGTCTAAAAGAGACTCAGAGGAACAGAGACAACAGAGAGAAGGGGACAATGAGAGAGACAGAGTAAAGGCCCTGAGAAGGACCAAAAGACACTGAGAGGGACCCCAAAAGTCTCGGAAATTTAGTTTATAGACTTATCCACTTTCCGGTTACAGGAATAGGTCATAGCTTCTGGTTCATTGGAGGAACTGGGGAGACTCATAAGATATTGGTTTAATTTGAGACAAATGTACCCAGCTGTTGATTTAAAACACAGATTATTTTAATGAAGTATAGAATTTTTGTTTTTTACTCGGAAAACTCTTTCATAGTATCAGTAGTAGTCTGAAGTTTTAGAAAACATTGTTTTATTCAGCAGAGAGAAGAAAAAAGAACTCTAGTTTTGTATTACCTTACTGTTGATATTTAAGTGTTTTAATGTCTAATGGCAGAATGTAAGCAAAGATGTAATTCATTTGCCCTTAATAGTTTTATAGAGGCTGTGGAAAAGGCGGGACACGACAAAGGTAGTAGAATGCCACTTGTGTTTTTAAAAAGTGCCCCCTTTTTTCTCTAGGTTTGCCTCAGTCTGAAGCAGCAATGGCTGTGTTACATTCTGGCTACCCACAAGACCTAGAAAGTTACTGAGAGTCAGAGAAACCTTATCTGTTTTTTAATTGCAATGTGATAAGTAAAAGTAAGCAATTAGCATTTTTAAATTGGTAAACTTAGGCAATAATACCAAAAGAAATAAAAAATGAATGCTGATAATAGAGTGGAAAACAGTCTAAAAGAGTGGCTTAGAATACAAACAAACAAACAAAACAAACCAAAACAACAAAAACCCCTGTGTTTTAAAAAAGGTAGCTCTCTCTGCGTGGGAATAATGAAGTGGAAAGGATGGCCCTGAAGAAAAAATGGTGGCCATTATCTTACTAAACAATAGTAGGTAAAGGAAATCAAGTTATTTTTATAGAAGTATGCAGAACTAGATCACTTTTTTGTAAAATCAAAAGAATTACATTTGGGTATATGTAAAAATAAAGAGAAAGGAGAGAGTACAAAAGTTTTAATTTTCTATTTGCTATAGCAAAAACACAGGTATGCAATCATAAATGTCATATAAAGTGTTTTTAAGTACGTTTAAAAGCATGACAGCCAGAAAATAGGTCTATCCTACAGATCTAGTTTATTTAAAACAAATTGTTTTTTCTACTTCTTTATATCTAGGAGTTGCCGTGTAATTCAGTTTCTTGTCAATGGAACATAACCAGCAGCCTATTAGGGCTTCCTGTAAAACATTTACTTTCCTGTTAAAAAGGTCAGATGTGGCTGGCTCTACTTTTCTACCCACTTCTTCCTCCTTGGTACATGATCTGATGCCTGGAAATATAGCAGCAATCTTAATGAGTCAACAAGCTAATACTCTAAGAATGGCAACTCAAATAATAGAAGGATTATGGGTCTTTGATGACATGATAGAACAATTGTACCTGTCCTGGACTACCTGGCTCCAAAATTCTTAAAGGAGATCTTTAATGTGTTAAGTATTTAAGCCACTAGTATTCAGGTAGACTGTAATATGAAGCTAAAAATATTACTATCTGATATAAGTGTTTAGAGAAATTAAAATAAGATTTAGGGTCACCCACAACAGAAATTTAGATATGAAAATAAACCGTAAAATTCTAGACAATTAAAATTTTCTGTTATGCAAATATAACATGAACTAAGACAAAAGGAAAAAAAGTTGCTACACAAAAGAAGACATAGTACTTATTCTTAATGGGGAAAGAGCTTGACCAATGTATAAGACAAATAATTTAAAAGAAAAATAGGTATACCAATGAACATAAATTTATTTAAAAGGAAATATTAATGCTAGTAAAAGTCAAATTATGTTCAAATTGCCTTTTAAAGAAATGAATTAGATTAGAAAAGATTCACTCGCTTTCCAGCCTTTTGGCTAAGATCAAGTGTAGAAAAGATTCAAGTTTGAATTATCCATTGTTATCAAAGGCTCAAGAAAGCATTACTTTTTATAGACTCTTGGTAGAAGAATAAATTGATATTAATCAGGAGGAAAATTTGGCATCAAGTGTAAATAATTTTAAATGTACATATTAGTTGAACAAGCAACTTTGTTTTCTTGGAAATTATTCTATAGATATGTTAAATAAATGCAAAAGCTTTCAAAGATATATGTACTGGGGTTCTAATTGCAAAATTGTTTTAATATTCACAATAAAATGAATGGAGACATCCTAAATGATAACCAATGGAGGATTAGTTAATATAATTGTTCATACAAAAAAAAAGAATTTTTTTTAAATTTAGAAATTAATAGCTGTTTAGATGGGGGGAGACAGGGGAAAAGGGGCAAGGGATGGGGAAGGAGGATGGAAAATGTCTGTAACACAGTACATAGAGGAAAAGAAAGTTACTTTGCAGAAGTATGCAGAACTATGATTCATTTTTTTTTTTGTAAAAATACTGGTAATTACATATACTTTATAAGATATTTTAAATTTAAAAATCTGGAAGAACAAATACCTAATTTAATAGTGTTATTTCACAGTTAGGGCAGGCATAATGCAGGAATTAATTACTATTTATATATTTCTGAAACGTATGAACAATAAACTCATTACATACACTCACACAAATATACACAACCCTCCTCACGTACACACACATGTACAATGGTCGAAGTGCAACTATGTTTAAAAACAATTATTCAGATTTGCCTCAAAGGAAAATTTGTAAGATTTCCTGAATTCATAGGAAAAAATTATTAAGAGTAAAATTTTAAAAAAATAATTACTCTCTTTTTTCCTTTATGGCTACTCCCCACCTTTTCAATTGCATTCTAAATAAGTTCATCTGTAATGAAAATCTATTTCTATTTTTTTCCATTGATTTGTTATAATGTTTAACCTATAAACATGTACCAGGTTTCCTAGAATCTATACTATCCAACATATTTAATTCCCACCCACATAAAGAATGCATTCAGAAGAGAAATTGAGAGAAGTTCTTCTCTTACTGGATTGGTATTGAAATGCTTATAGAACATCAAAGTGAAGAAAACAGGCAATACCTATCAGGAGAGAAATTTAAACCTCTAGCTCAAAAGTTTAAATCCGGTAATTGAAATTGTGAGTGCATTACTTAACCCACTGAAACTATATTGCATGAAAAGAGAAGTGTCAAAGTTGAAGGACAGAGTAAAACTTCCTAGAGACCAGCAGGAAAAACAATAAAATATGATTCTATAGAAATTAAGAGAGGAGAGGTTTCCATGAGGTGAGTAGTAGTTAACCATGCTCAGTATTACAGTGAGTTAAAAAACAAAGACGTGATTTAGTTATATTCTTGGGATCTAAGTCTTTGATATTATTAGGCCTTGGAGAAGGTAGTATTAAATGGACTTTGTTAAGAGTCCTAATTTAGTGCATTTAGGCATGATGAAAAGAAAGGAAGCAGAGAAAATGAGTGTAGTTTTTTTTTTTTCAATGTGACAAAAATAACTTAGAATTAACAGCAAATATCAGCAACCATGAGGATCTGAAAAAGGGTGGCATCTAGTGCTCTTAATTAGGCAGGGAGTATTTTAGTATGATGCAGAAAAAATTATGGGAATTAACTAAGCAAAGCCTGTAGAATAACACAACGAAAATAACATACTAAAAATTTGTGGGTAAATATGTTATTTGAATAAGACTAGAATCGTTCTTCCAGAACCAAAAGCATAAACATTTGATTAAGTATAGCACAGGAAATATAATCAATAATATTGATCATATTATTGGTAGGTACTAGACTAATCGGGGGATCACTTCATAAATTATATAAATGTCTAGCCACTATGTTGTACACCTGAAACTAATAAAAAATAATATTGAATGTCAAACCTAAAGGAAAAATAAATTTTTTAAAAAAGTAGGTTGGAAAAAAATTTTATTGATCTGAGTTAAAAGATTGAGCTTCAGTTATTATTTTATGGAGTTATTGAAAAAGATGAGGAAAAATTAAGAATTAAATGTAGAATTATGACTTCCAACTTTTTAATAAATCACTCTACACTGTTTACATGTAAATCTAGACATCATGGATTCATATTAGATTTCAGAAAATATAATTTGTTAATTAAAGTCAGTAGATCAAATTTTAATTACTTAAAACCTAATTATACAGCTAGAAAGTAATTCTAAAGATACATGTAGCCTGGAGTTTAACATTTTTTTTTATATTAAAATTATGTCTATTGGTCATACAAAAGGAAGCAATTATTTCTTCCTGTACATATACAACTACTGATAACAAAATAATCTCCAAATGTTATAAATTTTACCTTCCTTTTACTTCTTACATTTCTTTCTTCATCTCCCTTTCTACTGTCATTTCCTATTTCTGAACCTGAGGACTTATGTCCCTGGCACCAGCCTCTCTTTCCTACAATTCATTTACCATATGATCAATAGGCTGACTTTTTAAAACAAGTGCCTCAAAATGTGTTTCCCAGTTAAAAACAACTAAAAATAAGAACTCATCTCCCCTTTCTCCTAAGTCTCTAATAAAATTATGCAAATGAAGATAATGAAAGATAAAACAGATCTAGCAAAAGGCAGCCCAGTTTAACATGAAGTCTACAATAGAGAAACTCCCTGATCCTATGAGGGTGTCTGGCTCAAAGACAGCAGTGTCAAGCAAGGTGGGAATAGAAAGAATGTTTAAACACAGTTAAATGAAAGTCTGTCTACTAAAATACTGTGCTAGTCTAGTGTTCCACACTGATTTCATTTCTAACCCCTTCCTTTCCTCTATGCACATTGAGCATAGCAGCCCAGCATTATACTCCCAGCCATCCCAAAATAGCACTCGTAAAGAAATGAACTGAGTGTAAGGTTTCTAATATTGTTGGAATGGCTTCCAGTGCCATACAGAGTAAAATTCCCCATATAGGCCCCTGAGATCTATCATCTGGCTGAAGCTAAGGGGGTCTAGTCAACTCATTTTAGCATTCAAAGAGTGAATTTCCTGTCTATTCACCATAAAGGAGACAAGTACTGTTCATACTTGAGCTCACAGTCTTAGTCTTACAGGTGGAAAAGAGCTAACAGAGAAACAGATATATAAGAGCAGAGAAAAATGGCAAGATTCTCCAGTCTTCTACTCTTAAATATGAATAAACTAAGGACCACTCAATATATGGAGAAACAGAAAACCAAGACAAAGAAAAAATTGCTGACCAAAAAAAATATATATATACACACACACACACACACACACCAGGAAACAGAAGAGCATTCTATATATACACACATATATATATATACATACACACACACACACACACAGAGACACACACACACACACACCAGGAAACAGAAGAGCATTCTAAAAATAAAACTCTTGAGGAATTTAAAAAATTAATACGTGCACTAAAGAAAAACAGCAGGCTATAAAAAACAAATAAAAGTAAGAATTCTTGGAAAATAACATTGTATTACATTCCTGGTACCCCTGTGATTTAGTATCATAATCTAAAGTAAATCTGAATTTTCTAGTAGTGCTAAGAATTTTAGCTCCTTTTCTAGGAAATATTTATTAGAAATATTAATAACATAATTAGTAAATTTTAAATATTAATTTTTTTCATTCTCAGATGTAGGTAAATTACAATAAAGATATTAACCAAAAAGAAAAGTAAGCAAAGGCATGTAGATTATACATAAACAAAGTGTACAATCACTTGCTGAATGTTTTGTTTACATTGTTTAATAAAAGTACCACTCAAGCACTTGGGCACAAGAATTAGGGGCCATATTTGTATATTAAGAGAAAGAAAAAGGTTTAATTTTTATGGTATTGTCCCAGAGTACTATAAAAGAAAAAAATTATAAATATATTATCCAGATAAATAATTCACATGAATAATTGACAAACTGCTAATTCATTTCTTAGATTTTAATGTTACTATTACTGCTCGGGGCGACCTGAACTCCATTGTTGCCCTGGTAACACCAGGGAGTCTCCGTTTCTTTCGCTGATGCAGAGAAAAAATGCAGCTCACAGAGATTTGGGAAAAGTAGAATTTATTGAAAGTACATTTTAGAAGACTGGTCACGCTAAGGAAGGCTGCAGCCCTGTGGAATTTGGGAGGCAAAAAGATGAAAGATAAAAGGCAGAGCACGCTCCAAGGGAGGAGCGGGTTTTCAGTAAAGAGGGCTGTAACAGCACAGAAGTGGGGAGGTCTCTTTATATTTGGGCTGTGATTGGTGGTTTCAAAGATGATCTGCCTGTGAGATCACCTTAACTGTCTTTTGGCTGTTATATAACTCCCTATTGCACATGAGGTTACCCAGAATTCATCTGTTATTATTAGATTCATGAATCTGTGGGCATAGGCATGATATTATAACGATGGTTTAATGAGGCTGAGGTGAAGAAAGAGTCAGAGTAGTCCTTACTGTTCAAGTGTTCGTGGCTGGACTACATTAGTTTTAGGTTATGGCCCTCCAGTCCTCTGTCTCTCAGGATGCAGAATGATTTTTAAAACTGCAAAATAGGTGCAGTTTGTGAGCTGGGCCTTCACTCTTTTGTTTCCCTGTCGCTCATGTCTAACTACCTACCTAACATTACTGCTTCTGAAAAAAATGCAAAATTCTAACAAGTAATTATATTATAAAAATGTTTCAGCTTACAACTTTATTTTTTGTGTGTATGTATTTGGCTTAGTAAGAACTACACAGAGAATATACAAATTTTCATATAAAATTACTTCTATTAAAATGAAGGACATTAACTTAAACCAGGATTCTATACAGCACTAAAAAGTAAGTTTGAATAATTCTTCATAAAGGAAATAATCTTTGTCATGAGCTCAGTTACAGTAAAGTTGTTAATTCCCACAAGTTTTCCTAAATTCTACTCTCTCAGGCTAATTGATTATAAACAACATCTCTATATATTCATAATATAGCAAAATTCTCAATTGTAAAAAACAAAACCCACTCTGGATAACTGAAACATAAAATAAATGTATTAAAGGATAGTAGGTAGTTTTCAGTGTCTTGTGGAAGACCAGCGTCTGGCGTGCAGTTAAAAAAATGCCCAAACACTGAGAAATTATCCAAAATTCAGGACATGTACAGATTTATAGAAGAAGGGTAGGAAGGAAAAAATTAGGAATTCATAAAACAGACAAAAGGATGAGACAGATTTTTTTAGAGAGGACATAAAAGCATCAATGTTGCGGGAAATGAAAGTTCCTACAATATTTTCCTCTATATTTTTCATTCATAAACTCAACTGATAGTGTCAGTGCCTTTGGGAATAATTCAGTTGAAAGTAAAATGTGAACAAAAACAGTGAAAGCAATATGTAAGAGAAGCCACAACTCTAAAAATGCAGATATAGCTACACTCTGACAGCCTATGAAGACTTAAATTTTAATTCAATCCAGAATTAGAGGTGTCTGTGAGAGCTAATCGTCCTTCCCCTCATATAATAACAAAGATGAGGGAAGTCATTTTATTATCATCTTCCACTATCAATTTCCTGATTTTTCCACAGAAACTATTTAAAGCAAAATATAAAGCAATTTGTGGTTAAAATTAATATCCTGGTTTTCTGTATTCTTCCACCAGAAACCATGAGTCTTATTTGCCATGTGATATTTACTGATAAATTCCTTATTATAGAGAGAAAACTGAACATTTTTTTCAAAAATAGCATTGACAGTAACATAATTTGGTATGCTTTATGCTTTGGTTAAAATATTTTTAATAAAAGTAGTTATATAGATGGAGAAAGTATTTATTAGAAGAGGAAAACATTTTCTCTTATGGACTAAGTGCAAAGAATTTTATGGAAAGAAGAAAAGTCCTGTTTTCACAACCCAATTTCCTTAGTACACAATAGTGCCTGCTGAAAGCAAACTTTATTACATAAGAAAAAAATAAGATTCTTATATTTAGAAATTATTTGAATTTTCTATTATTAATGTAAATAATAGTTGAGTAATATGTTACCATTTGGAAAATTATAACTTAAAGTCTCTCACCTAGATAATGTTTTTCGAAAGTAACTTTCAAATACTAAAAAAACCCATAGGAAAATATCATACATAATTGTAAACCACTGAAAACATGCATGTTTCTCAAAGTTAAGAATAAAATATGGATACACCTTCAATTATTGATACTATTCAATAATGTTTTAAAGATTTTTAACCAATGAATAAAGCATGAAAAAATAATAAACTTATGAATATTAGAGAAAAGATATCAAAATTTGAAGAGTATATTATTTTATTTTTAGAAAATATTAAACAATCAACTGAAAAACAATAAGGCATTCAATACCAACAAGTATTAACTACTTTCCTATAAACCAGCAATAAAAAATTTGAAAGATCAGTGGAAAAAAGATCCCATTTAAAATTAACTACAAATAATGTAAAATGCCCCCAAATGGATACAAATTTAAATGAGCAAGAACTGAACATCGAAAAAAATAAAATAACTATAAAACTTTGCTGAGGGTCATAAAAGAAAAGATGGATAAATGGAGAGGTTTTTTTTGCTGCCAGGGTCCCCAACCCCTGGGTCATAGACTGGTACCGGTCCATGGCCTGTTAGGAACCAGCTGCACAGCAGGAGGTGAGCAGCAGGCAAGCCAGCAAGGCTGCCATCTATATTTACAATCACTCTCCAGCACTAGCATCACTGCCTCAGCTTCTCCTCAAATCAGGCATTAGATTTTTGTAGGAACACCGGTCCCTGGTGCCAAAACAGTTGGGGACTGCTGACCTAGAGGACATTATGATAAGTGAAACAATCCAGACACAGGTAGATAAATACTATATAATACTGTATAAAGTGATAATACTTACATGAGAAATATAGTCAAACTCACAGAAGCAGAGAGTGGAATGATGGTTGCTAGGGACTGCAGATGAAACCGGATAGCTAGAGTTCTGTAGACCAACACAGGAGTTGGGCTATTTAGAATAAGCATTTATTGTCAGAGCACTGGTGATCTGAGAAGGCAGCACGTTATCACTTTCAAAGCTGTCTTAACGTTCTCAGTTTGGCTTAGTACATTAAAGGGAAAATCTAGGCATTATTCCAGGGACTACATTGAGGAAAAAGGTCTGTTCACCTTCATAGAGCCTTCCGGGATTCCTTCTGGCTATATGGCCTTTCTTATGGTGTCAGCAACCCAGGAACAAAGATGGGAGTAATCTATAAAGAATGCTAAACCATAAAAATTATCACCAGCAAGCATTTGGACATAGTCAAAAGTTTCAGGGCAATTTTCTGAGTCAGGGGACATTCTAAACTTGAGTCAGATTAAAAATAATCTACTGTCTGATTAAAGACTGGGGAAACCAGTGGACAGTGGTGCTGAAACATATCTAAAGTCAAGATGTTATCCTTAGTCTAAAGTCCATCTGAAACCTATTGCTCTCATGACTATAGACCTGAGGCTCAGTTAACCTTATGTCCTAGGGTTAATGATTAAAGGAGCAGGCAAACAGAGGATAATGGTGGGGGTGAGGGGGAGTAAGTGAGCCACAATGCCATTATCTGGGCAAACCCAGATTGAATCAGAAGAAAGAACTATATTAAAGAAATGACGTTTGTGTGTGGTAATAAGCTCTAGAGTAAGAAGAGATGAGACCAGAAACTCCGTTGAGGCCCATAATATGCAGGTCCCTGTATCAGGTCCTTCTTCAGGGAGATGGGGAAATGAGGAGGTACTAGTTAAAGGGTACACGTTTCAGTTATGTGAGGTGTGTAAGTCCTAGAGATCTACAGTATAGTGCCTATGGTTAACAATATTGTATTGTATACTTAAAATTGCTAAGAGAGTAGATCTTATATTGTGTTCTTATCAGAAAATAATAATGATGATAAAGTGGGCAGGAGGAATCTTTTGGAGGTGATGGATATGTTTATGGCATTGATTGTGGTGCTAGTTTCATGCATGTATACTTATGTTACCGTTTGGGAGTGAATTGAATTTAGGTGTCACCTCAGTGGCATGGGATGATAATGACGCAGAAGTGTTATGAGCATTTTTTCCTCAGTTCTTCCTCACGGACGCAGGAAAGAATCACAGGTCAGTGAGATTTAGAAAATATTTATTAAAAGTATATTTTATAAAGACAGAGCACGCTCCAAGAAGGAAAGAGATTTCAGTGAAGAAAGCTGTAACCACTCAGAAGTAGGAAGGTCTATCTTATATTTGGTCCGTGATGGGTGGTTACAAAGGCATTCCTAGGTGATTGGCGCATGAGGTCATTTTGATTGACACTTGGCTGCTATATAACTCTTTGCCTAGGTCACATGTGCTTACCCAGAATACAGTTGTTATAATTAGATTCATGAACTTCCAGCATAAACATGGTATTTTAATGATGGTATAATGAGGCTTAGGTTGTGGGCAGGTTAGGGTAGGTAGTACCTTCTGAGCAGGCAGATTAAACCACCTATAGATTATGGCCCTCCTGTCCTTTATCTCTGGGAATTCAGGAGGGATTTTCTAACTACCAACAGGATGTTCTTTAGGTAGTCTCTAGGCTGGGCCTCTATTCCTTTGTTCTCCTGTCACTCATGTCTAACTAGCTACCTAACGCTTATCCAGTTGTATACATTATATATGTATAGCTTTTTGTATGTCAATCATACCTCAGTAAAATGGTTAAAAAAAAAACATTTTAACTGCTTAATTTTGTTTCTACTCCAACAGATAATAAGTTATTGCTTCACTATCAAATGGGTGGTCTAAATGATATGTATTCACTATCTGATGACAGTTCTAGAGGACAAGAAAAACAAACTGGTGATGTGACCTTCATCTTCTTCTGACAGGTGAGTAATAGAAAGAGGGAAAAAAATTATTAGAGCCCACCTACAATTACATTTCTTATCTTTTCTATCTTCATTATCCTCAGTAAAATGAGTCATATCACTTTTAGGAACACTTTTCTCCAATTTGTTATCAACAACTGCCACAAAGCCAAATGCAGATAAACCCCCAAGTAATCTAGTTTGTTGTAAGCCCTTTGAATTTGAACAGAAATCAATCTTGCCTGAGGCTGTCATGAAAAGTACCTTGATATTTCCCACAGTAACTACTTCTTAAACTTTCCTTTCTAAAGACCCTCATTGTCTAGATTAATTCTAAACCACTATTTTGTTCAATAATCCTAGTCAGGTGAACTAAGTCCTCTTAAGGAAAGCTTTCTTATTCCCTAAATACCACTTTTCATCCTTACTGGTTTTCCTTGCTTAGCGTTCCTAAAACAGAGAGGTCAGCCAATGGGAGGGGAAATGGGCAGACAACTAGACTGTTCTAAGTTCCACAAAGTGAAGATTTACCTAGGATCTCAGATGTCTCTTAAAATACAACAATTCAACCTAAATTAACTTACTTAACTGTTCCTTTTTAGTGGTAAAAGTTTGAATATGAGTAGATAGATAAATGACAGATTATGTTCATTTAAACTATAAAAATATAGTTAATAATTATAATTAGTGTGATAACATGAGGAATTCAAATGTGAAATCAGACTCACGAAAGAGATCTTACTCAGGTATCAAGCTTTACTAAAAATGGTCAGGATACAAGTTGTATAGTCACCATGCAGAAGTGAAGCAGAAAGAGGTTTAGAAACATTGACACAACTCTTTGAGGCCTTTCTTGCCACTTCAGGATATCCTGGCCCCAATATGACCAATTGCTTAATAATTTATGCAGCTACATTACTTAACAGAATAGAGTTATTTTGGTCATTAAAAACTTCCCCATTTTACACCCAGTTAGTTACACAGTTCATTTGACATTTTCTAAGGGGCTCTGTCTTATAAAACCACAGATTCTAGATTTGTTTACTGGACAAATCCTAGACAAGCCAACTCCATTCTACTGTAAGCATTCCATAGATAAATTCTCTACTTCTAGCAAATACCATTATTTTGATTATCAGATCTGCCCTTAGTATATTTACCAAGGAAATTTAACCAGATCAATTTCTTTTCTGAATGACAAGACAGTAGAGGGAATTAGATTCCAGACTTACTGATTAAAAAATATTCTTCCCAGACTTAATATAATGTAGTTATAGATATATATATTAGCATCTTTAGTTGTGTTGCATTATGAAGAATTTTCAGGCAAATCCCCTAAAAAAGTGCTTTAGAAATTTTTTAAACTACTGACTTCTATTAAAACATTTTACTCTGTATTATTCTGCTAGAAAGCTTATAAAATACAACAAGTTGGCTATATTTTAATTAACTAATCCTCAAAAATTATTCCAGCAACTCAACAATCATGTCACATAGTCCTGATAAGATTTCAAGTTAAAAAAAAATGATGACTTTTTTTATTTCAATATATGTAGAAACCTCCTTTGCTCTTACCAAAGCAAGTTGTTAATAGTAATAGTCAATAATAATAGTAGTAGAAACAGCAGTTAAAATATTAATAGTGTTATTGCTAGGGTGATGTGAAATCCAGCATTGCCCCAGAGACATGGAGGGAGCCAATGCAGAAAGAAATACAGTCAGTCAGTGAGATTTAGAAAAAGTAAGATTTATGAAAAGTACATTTTAGAAGAAGACAGGCCATGCTAAGGAATGCTGCAGCCCTGTGGAATTTGGGAGGTGACGATAAAAGCTAAAAGATAAAAGGCAGGATAAACTCCAAGGAAGGAGCAGATTTTCAGCAAAGAGAGCTGTAACCACAAAGTGGAAAGGTCTATTTATATTTGGGCCATGAAAGGAAGTCCTGGATAATTTGTATGTGAAGTCCCCTTGACTTACAGTTGGCTGCTATATAACACTTTGCCTACTGTGCATGTGCTTACCCAGAATTCAATCTGTTATAATTAGATTTATGAACTTCCAGGCATAAGCATGATATTATAATGATGGTATAATGAGGCTGAGATTATGAATAGGTAGGGTAGTATTTTTTGCACACACATTTGTGGCTGGTTAAGCCAGCAGCTTTTATGGCCTTTGTGCTCTAGGATTTAACTTAATTTATAACCCTAAAGGGGTGGTGTTTCTGGGAGATCCTTAAGGAAGTTCTTCAAGGGAGGTTTCTATGGTTACAAAGCTGGGCCTTTGCTCCTGTTGCTCATGCCTGACTAACTACCTAACAGTCGTAGTTTAATTTTTGCCCTTTCACAAATTTACAAATTTAAGTCATTATCTCACTCACTCTTCAGTTAACTGTGTCATAAATTGTAGTCTGAGGTGGTCCTTTTAAAGTGGGAAGAGAAGTATGTGTTTTCCTTATACTCAGAGGAAAGAATTTGTAGGAGTATGCAGTACAAAGTGAATAGGTTTGTTGGAGTGATAGCTTTCTAAAAATCCTGCTGTACCAGCCAGATGTTGGAAAGAGATTCTATGGCTGTTTCCATTTTTAAATAACCCTGGACCTGTTAAACGGCTGAAAGGCTCATACCTCAAGTCCAACCCTGGTTGCAACGGTTACTTCTTTTTATAATGAAATGGACAAGGTAAACCTGTGTACTTATCCTAATAGAATTTTCAAATTCAGCTTTCTCTTTCATTCTCATTCTTTATTCCTTCTCTCAGCATCTGTCTCTCTGTCTCTCTGTTTTCCTTTCTGTTTCTCTCTTTCTCTCTCTCATACACATACACACACATTATAAATAAATTGGGCCTTCTAATTACTTTCATCTGAGATGCAATAAAATTAAAATACTTTTACAACAACTTCGGTGTAGATGATCAGAAAGTTGTTCTCTGGAGAAAGTGAATAAAGAAAAAAAATGCCTCTAGGTTTTGGGGGTACAAAAAGGGGAAAAAAAATCAGCTTTCTACTGATTCACCACACAGTGAAGCAAACCAATCAGTAAGGCTTGCCACTGAAATCTGCTATTTTATTGCCTCTGGCATATATATAAATGGACTAACAACCACCAGATACTTAATAAAGGCCTCAGACAAGAGAGACAAAAACAAACAAAAAGAAAAGCTAACTTTGCAAAAAAAAAAAAATCCCAGAGATATTGCTGAAAAAATAGCAAAAAAAAAAAAAAAAAAAAAAATTCCCCCAAACCCATAATTAATGTCCTCCAAGACATCAAAAATAATCTACAAAACAAGAATAGAAACTGTAAGAGAGGGCATTGGTGTGGCACGGGGGGCGGGGGGCAGTAGTTGAAAATGGAATAACAAAGCTTTTATATTAAATTAGGATAAAAGGTAAATTGAGAAAATATCTCAGAAATTTTAACAAAAATTCTGAGAAAAAAATAGAGAAGCAAAGGTATCAGAAGGTAGAGGGTTTAGAAGAAGTTGAGAATTGAACTGAAAAAGAAATAGAGTAAGGGTTGAAAAAGAAAATATAACTAAAGCACGTCTCCTGAGTCAACATGTTCTGTTTCACATTTAATGAGTATTCTTTTTTGAATAAAATTGTCCATCTCTTCTATTAAGAAGTATAGACAATTTGTAAGAGAGCCCTAGAAGTCTTATTGGCAAAGAATGACCCAGCTCTAATTATAAATGAAGCTTATGCTCTTATTTTGAGAGATCTCTCTGTATCTCAAATTCACTGAGCCATTTCTGTGATTATTCCAGGCCTCAAAACTTCTCTAAAAGAATGGGTTCTGAATTTTTAAAAACATTAATCTAAAACAGGTCTTTCCATAGCACACCGTGCTGAGACCTATTGATGTCATTTGGAGCTAAAGCAGTCCTGTATTTTTTCTAATCTATGATCCCAAGATAAGTACCAAATCAAATAAACAGCAACTTTTACCCAAAATTTCAAAGCTTATATTTCCTAGGCACAACAGATGGTAAAGTTTAACTTGGTTGATCTGAGAGACTGGCCTTTCAGACAGGGAGCTAGCCTTGCGGAACTCCTGGGAGAGTGCTGAAGGGAATCAGGACTAACCCACGTGATAAAACAGGAGCAACTACTAAATTTGGACCTGAATACCCAGTCTTGCCGGAGGAATAACTGGTGCTTCCTCAATCAGGAATAATGAGTAAAAAATAGGGCTGACAACAAAGGTTCTGACACATTGCACTGTTTTCAGCATTAGATTAAATTCAGAATGAAAATCAAAAGTATAATTGGTGTGACATGAGAACCAAACAATGAGAATAGATGCTGGAGTGGATAGAATTCTAAAGACTTTCCCCCCAATTTCCATCCCCAGTTAGTTAATCAAATACTAGTCTAGGTACTGCTGTGAAAGTTACCTAGGTTACTAATCAGCTGACCTCAAGGTGGTGATTAGGCTCCTGGACTATCCAGGTGGGTCCAATGAAATCACATAAGACCTAAAAAGCGGAAGTCAGGAGGACAGAAAGGCAGTAAGAAAGATGCTCCAGAGTTGGAAAGTCAGACATACATACAATTGCTGCTTCTGAAGATATAGGGATCAGTGTGGTGCTAAGGGCAGGCCCCCAGATGACAGCCAATTAAGGAAACCAGGACCTCAGTTTACAACCAGAATGAAATGAATATTTCGCCAAAACTTGAAAAGAGTTTTGAAAGTAGATTTCTTTCCAGAACTTCCAGATAAAGAGCCCAAGGTGAATCAGCCATGTGAGACCCAGGTTGGGAGAACCCGGGTAAGGCAACCCAGACTTCTGATCTATAGAACTATGAGGTGACGAAATTGTATTTTAATTTGCTAAATTTGTGGTAATTTGTTACAGCAGCAGTAAAAATCTAATATGAACGTCCAGCCTATCAGTATAGCTTGCATATAGGCAAGTCATTGCTATCAGCCCTGGCTATGCCTTGTAACGTTTAACCTGAAAACTAGTGTTACCACCAAACTAGCTGCTGAAATACAGAGAGTTGTTTCTGCATATTTTTTTCTACTTTCCATCTACAATCAAATAATGCAAAACTAAATGCCCAAATATTTATTCTCCATGTAGACTAGTCTCATTTTGTACAAGTATTTAGTGGCAACGACAAATAGCACTGATACCTAATAATTTCTAGGACTCCAACCCACTCATATGTTCTAGAGACTCACATGTGCGGTGTACAACACTGTTCACAGCATTATATATAATAAATAAATTATGACATAATTATTACATGAAATATGCAATCCTTGAATAGATTTTTGAAGGAAATAATCGTATTTTAAATAAAAGTAGGATGCTAAATTATATCAACTGAGTCTAATTTTAATAAAAATACAAATATACTTGCACATAAAAGAAGATGAAACAAATACATTATGTTGTAGTGGTCTGTGGTAGAGTTACCAGTAATTTTTGTATATTTTTCTGAGATATTTTTAAAAATGTCTATATGTTATAACTTTGCAATTTGATTTAAAAAAAAAAACACTGAACATCAATCTGTAGAATATGTTTTATATTTACACATATGTCACTAGTTCCATGTTTCACTTTGTCAAATTAACCTTTTAGCCCCTTGGTTTTCTCATCTGCAAAAATATATTGGCTCAAAGAACCTAACATCTCTTTGAACACAAAAACTCTAAGAAAATGTAAATATAAAAGTGTCAAGAAAACCCTAAGTTTAAAATATATCTCGTTAGCACTTTTGAACTTGACTCTTTATTTTTCTCTTTCATGTCATTGTCAAATAGGTCCCTTAGCATTTTCGGAATACTGAGCATGAGTCATCTCTTAAATCACAATAGAAAATTTTTTGCTTTTCATCCTGTCACTACATGAGTTTTGAAGATGGTTTAAAAACAAGAATATAAACCATTGGGAAATTGCTACCTTAATTTTTCTTTAGACTATTTTAAGTAATATTTTTATGTAAATTACAACTATATAGAATCGTTTTTGACTTTTCTAGCCAAAATATTTATACTTTTATCATTGGCTTATATTAACATTTGGCATGTTTTTATGTTTGTAAGGAAGAGTTTTAATTGAATTTATTTTTAAAATTATATAGATATAGGACTACATTTATCAAAACTTTTGTATCATTAAAATTGTATTTTAGCCATCTAACTTAAAGCTTAATGAACACTATGCATATTGGTTTTAATTTAAAAAACATTTTGTTTTTTAGATATTTTATTTTATAAGTAGGCATATAAATAAATGTTCAGCTGGGAGCAAATTCAGTACAATTCTTTCGGAAGGCATCTCAGCGAAATATATAAAGATAACTAAAATGGTCAAGCATTTTGACCATGGAATTCACCTGTAAATTTAAACTCAAGAAATATATTTTTTAAAAAAGATACATGATAGATGTTTAATTCCACTTAAAAAAAAATCTTTCAATTATGAGCCTAAAAAATATCTATTAACATCTTCCCTGGATTGTTTGAATTTTTCATCTACAAATCTCAACCTACAGATTAAACCTAACTTCTTAATGTTTGAATTTGCATTACCCTATAAACCGAAAAAATGAATTAGAAATTCAGTAGTCAGTAAGGAATGTTTGGAATTTGTTTACCAGGCTAATACATACAAATTATATTCCTTGAAATATCATTATATATAATTATCATACATGACTATGGAAATGTTTTCTTCACTATTATCTCTTTGGAATTGAATATATGACCAAGTAAATAAAGGCAACTACTGTTTGGGTATTACTTTGCAAATGAATTCAACTCACCATCTGAATTTGCCCACCTGCACTGAACATTATTACTAAACAATTTCTTCTTTGTACCTCAAAAGACATAACTGACATCCTATTGTTACTGGAAAAATTAAAGATTAAAGTGTTCTTCTTTTTAAAATGTAGATAAAATGTTGAATTATCACCAGTACTGACTGGTAAAAGTAGAGCTGACATCTAACAAAACCATGATACGTGCTTGCCATGTTATTGTTTGTTTTTAATTTCCATATATTACTGTTTGTTGATTCCACTGGTGACTTGATTGCAGGTGATAAGGACAGACATGATATAGTGTAGTTAAATAACTGAGATATTGACCCTATTTAATATATTATTTATATTGAACTCGGATTGACATATGATATATTTATTATAGTGATATTGAATTGAAGGCATTATTGACCTTCAATGGGTTTTTATTTGTAATGTTTTATTTTGTTTTATTTAAATTTGGCATTTATAAAGGAGTATCACACTCAAGCTCAGCCTCTGACACAGTAACCAAACATTTTTACTTCATAAGTATGAGCCCTTATAATCTGAATATTAAATTCTTCAGTTAACAGGGTGTCAAATTGTTCTTAGAATTTTATTAAAGTGTCTCTTGTTTTTGCTTGTGCTACATCCAAGAACGTTTGTTTTCAGTTAACAAAGGTTTAGTTCAATGAACTTGATTCCCTTTTGGGTTTTTCTTTACATCCTCATAGTTAGTCATCTTTGATATTTGCTTATAACAACATTTAAGTTAGTTTAATAAGCAGTAATTATCATTACTTTTTTTTTAATCCTACACTCATTATCCGTACTTTATTGTCTTCCCTTTTATTCTGTAAACCACTGTAATATGGTTTCTGCTCCCACCATGCCAATAAAATTGCCCTCGTTAACATTGGTAATGGCCTTTTAATTGTTACTTAGGACTTTAACTGAGAACTAGAATAAATGTATAAAAAACATCTCTCCTATGCTTAGATTTCCTGACTTTTAAACCTAATAATAATAATCTATTCCGATGGTTACTTGATGGTTTAAATAAACAGATAGTTTTAGGCCCCAAATTTAACTATTTTATTTAGTTGGTTTGGAATTTGAATAGATGAAAATTGTTTGACTTGCGCAAAGTGAAAATTAAAACAGATAAACCCATCACATGGTGACTGATAAACAATAGTTTTAACTGGTAAACCTAATGAAAAGATTTAGCCCTGTGCCTCCTCCCAGGGCAACCAGAAACAGCAGCATGGCCACTCCCACTCTGCTCACTGAAACACAGGTGTATCTTTCTCTCTTGCTCTCACTCTCATTCTCTTTCCTACCTGAAAAACAATGAGAACTAGTACACAGAGAGACAGACCTGAGATGACAGAAAAAGATCCTACTTTCCACTATGATAACAGTTTCCTGCTTGGTTTTAAATCATGGCATAATAAAATTGTGAAATATGTTTTCTGTTTAGTGACCTCTCTTTCCTTCTAAAATTGGAGAAGTGGAAGGCACAATAAATTAGGCATTGTGTTTACTGTTTAACCAGAAGGTATGTGTGAACACTCTTTTCTTGTCATTAAGTACAAACAAAAAGACATGATCTTGTGACCTAAATGCAGGACTTAGTTAGCCATTATAGATACTCTCTTACTTCCTACAGCGTGTGACACTGTGATTACTTCATCATTAAAGTCTCTCCCAACTTAATTTCAGAAACATCACGCTTCTGTGTTACACATCCCTTTTTGCCTCCCCTTCAGTTTCTCTGAGGAGAAAAAGAATAAAGGATAAAGGAGCCCATGTTCTTTAAGGACATAGAATGTAGTTAAATACTGAGATTTTACCTATTGTTCCTCCTTTCCATACTTGACCTATTCCTCACACTGCAAAGTTTCAATGGCATAGGTCCATCTGGTTCTCTTAACAGGCAGGCAGTAATATTTTAACTGTCTACCAGTTTTTTTCATTTTGATGTCCCACAAGAATTTCAAACTCAATTTAACTGGGTATTATTCCTAATCTCATTCTGTAATACCTATCTATATGCATGTACTACCATCAATCCAGTTACTCGCAATGGAAACATTCTTAAAATAATTTCATTATTTTCTCTCCCTAAAATCTATTCAGTCACCAAGTACCACCTATACTCTTTTTTTAAAAAAAATTTTTACTCCTGGAATACATCCCCTCCTTTCTAATTTCACTAAACACTATCTCACTATGTTTTTCAGGATTGCAATATTTTGTGTTTGGAATAGTCATTAAAATGATCTCCTAGTTTCTCCTATCCAAAAAAATCATTCTTCACACTGTCACTAATTTAGTTTTTCTGAAACAAGAACTTTATAGTGTCCTTTTCACATTTAAAATTATATTACTCATATCTACTCTTCTATATCAAATCCAAACTTTTCACATAGTGTGTGACCTTTTACAAGTGGCTCCTACCCAACCTTTCCAGAATTGATTAATTTGGATAATGGTGGTTACTGTAACAAATTTCAATGGCTTTTCTCAATACAATTTTATTTCTACCTCGCATGTCTATCAAGGTGGGAGTTTCTAGTCTGTGAGTAGCTTTTATCCACATAGACTTAAGGCTACTGGATCCTTCTATTTTGAAGCTCACCATCCAATAGGATCTTATTGTCCTCTGCATCAGGCCAATGGAAGGGAAACAGCATAGCAGAGGCTCATCTACATCTTAAAAACTTGAGCTTGGAAGTAATATATTTGTTCCATTTTCTCACATTTTATTGGCTGAAATTCATTCAGATAGCCACGTGTTAGACAGCTACTTCTCATCACCAATTCTATCCAAGGAAGAAGAAACACAATTTGGGTGAATAGTTCATCGCTTCTGCATTAACATAAGGAGTTTCTTTCAATTCCGTATCTTGCTCCCACTGGCACTGCATACATACATATATACTACTTGTATTCTGGAAATACACCATGGTCTCCCTTGGCATATGTTGCTGCCTTTTGCTACTGGTCATCTTCTATTCTTTTAAAATTTAGCTGAGAAACACTTGTGTTGAAAGCCATTATAGAATTTGTGTTTCTGGCTTAAAATCTTTCATATGTTTTATATATTTTTCTGTTGCAACAGGTGGTTGGAAAACCTGAATAAACTCAGTTTTATGCATTATTACTTTTAAAATCCCTTTTTTACCTTAGTGGGACCTGAAAATATGAATATTGAAAATAAAATCTGACTCATTTAAAGTGATCCTTACTACAAATTTCTGAAAATATTTTTGGTAAAGTAATAGGACTTTTTAAAAATAGTTGTCACCTTATATCTGGCAATAGTAGTATGTTAAAGAGTAGCTTTTTGTTTGTTTTAGTCTTTAGTAAAACTCTCTAGAAGATTACATAAAAATCCCTTGCTTAATAACAAACTCATTTTCTTATCTTTCTGGGGAGACATCAGACAGCATCTCTCAGCTTTCCTTTCAGTTAAGGGTGACCATATAACTGAGCTGTGACCAAGGAAATATGAACAGAAGTAATGTGTCGATTCCAGATCTGAGCCATAAAAAACCTCCCATATCTAACCAACTTCTCCCTTCCTCTGTCTGCAGACTCAATGTCAAAGCCCAAAAAAATTAGAAACCATATATTAAAGGTGCCAATGCTTTTATTAGCCTATGACCTGGAATAATTCTATAGAACAGGTTCCCACTCCACCAAAGGTGAACACTTCCATTTGATTATGCCATGAAAAAAGGAAAAAAGCTTTTATTGTTTATATCACTGAAGTTCGGGTGTTGATAATGCCACCAGCATTACCTCAAATAATATGGCTCAACATTGATGACTAAAGACTTTGTGTTGGTAATCTAATTGGAAAATTAAAATGCTCTACTGTCCAATGGCTACTATAACAAGAAGGTATCATAAGACCAACAAAAGAAGCACACAACTCTGTAGAATATAACAGAATTCATTATAGCGTAATATATTAGGGGAAGATTGGGTCAGAGGCACACAGAGGATCCAGCAATTCTGCACAGATTATTCTCTACTATAGACTCCTGTTATTATACTTTTAATATAGTATAACTTGGGTACAAATGATTGACTAGACAAAAGGACTAGCAGTAGTGCTGGGGCCATACCTCCTGGTAGTCTTGCCATTCTGGCCATTACTAACAAAGATATTTATGGCTACATTTAATGGAACACAAATAATCATCAACTTAAAAGCTTTGGTACACTTGCTAAGGACAGTGAGGTGGTCAAATGCCATAGCATGAAACAAAAGATGAAATGAAATCTGAAACACAGAGATGGAGTTGATTTTGGTCACACCTGCTTTCCACCTCAGCATCTCTGTGGCCTACACAATCTTGTCCACCCATCTTCCATGGAATCCTTGGGGCCTGATATCAGGAGATGGCCTGCGTGCTTATACCACAACAGCAATACAAGCAGCAACAAGAGAAAAGTAAATCTATTAGTGATAAGAGAATCCCCAAAATAGCTGAACCCTATTTCCCAAGGAGAGAAGCAAGCCAATGACTAATGAGTCAGCAAAGGAAATCTGATCAACCTTGTCTATAGCATTTTTTCATACGGGCTAAGAGGTCAGTAATGTTAGATTCACAAGAAGGAATGTCAGTACAATATTCTTCTTTAATGAGAATACAGGTCTCACCTTGTGCTGAAGTGAGAGTATTGAAAGCCATTCTATTTTGCAAAACCACTTTTCTCATTTGAGCAGTTTCTTGATTCAGCAAGAAAATGCTCAGTCTACAAGAATTTAAAGCAGTTGCTATGAGCTTAGCCAAGTCTTCTAGTTTGGCACTAATAGCAGCACACTGGGGTAAGAAAATGTAAGCAGTCAATTCTGACCAAGACAGACTGCAAGTCCACTGGGACTTCAAAGCAGATAAGTTTTGGCAGGGTTCCTGATCAATTCTCATAAATTTTCCCTGGTAAGGTTGGGAAGCCCATTGTACAGTTGCCAGTCCACGGAGAGGGAAGATACAGCCATAAATTTGTTCCACACCTAAATACCTCTTTGATGGCTAGAGAGGCACCTGCCTATAAAGATTTGTTTTCTCTTCTTGTCTAGTCAGTGTCTAAAATCATCTGACAAGTAGTGAATGGGAGCCACCCCATGTGTCTATGCCTATGTTTAGTGTCGTTAGTCTGCTCTGTACAAATCGGAGCAAACACAACCAGTCTGCCAATGTTCAGCACATACCTATCATAAGCTATTCCAAATGTGATAAGCAGTGGGTATCATAAAAGAGTTAGTGTGATGTCTAATTCAATCAGATATATAAATTCAAAATTAAGGAAGGAGCCATTAGCTTTGGTCCTGGGAGTCAACCTTCCCGGGTTCTCACAGGTACTCTGTCCCATCCATTGTTCCCTGTCAGAGATATTGAAGGGAGCACTGGGCAAGGCATTCCTTCCACACTGGGCATAGGCAGTAATCCATAGACTCAGCAGTGGGATCAGTTGTGTATTTCTGCATAAGTGGCGGTCCAAGAGAGGAAGATATTTCCCAACATTCCAGTAATGGTTTCCAGAAAGAGCAAACTAAAGGTGATAAGACGAATTTTTAGTAGGCATTTGGTGAAGGAGTTCCTCCCTTGCAATCATGGCAACAGTGGTAGTTTCATTCTTATTAGTTAAAATATATGCAGCCTGTGGATTACAGGCAGGCAGTGTATACCTACCACATTGCCTGAGGCGGAAGGATGATTTGCAATTTGAACAGGTGGTAAGAGACCATGCTAAGCAGCCAATTATAGTGGCACTTAATATTGGCTTCGACTGTTATTTAGGCCCATTTAGGCCCAGACTCCAGCATGATCAATGGGAACCACTTTAGCTGGCCAGACACACCTCACTTTCTGGCAAAATGTGTCCTATCCAACTTGGGGGAAATTGCCAGTCTAACCCCATTCAAGCGTCTCCTGGAGTTCTTCTGGTTTGATGTCTCCAGGAGCTTTGAACAGTTGTTGACATTGGCCCTTTATCAGCTCTAGCATTAAGGCATCAGGCCATAGCTTTTTAACAGACATAGTTAGAGAAACGTTCTGTGCAGTAGTTCCCAAGCACTGGTAGAGAGCCACCCCATGCTGGTATCAGCCGAATTTATTTTCCTAACCACCTTGGCAATGACCTTTGCTCACCTGTGCAAGGTGAAAAATTGTAAAAGAGTACATAGCTGTGTCTTTAAAATACCATGCTTCTTTAGGGATGGGGACTGTGCCTTCTTTCATTAATGAGGGTATCTCTTGTGGAAGCTCAATAGGAGGAGCCAAAATGGTCTCATAGTACATTGGTTCCAGAATGGCATGTAACTCATTGCCCAAATAACTTGTGGAGTGAGTACTCAACTGTTGCAAGTATGCATGCCATTTCTGCATACTTGTATAACAGTTGAAGTGGGTCTTATAAATAATTCTTCTATCTACACCTCGATTGGAGGGAAGTTCTTACTGTAACTGGCTATTCTATCAAGGCATGTCTGATCTCTGCCCCTTTTTATAGTTGGGACCAAAAGCCAAGGGGCATTCACTTCTTTTGCTGTTTTTGCCAGAATGCCCAGCCCATGCCTTCTGGGGTTACTGAAGCATCTGATCCAAATGGCAATCTCACCTGGGAGATTCCAAAACCTTTTACTCCATTTGATGAGTATTTTTACTTTCTCAACAGCATCCTGTTGTTAGGCTCCCCAGTCCCACCTACATCCCTGCTTAACTAGGCAATATAATGGGTGAAGACATTGTGCTAAGTAGGGTATAAAAGTTTATCAATACTCAAGAATTCCCACAAAATCCTGTACCTCTTTTACATTTATTGGTATGAGATAAGTTTGTACTTTGTCTATCAAAGCCTTAGAAACAGCATTCTTACCCAACCATATGACTCTCTAAAACTTTATTGCAGTACCTGCACCTTGAATTCTCTGCAGATTCACTGCCCATTTTCTCTGTTGTAAGTGCAGTGTTCTCTGTAGCAGAGGCAAATCTTCACAGGTTAATATTATGTCATCGATATAATAAGTTCATTTCACTGAGGTCAGGAAAGAAAATAGTGACAGGTCCTGAGCCACCATCCCTTGGCGTATGGTGGGCCTATGTAAATAGCCTTGAGGGAACACTTGGAAAGTATATCTAAAGTGGGAAGCATATTTCCTAACAGTTTCTTTGTCATTGTGAATATATCAGCCTTACGGCAGGAAAAGGCTTCAACATATCCTAAAAATATACATATACCGATAAGGGTATTGATAACCCATACTAAGTGTCACTTCAATGAAGACCAGCTTAAATGTACTATGGGACATAAAGGAATGCAAAAAACAAAAAATGAGGTTTTCCAGAGAGCCTGGAAGAGCCAAGCAGCCATCTTGGGTTTCCCACTTCCTTGACTATTCCTTTAATTTACAGCCATTGTTTACCCATCTTAATTTCTCTGATTCAGGATCAGACTATCATCATGTTTACAAGGACATCAGGATGGCAAAAGTCTGGCAATGAGGGTAAGTTTTGTTAAAACAGAATAGACTTTATCTACATATGCCATAATCTGATACTAAGGTTCAGTCATTTTAGGGTGTGACTCAGTTTTGATGACATCTTATGCCAGCACATCTCAGATTTTCAGAAATTTCACACAATTTTTAGAAACCTTATAAGGAAATACAACATAAAGAAGAGGCTCAATGTTACTTCTTATTTGACAATACTTCTTGTGTAATTTCAACACACCATGGCCTAATAAATTTAATATTTCTCTTATATATGGAAATAAATCTTTCTAAGGTAGTCCAGGGGCCCTCTGGAACATCCCAAAGCCATTTCCAGGTCAAGAAAAAGCCTCTAATTTTGCATCAGTTTACTTTTGATTTTAAAATTCATGTACTTAACTAAATTCATTCTAATCTTATTCAGCTGAGCCATGCAGAATTTCCTTTTTCAAGATTCCTTTTCTACAACCTTCTACAACTTTCCTTTTTACCTTCAGATGTTGTCCTGTATTTTCTCTTTCCCTGAAACAACCAGCCTCATTTTAGTACAAAATTACTTTTGTTTACCTCAAAAATACAACTCCATAACCTAAACCTTATGTTACTGTAAACATATATTATTTTTCTTTCATCTTAATTATAATTCTTTAGCCTTTGATAACTCTACAGACATGTCAGTTTTAATTAAATCAACAAACTTAAACTAGACTTTATTTGCTAAACATTAATATTAGATCATGTGAACTTGAAAATCATTTAGGATAGTTTATTTCCTGAGAATTTTTGAATAGCCGATTTATATAAGCACTTGTTTGTTTTCAAGCCAATTCAACATAGCTGTTGAAATTAGCAATACCATCTCAAGGTAGAAAATACCACACAAATACAACACATATAAAGACGCACATAATCATTACAAACAGGTGCAAATAGAGGCTTCATGGTTTCCATAAAAGAAGCAAGATCTGTTTAAAGGACTTTCCTCCTGCACATCTCTATCAGCCAGTTCCTATGGTAGTAGAGTTGTGGACATTCTAACATATTTTTCTAGTTTCAGTTCTTTCCCTATCTTTCTAACCCTTGCTTCTTCCTCTAGCTTGGTGTAAGTGTCCAGCCAAACTACCCCAAGAGGGATCAGCCTACAGCTATGGCCATAAATTGTCCTTTCTTTTGGGGGATCCCTATACTCACATGCTGGCTTCCCATGCTCAAAACACCTGGCCAAATCTCCCCACATAGAAATAGATGGCCAGCTTGGAATTTCCCCTAAGAGAGAGAGTGGGCTTTACCTTGACATGTTCCCCTTTCCCATGCCTGTTTTGTTTCTCTGGTTTTCCAATTTGTCCGACTGTGGGCAAAATGATAATGGCCACCATAACGAGAAGGTATCTCAAGACCAACAAATAAAGCAGGCAACTCTGTAGAATATAATAGAATTTGTTATAATGTAATTTACTTATGAAAGATTGGGTAAGAGCAGAACAGATGACCTAGCGATTCTGCATAGATTATTCTCCACTATAGACTCTAGTTACTATAATTTTTATTACACTATAACTCAGGTTACTAATAATTGACAAGACAAAAGTACAGGAATGCAGCAATGCTGGAGCCATAACTATTGGTGGTCTTATGATAGATGATTGTTTATTAATTGATACCATCATCAGTTTGATATTGTATATCAGTTGTCATGCCATTTCTGGCCATTACTTACAAAGATATGATGGCTACATTTTATGGAACAAGATAATCTTCAATTAGAAGCCTTGCTAAGGACAGTGATGGTGGTCAAAGGTATATAGCAAAACAAAAGATAAAATCTTGGGACACAATGCTAGTTGGTTTTATTCACATGACATTTGTATAACCTACTGAGTGAGTTAAGCTTCTCTTTTTCATAATAGAAAACTTCTGCCCTACTTCACATGAACCTGAAGCACCCAGATGTCAGGACCTTTTGCTTACTGCTTGCCATGAAAGCCCATTTTATCAATCCCACCTTGGGGTTGTGAGACTTTTGGAGCTCCTGGCTTCAGCATTGGCCTAGACAAAAAGAGAGATAAGAGCAATAAAGAATATGTTAGAAGAAATATACTTAAGATCCTTAGTGATATAATGCTTTTTGAATAAAAATAACCTTAAAATAGCTTAAAAAGCCAGAATCATGAGAGCTACAACCATAGTATGAAAGTAAAAGGAAATAAACCCCACCATGCAGAAGAGAACAGTAATAAAGAATTTTATTTTTGAGTATATAATCAGATTAAGAATAAAAATAAATATCCTTAGAGAGCTCATAACCACAAGCCAGCCTTCACATAACAAGACATCTGGAACTATGTGAGTCCAGGAACTACATACTATGAAAGAGAAGTAAGCCCCATTATATAGGAGAGAAGAACACAGAGGAAATTTCCCACTCTTGACTTTGAATATGGAAAAGATTGTGTGTGTGTGTGTGTGTGTGTGTGTGTGTGTGTGAGAGAGAGAGAGAGAGAGAATTTATGTACATGTATGTGTATACATATGTGTGTGTATATCTTTAAGTGACTTTAAAGAAAAAGCATTACTAGAAATAAAGAGGAACCTTCATAATAATAAAGATTCAATTCACTAGGATAAAATAAATACTCTTAGTTTTGCCTAATCATATAACCACAAAATATAATTTTTAAAAGTTAAAACAAAGCGAAATAATCCAGACTGAAAAAGTTGAAACCACATGATATCACTTATATGTGAGATATAAATCTAAAAGCAACAAACAGAGACTCATGGACATGGACAATAGACTCGTGGTTACCAGAGGGTGGGGGAGAAGGGGAGTGGGGAGATAGATGGGGTGAAAGGGGTCAAATATGTGGCAACAGAAAGAAATCTAACAATGGGTGGTGAACACGCAATGCAATATATATATATATGCCTTACTGTTGAACTGTACACCTGAAACTTAATGGAATTCATTAAGCAATGGCACCATTAAAAAAAAAAGCTGAAACAATAAGAATAGACAAATCTATAATTATAGTGGGAGATTTTAATATTCCTCTGACTAATAGAACAAACAAACAAAAAATGAGCTCAATAATAGCAAGATTAACAAATTGACTTAATACACAAAATATGATACTATGCCCACAACTGAAGAGTATACCTATTTTTCAAGTAAATATAAAATACACACAAAATTGGCTGTGTCTTGAAGGGCCAAAATGCAAGCCTCAAAAAATTTCAAATGATTGAAACCGTTCAAGGCATGTTCTTAGACTACAATACAATTATAAATAATAAAAATATGACTGAAAAATCCCAACTTCTTGACAATTTAGAATAAACAGGTGTCAGATGTTCTGGTCAAATGGTGGAGTAGGTAAATGCTGTGCTAACCTCCTCCCCCAACCACATCAAAATTACAAATAAATTATAGAACAACTATCATTGAGAACCACCTTAAGACTATCTGAAAAGAAGTCCTATAACTAAGGATATAAAGAAGAAGCCACTATGAGACTGATAAGAGGGGCAGGGACACAATGGGCAGGTCCCATGCCCACAGTGTGATGATGATTAAGAATCAAGAGGGAAATCTCAGCTGTAGAGGTCCTCTCTGAGGAGTGAGGCATCCCAGCCTCACACCAGGCTCACCAGCCTAAGGTACCAGTACCAGGAAGAGAAGTCCCATAATATCTGGCTGTGAAAAACAGCAGAGATTGCATCCAAGTGCAATGAATTGCTGCTGGAGAGTAAGGTGTCCTTTTAAAGAGCACAAGCATAGACTCACTCACTCACAAACTCACTTGAAGCTCCAGTGCAGGGGCAGCAAGCTAAAAAGCATCAAAGATATGCAGGGAGGAACTAAATTGGCTAGCTTCACAGCGAGGGTTGGAAGGGGCAGGAGTCAAAGAAGCTCTCTCCAGGAACAAAAGAACGGGCAGGCACTGTTGTTCTTTTGTTGAAGTTTCTCCCCACTCATCCTGCAGGCACAGCAGGGAGCACCAAAACCTTGCTTTCCATTAACCTGGCTAACACTGTTCACCCTCCTTTGGTGAATCCCTGAGACCCTACCACACCCAAATTACACACCCAGCCCTAGCTACTTTCAGCAGCTTTTCCACAAAAGCAGCCTGCCTCAGCTAAAGCTGTGAATTTTCCTAAAATCTCTCATAGGTTGGAATCCCAGACATTCAGGGGCTAGTCTTGGTGTGCACTGTACCACTTGCTAAGCAACCTCAAGCCTGGCACAAGGGGCAACTGATCTTACCTTGCACTGTAACTCCCATAAGTTGGCACAAGCTTGGCATAAGCTGCAGCCAGTATTGACTTGGAATGTAGCTTCAACTATATGGCCACAGCCTAGCAAAATTGTTGGCTGGCCTCAGCTCACATTGTGTTGCCCAACAAAGCATCCCAAACTCAGAGCTAGTGGTAACCAGCCTCGGTTAACAGCATAGCCTCTCCCAAGCACCTCCAAGCCCAGCTCAAACAGCAACCAACTGTATTTCACTTTGTACCTTCCACCAGGTGGCCCTAAGCTGGGTATAAATGACAGCTAACCTTGGCCTGCACTGGAGACCCTCTTAAGAGGCTCTAGAACCAACAAACCTGGTGCCTAGCTTCAGATCACATCACAGCACCACCCAACCAGCTCCACAAACAACACACCCAAAGAGCAGAATCACATATCACCAGAGCCCTGCTAAGGAGACTACTATTCCATGGGATCAGCCCCAACACGACAAGCTTGTACAATGTAGTCACACACAGCTTTCACAGTCAGTTAGCCTGAGGGTCAATCTCACCCACTGCAGCGCCAATGTCAATCAAGTTTCAACTACAACAGGTGGACACACATGATACACACAAGGGACACCCCTGGATTCCTGGCTCAGGTGATCAGGGAGACTGCATCATCGAGCCTTACAGGACACCTGCTACATAAGGCCACTCTGCCAAGACTAGGAGATGGAGCAGATCTACCTAATACATAGAAACAAACACAGGGAGTCAGCCAGAATAAGAAGACAAAGAAACATGTCTCAAATCTTAATTAATTAATTAATTAATAACAAGGACAAAACTCCCAAAAAAGAACTGTATGAAATAGAGATAAGTGATCAACTACAGACAGTTCAAAACACTGGTTATAAGGATGCTCAGTGACCTTAGGGAAGAATGAATGAATTCAGTGAGGATCTCAACAAAGAGAGAGAAATCATAAAAAACAACCAATCACAAATGAGGAATACAATAATTAATTCTGTCACCACTTTGGTGGAGAACAAGAAGGCTCAGCTGGTAGTGATTATACATGATGCGGATCCCATTGAGCTGGTTGTCTTCCTGCCTGCCCTGTGCCATAAGATGGTAGTGGCGAGGAGTTCCTTCTTAATTATCAAGGGAAGGCCAGACTGGGGCATCTAGTCCACAGGAAACCTGCACCACCATCGCTTTCACTCAGAAGACAAGAGCACTGGCTAAGCTGGTGGAAGCTATCTGGACCAATTACAATGACTGACATGATGAAATCTGCAGTCACTGGGGAGGCAATGTCTTGGCCCCAAAACTGGTAGCTCTCATTGGCACAGCCAAAAGGGCAAAGGCTAAAGAACTAGCCACTGAACTGGGCTGAGTGTACACTGTTGAATTTTCTGTACATAAAAGTAATGAAAATTCTCCTTCAAAAAAAAAAAAAAGCTAGTACAAAGTTAAAAGACAAAATTAGGAAGAACATGTGTAATTACAACAATAATTAAAGATACACACAAACAGATACCCACACAAAATAAGTGAAAAATAATGACAAAAACAAATAGGGGGAGTAAAAATTATAGTGATTTTAGAACGTGTGTGAACTTAAACACCATCAACTTAAAATAGACTGCTATAAAAATATCTTCATATATAGGAAGCACATGGTAACCACAAATGAAAAATTTATGGGATGTATGTAAGAAAGAAAGAGAAAGGAACACAAACACATACTATGGAAAGTCATTGACATACAAGAGAGCAAGAGAATATGAAAGGAACAGAAAAGAATTATAAAAAACAATCAGAAAACCATTAATAAAATGGCAATGACTACCTATCAATAATCACTTCAAATGTAAATAGATTAAATGCTCCAATCAAAAGACATAGGTTAACTGAACAGATAAGAAAACAAGACCAATATATATGCTGTCTACAAAAGACCCACTTCAGATCAAAAGACACACACAGACTGAAAGTAAAGGGATGGAAAAGGATATTTTTGTGCAAATAAAAGCAAACAAACAAAAGCCAACTGAAGTAGCAATACTTATATCAGACAAAATAGACTTTAAAAGGGCTGTTAAGGAGAGACAAAAAAGGGCATTTCATAATGATAAAGAGATTAAATCAGTAAGAGGATTAACTTACATAAACATGTACACGTGCAATGTAGGAACAACAAAATATATAAAGCAAATATTGACGGCCATAAAAAAAGAGATAGTAATACAGTCATAGTAGGGGACTTTAACACCCCACTGACATCAAGGGATAGATCACCCAGACAGAAAATCAACAAGGAACAGTGGATTTAATGAATATCTTACAACATTTCACCTAAAAGTAGTGGAATATACATTCTTTTTAAGTACATGTAGAACTATTTCAAGGATAGACCACATGTTAGGCCACAAAACAAGTGTCAAAACATTTTAAAAGATCGAAATCATACCAAGCATCTTCTCCTGTCATAATGGTATGAACTAGAAATCAATTATAAGAAGAAAAGTAAAAAACATGGAAACACATGGAGACTAAATAACATTGCTACTAAGCAATAAATGGGTTAACAATGAGATCAAGGAAAAAAATCAAAAGATTCTTTGAAAAAACTGAAAATGAAAGCACATTGACCCCAAAACTGTGGAGCACTGCTAAAGCCATTCTAAGAGATCTATTTATATGAATACAGGCCTACTTGAAGAAACAAGAAAGAAATCTCAAGTAAACAACTTACCCTCATATCAAAAAGAAATGAGGGAAAAAAACAAACAAGCAGACAAGGCCCAAAGTGAGTAGAAAGAAATTATAAAGGTCAGAGCGGAAATAAACAAAACGGAGTCTGAAAAAACAATATACAAGAGATCAATGAAACCAAGAACTGGTTCTTTGAACAGATTATCAAAATTGATCAACTTTAAGTCAGACTCATTAAAAAAAAAAGTGAGAGAGAGGGCACAAATAAAGAAAATCAGAAATAAAAGTGAAGTGAAAACTAACATTACACATACAAAAGTTTATAAAGAAATACTATGAACAGCTACGTGCCAACAAATTGGACAACCTGGAAGAAATGGATAAATTTCTAGAAATATACAATCTTCTAGGGCTGAATTAGGAAGAAATAGAAAATCTGAACAGATCAATAACTGCTAATAAAATTGAGTAAGTAATGAAAAAACTCCCAGCAAACAAAAGCTCTGGATCACCGCGAGACCAAAAACAGATAAAAACACTACAAAAAGAGAAAAATTATAGGCCAATATCATTGATAACCATACATACAAACATCCTCAGCAAAATATTAGCAAACTGAATTCAGCAATACATTAAAAAGGTCATGCACCATGACAAATTTCCAGTTATAAAAATGGTCACAGGGATGTAAAGTACAGCATAGGAGATATTGTCAATAATATTGTAATAACTATGTATATTGTCAGATGGCAACTAGACTTATTGGGTCCATTTATAAATTATATAAATGTCTAAATACTATGTTATACCCCTGAAACTAATATAATATTGTATGCCAACCGTAATCGAAAAAAAAAAAAAACAAACCAACATTGTGTCCTGATGTAAAGAAAGAATAAGTAAGTGTCAAGGAATAACTCATGTTGGATGTCCTCGAGAAGAGAAGCCTTCTAAAATAAGATGCAAAACCCAGACAAAAGTGAAAAACACAAATAGATAATTACAAATTAAAACTTTGTATTGTTAAAACAACTTTAAATAAGATACAATCCAGAGGCCTACTGGGTCTTATTTAACAGATGAGGGATTCAATTCATAACATATAAAAAGCACAACGAATCATGTCTCAATCCATCAGAAAACTCTATATTATAAATATTTGACATCACAGACAAAAAACGGTAGAATGTTCAATAATAATATGAAAAATTACTCAATATTACTAACAATCAGAATTAATAAAAACAATAATAATGTAATACTTGCCAATCAGAATAGCAAATATTTAGAAATGATATTCAGGAAGTGGAGAGATGTGGTAAAACGAGCATTCTCATACTTTATTGGTAGGAGAAGAAAATAATTTCTATAGTGTATATAGAAAGATATGTATAAGGATGATGATTACGGTTTAATTTGTAATTGTGAAATTGGAAGTAAAGAACACCTCGGTGATTAGATCATTGATACAGTTCTGTATTAAAGGCAAGGAGATTTCCAAAGTATTTCATAAAGTGGAAACACGTTAGTGAATGATTTGCATAAAATAATCCTGTTTATGTAAAAAAAATACTATGCACTTTTGTATATATAGTGTTTATTGAGCACTTATTCTGTGGCAAGCATCACTCTAACCTTTTCGTATATTTTAATTTTCTTAATTCTCATAAAAATCCTATGAGGTAGACACTGTTACTACCCTCACAGATTAAAACAAGAGACAGAGATTGTGATTTGCACAAAGTCACAAAGATAAGGGATTCAAACCAAAGTGGTTTTGTTTCCTCCCTCCTTTTCCAGTATTATTTTCTCAATTTCGCTATCCATCCCCCTTCCAACTTCCTTCTCTCCTGTCACCTGACTCTTCGCATAGTAAGTTTTTAAAAGTCAGCAGTGTCAAGGGGAGAATAGGGTGTGTTGGGGGTGGGGTGCCAAAAGTATGTTTCGCTTCTTTTCTCATCATTTGGCTTTATTGTATTGCTTTTGTAAATGAAAAATGTTAAAAGAAAAAATTAATTAATCCTTCCATTCAATCCAACAAATTATTGTTTATTGTGCTTGGTTACCAGTCCTGGAGGGGCCTGAAAGACTCAACATTCTAAACACATTTGGTCAGTTTGATTCTTAAAAGTAATTAACATTGTCCTGTGGAAAGAGGGAGAGACGGAGACAGGGAGAGACACAAAGAGCTAGAGAGGAAAGTGAGAAGGCACCATAAAGAAAAACAAGCTTGACCCCTCCACATTTACACTGTGAACCGTCCACAGCTCCCAAGCCTTAAAAGCCAACAGAAATCTAAGGGATAGAGGTCCAGGTCAGAGTAAAGGGAGTTCTCAGAAGCTTGGTGCCTTCAGCCCCACCCTGGAGCAGATAGTCCCCCACCCCCGATAAAGGCTTTCCAAGTTACACCCAGTGTTGACGTCCCAGTTCCTGGTTGCCCTTAGCCGCACAACCAACGTTTTTGGATTCTCTACGGAGAGCAGGAAAGGGGGCGAGGCAGCCACCTCCGCGCCACACTCGGAGAGCCGTCTCGCCGGCAGCTCTGTCCCCACCCTCCTCAACCACGCGGGGCCGCAGGCGCCCGAGCGAGGACCAGGTAGGCGAGCCCTTTTGTATTCATAGGATCCAGGAAACGAAACCGAGAGCCACGATTTCCTCGCTAAGGTCGCTCGGAGGCCCTCCCTGGTGACTTTAGAGAAGGTTGCGTAACGAGCTGCGCTGGGCCACCAAGGGGCCGAGGGGAGGCGAGCAACCGCTCGGCGCCAGGGTTACCGGTCGTCTCCAGCGCTACCGGATCTCGTCTCCAGCGCGGCTTCCGCGCAGCAGCAGCAGCCACAGGTGGGCAGGCGGCGTTCCGCGATAACAGCAGCAGGAGCGCGGCACGGCTCTCAGGCCTGGCGCGGGGCTCCGGGGCGACTAATGCGGGAGAGGCACGAGGGCTGGCGGGATGTGCTTGCGTTGAGGTTGCGGGGTAGCTGGCGGGGATGCTGCGGGGGCTGGGTTCCCAGCGGCCTCGGGAAGCCGTCTCGGAAGTGGAGCAAGGGAATTCGGAGGGACCCCAGTAGGAACCCTGCCAATGACAGAGTGTTTCTTGGCTGATAACCGCCTTACAGGCTTGGCTTTCCTTCGTACATCTCTTTACAGCACAGACAGCAGCCTTGAATCAGGGAAAAAGAGCCTGGGCTCAGAAGTATCTGCCAGCATATTGGCAGTGTTAGAAGGGTCGATTAAGAGAGCCTGCTAGCTGTCATTTAACAGTAAATATTAATTAAGAATATGGCTGAAGCCCAAAACTATGCTAGGCCCGCTGGAACACAGGAAGAATTGAGAAAATAGAGGCGGTTTGTAGCACAGAGACAAAGCCCATTATCTCAGGAGTCCGCCTGCCTGTCTTTAATCCTGTCTCTACTATTTAATATCTAGGGACTCCATGCCAGTTTTTCATAGACGTTCCTTCCGTACCTCATCTCTTAAATTGTGTAACTATTAAAAGAGTTACAAGATTTAGAGTATGATCTGTCTTCGTATAACTTTGTTAGGGTCTGGCTATGCAGAAAGTGCTCAGTGAAAGTTTTTATTATTTTTAATATTTCACAAAGTCCCTACTCCTCCAGGCTTACTATCCGGTTCTCATGTGGTTTTATTTATGCATTTATTCCCGGAAGTCCTGGCATGGTCACTTCCCAGTTCCAGGAAAAGACAGGAAACCTAGTTTCTCCTAGTTTAGCAATGGTAGGTACATGGTTAGTACTATACAAGTGTCACTAGCTTAGTGTGAAGTGTCAGGCGATTTGGGGTCCTCTCTTTCTCCCTTGAACTTTTGTTAACAGCAGACGTTTCTCTTAATACCACTCTGAGGAGTATAACACTTGTAGGACTTTGGACACTGACCAGACACAAGGGATTTTTTGAAATGATTGGATTCATGCAGTTGGATAGAAAAGTGGCATGTGAAATAGCTAGAGATTAAGCAGCCTTCGCTTCTGTAAAGGAGCTGTTTATTTCTGCTGGAGAGGGAATGAAATAATACTGTACATACATTGTTGAATCAACAAGCATCAATAAAGTGCCTTATTCTGGACAAGACAGGCCCTGCTCTGGCCTTTGAGAGCTTAGAGTGCAGCTGGAGAGACATTAAACATGTATGAACTGTCTCCTGTACACCTCTCCATCCTCATGTCTAATGATCTCTCTGTCTTTGGTCTGTAACACAGACCCTATGTTCCCTTGAATGAGACAAGCTCTCTCCAGCCTCAAAACTTCTACCTATACAATGCCCTCTGTCTATAATATCTCGCCTCTCCCACACCTCAATGGCCTGTTTGATTTGAGGCTTCCTTCAGCTCTCAGATCTGTCTTTCTTGACAACTCCTCCTCTCCCATCCATTAGTGCCCCAATAACTATTATAACACCATTATATTCATTTATAGCACTTAGGGTATTTTTAATAATATATTATCTGTCATTTTGTTCTAGTGATTGTTACAATGGCTTACATGCTCTATGCCTTCAATCAATATTCTTTGAAAAAAAAACACGAGTTCTATATTAGGCGAATATTTATATACATATTTATACATGTGCATTTATGTATATTGTATACACACACACTATTGCACTTTCTTAAATTGTGCTAAATTGAAAAAGCCAAAGTACTGTAGTTCACCAGTACTAATAATCATGCTTTTTTCATTTTCCAAATTTTGAATTAAGTACTTACAAAAACTCTTGCCTGTCCTGGTAAAAACAAAAAGGCCATGAGTAGATTTGAAATTCATAAGAAAGATACCATAAAGATAGTCTTTTAACAAATTTTACTGAAACTTGACAATTTGAGTTTTTTTTCAACGAATCAAAGACATGAATACAAAAGACATGAATCACAAATCATTTTAATTCAGCTAGTTAGTGAGCAGTATAACATTAAGTAACCATTCACTCTCTGGGCATGGTTTCTTTATTTATAAGGGAGCTCTGAGAAAGGCTTTTCAGGATGAGTAAAGCAACCAAGCTAGGATAACTGACATAAAGTTTAACTTTTGTTTCTTTTGTCTTTTTGGTTTACTGTTATCATTGTTGAGCACTTAACTCTCAGCTGGTCCCAGTTTATGTAATATCTACTTTTTTCTTCAAGGTTTATTATAAAATGTTATCCCAAAGTGGTTCTGAATATATATATTTTTTTCTTGAACATAAATATAGTAGTGGCTTTTTAAAGGAAGTCTCCCTGGTACCAGATACTTTGCATTTATAAATTGGCCTCAATGACCCCACTTCCTATACCTTGCACATATGGTGGTCTGTTGTACTCAAATGTTCAACAATATATTGGCCCACTTATATATGTAAACTCATCTGTTTATGTTCCGCTCATCTTTTACTAAACCACAGTTCAACAAATGTTTTTGTTCTTAGATGTTAATTAAAGCTTTGTAAATGTACAAAATTTACCTATAAACATAAGCTGAACAACATGGAAATGTTTTTATTTGTGACTTACCTCAGCAAGTGTTAGGTTCTCTACTTCCTGTGCCCAGTTTCTCCCTTCTTTCTAGCCTACTGTTTCATTCTCATTTATTCATAGGAAGTTAGAGATACAGAATTCTGTGATGTTTTTAGAGCAGTAACATTTTCCTAAAGTAATTTAGAACATATATCCCCATCTGATGAAAAAAGTTAACTGCTGTATTCTTAAGCAATTAAGTAAATTTGGATAAATAATCAAATCCTGTTTTGCCTAGTTTGTAGACAGGTAGTTTCAGGATTTTCCAGAATGAGCGATGCTTCCCCCTTGGATTCCAGATTTTGCAATACTTTTTGAAAGCAATGAGATAGAAATTCCAGGATCCCAAAAGATGGTTAAAGGGTTTCACTGTAATATGAATTGTGGAACCATAACAGATATCCCTAGTGGTAGAAGTTTATAATTAATTTTCCAGAGCAGCAATGGGCCTTATGATATCTGACTGAATAATTTTAACAGAGATATATGAATACAGTATATGATGTCTTAATCTCCTCAGAACCTCTCACTTAACAGAGTAGGAAAAAGTGTATAGTAATTGGATTATAACTTACAGTTTTGTATTTGTCCTGAAGTAATTTAGATTCCAGTGGTACGATATATAATATGACTTTATTAGAGACTTCCTTTCTTTTAGTATAGGATAAATATGATTTTCTCTTTCTTGAATTCTTTTTGGGATTTGTTTCTTATAGGAGTAGTGGGAGACATTATTTAAAAGTTATCATGTTAATGAATTAAGTAATTCACCCAAGCCTCAGCTCAGTCATTTCCAAAACCAAGTGACATTATGTCTTAGACCCATAAAGTATGAGAAAATCAAAAGATTCTTAAAACAGCAAATGAGAGTGGACAAGGATGAACATGGTGGAACTCTTCAATCTACAAGTACTTTGTTCTACCTGGCACACATACAGGTACAACTGTCACTTAACATTTTGCACCAGAGCTTACTGTTTTTCATCTTGAGATACTATGTAATAGCAAAAATTCTAAAACCTACAAGAGAGTGAGGACTTAGATTTTGTTCTGCAGTAATTTTCCTAGCAAATATTCATCCTCACAAACCTATGTTTTAAGTCTCAAAATAACGTAACCAAGTAGGAGAGAAATGAGCAAATATGAACAAATGAACTCTGTTTTGGGGTCTGTTAATTTTCTCTTCCTTGGCTTTCTTTGCAAGGAGGGAATGATCTCTGACCCCATGAAAGGTAAATACTCCTGTATTCATAGTTGGTAATTATTTGGCAAGGACTTGGGAACTTATGGCACACCATTGCTTAAGAGCTTCCACCTATTCCTAACGTGATATACAGCAAGAATTTTTTCTTTCTGGCACATCCTTTCTTTCTGATTGACACTGGACTTCTCAGATTCAAACAACTAAATGTCAGGAAAAAATATCTCCTAATTAAAACTATTTGATTGTTTTAAGTAAAAAAGTTTTATTTTAATAATTTAAAGTTACACACACACACACACACACACACACACACACGGGGCAGGGGGACTTGCCTGCGTTCCTCCTGTGTAAGTATTATTCAGGATTTATCGTTAAAATGAGTGCCTTTCTGACACTGTAGACAAGGGGAGAATGATGGAAACAATAGTCACTTAAAATTGCTGTTAAATTGGTTAAAGGCCATAGGATATTTTTTAAACTAATCATATTAAAGAGTGGCATCCTATGAGCAACAGGGGATAAATAACGACTTTAGAGATGTCCAGTCCAGCATGTTAATTAAGGAATACTACCTATATCTACCCCAGAACTTTAGTCTTTTAACTTTATAGATCTGTTAAGGTACTCTTAGCATATTTTAAGGTAATAGGTATTACTTTTAACATATAGTCTTTGATCATGGATATAGAGGGATCAGTTAACTTTTATTTAACATTTAAGACAACACGGTAGGAGGATTTAATAAAGTGGCAGCCAAGACTGGAGAGGGTCTATGCAGTGCAGGACTGATTTATGTTAGTGTATGAATGCAAGATATAACAGTTAAGTAACAAGGTTTTTGCCTCATGTGTTAATTGTAATAGGCATACAGGGGGTTGGAATGTAAAGTGGAGACATAGGGAAAGTAGTGACTGGATAGTAGTAGAAAAGAGTAGGATGGATCACGGCACTGGAGGGCTGAAGTACTGAGAACAATATTTTTTTGTTTTGTTTTGTTTTGTTTTGTTTTCTGTAGAAGTAACCAAACACAAAGTTTTGGTTGGGTTGTCGTGGTACTACAACTATGACAACCCCTGAGAGTGGGTTCTCTGGCTAAAAGCATGTCTTAAAGCACAAAACAAAGGGTCAGGCCTTTTCAGATTTACTGTTCAAGCTGGGCAGAACATGTCCATAGGACACAAAATATCCAGAGATATTTGCAGTAATGTGACCTTATAGATAATCTTTTTCTTTCTTATGCTGAACTATGCCTGGGGCCCAGCCTCAAGCTGTCCACCACATGGGCTGACCCACAACTTCTGAAGTCCTAATTAGAAACATAGCAATGGGGAATGGATCAGGATAAAAGAGTTTATTTAAAATTGCCAGATTCTGGTAAACTAGAAAATAAGGAAATATCTTATGTATATGTATGGTTTCAGAGTATCTTATTACAGCAGTCAAATATGACCAATAAAATTATTGACAAGGTATTAATATCAGATTTTCTTTTTCAGAACTCTTTAAGTCATGGACAAACAAAGTAAGTCAGTTAAATTAAGTAAATTAAGTATTTACTTTTCTAGTTTAATGTTAAATTTGTTGTTAATGTTATTTGTTATATGTTTTATTCAATCTCTGAAAGGATATAATTTGCTTTGTGTTGTTAATGATCCAGAATCCAAAGTCTAGTTCAGTGTTTTGACTATAGAGAAAATATACACAAATATTCACTATCACTAATTTTTCCTTAAAAAATAAAGCCTTTGATAAACCTAAGAAATTTTAGGCTTACTAGAAAATATGTTGTATAATTTATACTATATCCACCCAGATCAATTTTCCCTTTTCTATGTGCATTTCATATACATAGAATATTCAAATCATATTAATTAACATAATAAATTTAATATGTCAGTTCATTGTAATAAAATACTCAGATACACCCTTGATATATATTTCATAACATGCACATGTGAATAATTTTAACTAAGTACTGATCATTCAAGAAAATTCTAAATAAATTGGGTATGATAAAGCATATAATAAAATACTTTCTCTGTTTAAAGCTCTGACGTTCTGGAGAGAAAAACAATACATATGGAGGAAAATATGAAAAATAAAATTGTGTTTTCTGAAAGGATTTATAATCTGTTTATCTTTGTTTAGATAGCCAAATATATTTATTTCTCACTACAGTGTCAACCTTGCTACATATAATATCATTTATTAGGACCAGAACTTTGGCTTTCCTTCAGGAAGTTTCGTGATCTTCTCTTAATGTTTGCTTTCTTAATTTAATTTTTTTTTCAAAACTCAAAGCCTTTTAAATGTAAATTTATATAGTATTAAGCTGTTTTTCTTGCTATAAGCTTTAGAATGCTTCAAATAACTTGGGAAACATTCTTTTGGCCATAGTCATTGTAACCTTTTAACTCTTCCATTTTGTATATATAAATTGTGGGTATATGTATGCATAAATTAAAATGGAATGCATATATGTATGTAAATATAAATAAAATAGCTTTACCACAATGTGACAATCCTATAGTTTTATAAATTATCATTTCACAAGTCCATCCATAAATTATATGCTATTTGTTCTACCTGACCATTGGCCAATTCACGTATTTTCTCTTTGTATGAATTTCCACTGAAAATTTCTGACACCTTGATCATTGCTCTGGTACCAAAACCCGAGATATGCTCTTAATTTCTTAAATCTGTCAGGTCATGGACATATGTGTGTTTACTATTATTTAAACAATGATGCCTATTCAGAAGTGCCAAAATGTGACATATATCATTTAAGGGTAGGTCTTTAAGTCAAACTTGAAATGTATTGTCTTGAGATCTGTTGAGTATGACCCTGTCATCTTCAACACAGGTTGGGGGCGGAGGCTGTAGCAGAGCCTTGACAACTAGAGAACTAGGAACTAGGCCATTCAGCGGAAGCTGAGAAACAGAAGGAATAGTTGGGATGGACTGGCTTGTGGTATTTCAGAGATCTGTGATAAATCAGGGTATCTTGCAGTATCTGTTCAGAGAAAAGCCATCGTGGAAGTAGAGGATTCTCTGTACCCTGATTTTGGATAGTCTCCAGGGACTCCACTCTCCTGATGTTATTATGAAACCAATTGAATGGAGGAGAAAGGAGGCCCACAGTCCAGCCTTCCTGTCAAAACCACATGTGTTGAGTGATCTTTGAAGGTTCATGAAAGAGAAGCATACAGGAAAAGTATCACATGGAAAGTTCGACCACCTTTTTCTTCTATATTAATGCCATGTCTCCATAATTCAAAAAGAAATTTTTGAATTTACAGTTAGTAAGTCATAAGGAAAGAGAAGAGAACATGGTATAAGTGTGGTGTCCACTGGACCAGAAATTCCATGAAGGCAGAACCAGTGTAGCCCCAGAGCCTAACTTATGGGTGACACAGGAGATTCTTAGTAAATATTTATCGTCTGGCTGCTAAATGAGTGACTAGAGAAACACAAATATGAAGAACTAGAGAGTTGAATCATTTGTACATATATTAAGATTATTTTAGGCACGTTGATTAGCAGATAACAATATTTAATGTGTTTATTGTAGCTAAGGCAGTCATGATTTGTATAGTCAAAATCAGTCATATATTGGAATTTCTTAGTTCCAGAGCAAGCATAAAAAGGATATTTAAATACAGAAATAGATACATTATTTTAAACATTTAAAAAATCCCTATAGCAATGATTATAGATATCTTTAAAATCATCCATAATCCTTCTATTACCATACTCACATCTACCTAGTTTTATTTATCTTTTTCTCACAGTCTATAGTGGTTTTAGAATAATATTTTTTCTAATACAAACAAAATCAAAGTATGGAAGTGAACACTCATCAGGCATATTTGAAAATTAGAAATTCAATCAACCCCAGTAACTCAGCCCTCTTATGATATCTAAAAGGGAATTTGTTTGAAACAGAATTCTACTGCAAAATAACTCTGATAACAGGCATAGCTTTTGTTAAGTGAAAAATTCATTTTCAATATAGCACAAGATCATACAAGTGAAACTTATCTATAGACATTGTTTTTTTCTTCCTAACGTATATTTTATTGAAGCAGATATATGTTTACCTCTTCTTGGGTTACAGATGTGCAAATTAATGCTCCTCACCCAACAACAAATTTACCAGCTGGGTATCCTCCTCAAAATCCTCCAGCAGCATTCCAAGGTAAAATATTTGTTTAAAAAAAAAAACCAAAATTAATCAATTACTGATATTTCCCAAAGGGTATATTTCTGTCTGTCTATTGCAATATTGCATTTTGTTGAAAGTGCGATGATGAAACTGGAAGCTAGTTCTTGACTTGTGTTGTTGGCTATATATTATCATAAATATCCTTGAAGTAATACTTATACAGGATAGTAATGGTATAGAGTTATTAAAAATCATAGTGAGTTTACATTTAGTCAATGAAATATAAAGCTGCATATAACTTAAATCCCAAAATATGCATATTAAATAAAATACTCAGTGGGTTGCCTATAGTCTAGTCTTTGCCCTATAGCCAGTGAGCTTAAAATACAAATCTCTTCATATTACAGAGAGTATTCAGACTCTATTGGCTTCCTCTTGTTTTTAAGCTAGAGGCCAATATGTTTAATTTGGCCACCAGGTCCTGGAGTGTCCCTTACCTTCTCTTTAAGTACCACTTAAACTATCCTTATATTTTATTTATTTTATTTATTATTATTATTTTTTGGCTATTCTAATTCGATGTTTTCTACTTCCTTACCTTGCATATTGCTGATTTGATTCTCTGCTTTATCAAATTTACTCTTGATTCCCTCCAGTGTATACTTTATTACAGTTATTGCATTCTTCATTTGTGGTTGGTTCTTGTATATGTTTTCTATCTCCATTTTCATGTGTCCTATCTGCTGAAGTTTTCACTAAGATTATTGATTATCCTTATAACCAGCATCTGAAACTCTGTATCTGGTAGATTACTTGTCCCCAAGTAATCTTTTCCAGAGCTTTGTTCTGTTCTTTCATTAGGACATGTTTCTTGGTCTCCACATTTTGGCTGCCTCCCTGTGTTTGTTTCTATATGTTAGGTATAGGAGCTATCCTGGTCTTGGTAGAGTAGCTTTATGTAATACATGTACTATCGTGCCTGGTGACATAATCTCCCTGGTCTGCCTCTTGTGTGGGTTGTGTGTGCCCTCCTGTTGTAGTTGAGCTTTGGTTGCTGTTGCAAATCAATGGGGAGGGTTGACCCTCAGGCTATTTTCTTGTTTGGACTGGCCATGACTATAGTGGAGGAACTGCTGTGCTGGGGCTGACCCTACAGAGCAGGACTCTGATGCTTGCCAAGTCTGCCCTTGCATTGAGTCATTTGTGGAAATGGCTTGGTGATACTCAAGTTCAGTCTGGTGGTGCTAGAAGGCGATCTACAGATGTCATCCATCTGTGCTAAGCTTGAAGATTCTGGGACAGGCTAATCTGTGAACCAAGGCCGGCTGCTACTAATGCCAGGCTTTGAGTTGCTTAGCAAGAGATACGGGACACACCAAGACAGATGCTTCTTGTTTGGTGTTTGTGAGCCTTTAAGAGATTTCAAGAAAGTCCGCATAATGAGCCAAGACAGCTCATTTTTATGGAAAACCCACTGGAAGCAGTTTGGGTGGGAGACAAGTTGGGTGGGATGGGTTCTCAGGTAATCACAGAGGTGAGGCAGTCAGTGTTAGCCCAGTTGATGGAGACCAAGATATGGTGGCCACGTGAGTCAGCAAACCCAAAAATGGGGAGGGCTCACAAAGGAATGATATCTTCTGCCAGCATTTCCGCTCCTCCAGCTCCCACCCTCAAGCCAGACAATTCAATTCTTTCCTGTGTGTCCCTGGTGCCTTTCAAGCCACTTTCTCATTGTTGGAACTTAGTCAGTCCATAGGCTGGCTCTTTAAGAAGAAAACCTGGGACTGTTACAGCCCTCTATCTCAGTCAGCCATAAACTCTGTGGGTTTTCACAGCCAGAAATTCTGGATACTCCTTTTCCTAGCACCTGTGCTCCAGCATGAGGAGTCTGTTATATAGCTGGGACTCTTCACTCCTCCCAGGGGGAACCGCTGCAGCCAAGATAATCCACCCCATTCTCAACTTCCACATGGATTGGGACCAACCCGTTTCACATCTCCGCCTCTCTTACCAATCTCGAGGTGGCCTCTTCTGTATATCCTTAATTATAGGACTTCTGATCAGCTAGATTTCATGTAATTTTTCTTGATGGTTGTTCTGTAGGTTAGTTGCAATTTTGATGTGATCCTGAAAGGAGGCCAGTACTCATTTACCTACTCAGTCATCTTAACTGTCCAAAGCTATTGTATTTAAAAGAAATTAGCATATTATTTAGTCTATTCAAAGTCTTTTTTAATGGTGTAGGTATTTTTCATCAGTGTTCCATTTAAAAGTATTTATAAATTGCCTATTCTAAGTATTAAATTTTGCAAGGCCTTCAGTGTTAAAATATTGTGGAACATGGTTCTTTGAAATTATATTGCATTCTTATGGAAGTGCTACTCTATGCACTACACATGTAAGCTTATGAAGCTTCACTATAGTCTAAATTAATGTGGACAATAGAGTATACACTTGTATATTTTTGTCCTCTACTGTGCTTATTAAATACTTGAGACAATTTTGCCCATTATAACTTCTTCCTTTCCTTGGTTCTCAAACTGTATTTACAGAGAGATGAAGGTCCTAAAATTTAAAATGTAGATTTGTCACCTAAATATCATAATGGACTGTTTTGTTTGGCTTGTTTTCTTCTGTTTTTTCTTTTTCATGTAGAGGTTGTTAGGATTAGAATACACTGTGGTTAAAACTTCAGGGAAATTGTGAACCCAGGAAATTCCCTGAATAGTACTGGAAGAAATGACATGTCTTTACCTCTATATCAGGGTTTCTCAAAAGTACTATAATACTTTGAGATGAGTAATTCCCTTTCTTTAGGGTGCTTCCCTGGACATCTTAGTATATTTACTAGCATTCCTGACCTCTATCCACCAGATGTCAGTATCATCCTTCTCTCTAGTTATGACAGCCAAAAACATCTCCAGATCTTGCCAAATATGCCTTGAAGAGGCAAAACCATCCCCAGCTATACGTACAGAAGATCCCATTTGTTGGAATTTCAGAATTACCCTTTTTTTTTTTTTTTAAACAGAGATCTTGGTTCTAAAAATTCTGGCTGAAAACTTTTATTTTGGCCATCTATTCAATGTCATCTCTCTTTTCCATGAAGACATTCCATAACATTTATGTAAATGACTCTAGATCAGTGTTGATTTTCTTTTCCATTCTTAGGTTTCAAGCATATTTTCAGGTGATTTTCGAATGATAAGAGTAAGGCTTGGGCCAGCTGTATTCAGTTCTAAACCCTTCAAATGGAACTGTATATGAATCCAGATATTTCATTGAAAAAGTTTTCTGAAAAATAAAAGCAAACTTTAAGGTTCACAGAAACAAGAATTCTGAACCGAAATTTCAGTTTGCAGATAACTAGAGTAATCCTAAAAGAGCCAGTGATTCCGTTTTTCAATGTAGTTACAAATTATTTCACTTGTTCATATTTCAGGGCCTCCAGGACATACTGGCTACCTAGGCCCCCAAGCTGCCTTTCCTGGGACACAGACAGGCTACCCTGGCCCCCAGGGTGCCTATCCTGGAACTCAGGTGGGCTATCTTGGCCCCCAGACTGGCTATTCAGTCCCACCACCTAGCTATGCAGGTGCTGGCCCAGTGGGCTTTCCTGTTCAACACCAGCCCATGTACCATCACCCAGGTGGACCTGCAGGAGTACCATGGATGCCAGCACCACCACCTCCATCAGACTGTCCACCAGGGTTAGAATATTTAAGTCAGGTAATTTAAATACATAAAATAATCCTTAAAAAAAAAAAATAACACTCTGCCTCCATTTTACTTAATGTGATTAACAAATGATGAATTCACAAAAGACTGAAATGGTAAAATAGTTTTGTTTGCTAAATAATTACTCTGATTCTTGTAAGTCAGGTTTACTTTTAAATTAAATACAAATGTCTTAGGAAATTGTGTTTTCTATGATCTTGAATATAATCTATGATAATAGCCTCTAACAAACATACTATCTTCGAGGCTATGTTTCTGAGTATAATATAAATGTTAATCCCTTTAATCCTTTTAGAAACTCTGTGATATATAGGTGCTAATCTTATCATTACTTTATAGAGGAGAAAGCTAATGTGACAGAGAAGTTAATAAGTTGCTCACTGTTAAAACACTAAGGAAGTGGGAATGGCTTTTTGCTTCCAGATTCTTGGTTCTATATCTGTGCTCTTTTATCCCAACACTGAGTAATTTTCTAGAAGTTGGAAAAAACATCCAACTCAACTTACTGTTGAGTTTCAGTAAGTGGTGCCAAAAAAGAGTTAATATTTTGTATATACTATAACTCACTTCTTATTATAATGAATAAAATTACATTTTTATGATGCTTTGGTTCTTTGAAAGACCCAATGTTATTAATTCTACCAATAAAGTAAGAAATCCTTAATTTTAATGTAGTACATGAGAGTTTATCTCAGCAATTTGAGGGTTTGTATTTGGCGTTAGTAATCTGGTAGGTAAAGTAGGAATATGAAATTCTATGTGTTTTGTCTATAAACCAATATTCCTGTGATATTCAATAATTTTAAATGAATTAGCTTTCTCATTCATGCTCTGCACTAATTTAATTTCCCACAAGTTTTTTGGGAAGCATATGCCATGAGAAATTATAGCAATTCACAAACTCTCCAAGAGATACCCTAAATAGACTTTTTTGTTGTTGTTAATTAATATCTTACAAAACCTGTAGGGGAAGTTATCACCTACTACAAATGATATCAATTACACTTAAAAAGGAAATATTTGTATTTGTTAGAAGCACATTTTAAATGGATAAAAAGGTCTTAATATTTCATATGTCTTTTCTAGAAGGAACATTTTTTTCTAATTTATATAAGGATTCTAGTGTAAGTCAATTTGATATGACCTGAATTTGCCCACATAGTGAGCATATTCAGCAGATATTTTTGATTACAACTATATTAACTTTAGTTGCACCTAGAAGTAATATAAACTATCATTGAATATTGATACTCTTTGGTATAGATTGATAATTGATTACTTGCATTTTTAATATATAAGAACTGTAATGTTATTTTGGTTGGCTTAATAAATGTGATATAAAATTTACAGCTTAATTTTTTTTTTAACTACAACAGATAGATCAGATATTGATTCATCAGCAAGTTGAGCTTCTGGAAGGTATGTATTCTCTAAATGGATTATATTTCTGGAAAGGGAAGACATTTTTTCAGAAAAAAGGCATATGAACAACCACAAATCTAACACTTTCACTGATGTAGAATGATTAAGTCTGGTTATTACAAATGTCTCTCATCATGATAATGAAATGATGATAATTATCAGCAGTTTGTTTCTCAAAATTAGGAAGCAAATGATAAAATAGTATTATTCTGGACATCTGTTCTCATGATATAGATCCTAACTAGAAGAAAACTGATCAAAACTTACTTCTACTCCTTCTCTCTAGAGATCATTTCAATGATTTATCACTTTACCTATTGCTTCAGTTGTTTTCTCCCAATTTGTGATCAACTTGAGATTGGCGCAGAGCCACATGCAGTAGTACAGATACCTTAGAATATTTCCAAAGTGAATACATTTTTTTGAATGTGGATGAGTATGTTTAGAAAAATCGTAATCCTATGAATAGTGTTTCTTGAGAGTTTAGATGAACCCAGTAAATCCTTTACTCCATGGGGCTGAGGATTACCACCTTGGATGCTGGAGGATGCTAACCAGCAGACCTAGAGACTGGCTTCCTAAAATGACACTCCTATACTGTGATTTGGGCCTGATTCCAACATATGTCCCCTTGGGTCCAGTGCTCCTCATATATAAGGAAAATTTCAGAACTTCCAGAAGAAAGAGAACCTGGCTAGATTCGTAAACCAGTATCTGTCTTCTAGATATAGAGGTTAATGAAAACTCTGCTAGTTTTTAAACTATATCAATTAAATCCTTCTTCACCTCTCTGCAAATTTATTTCTGCTAGTAGAAGTTATAAATTATACTAGTTGGCAATAGATTTGCTTAGAATGTACACTTATCTATTGTTTTTAGATGACTTATAATGTACATTGTTAGATATTGATAATGTTCTCCTTTTTGTTTAAACTAAGATTTACCTGGAAATGGGTTCTTTGATGTTGGATAATTTGTATTCTGAATTTTTAAAAATGTTTTCTTCTAGAGGATTTAATTTTCAGATTATAAATCCCCGCAAAAGACTCTATACATTATGTAGTACTTTATTCATAGTTTTTAGATTTATGTTTTATATATTTAAAATATATATGCATTAGTCTTGAAATACTAAGTAAGTTCCAAATTTAGTACTTATCAATTCTTCAGGTTTTTAAAAAGTGTGTCTTTAATTATTTTGGTCTAAAATTTAAAGTCTATATTTTAAAATTGAGTAGCATAAAGTGATGTATAATAGTTAATTTTTAGAATATGAGACTATGACAGACATCTTTCCAGTCAAATACTCAGTAAACAATAAAGACATAGCCATAGAATTCATGGGTTGTTTTTCATTATTTAAGTAACTATAAGGAAACAGGGATGCAAAAACCCATTTATCTCAATTTTCAGATAAGCAGGCTGAAAATTTTTGAGATTTAGCTGCTTAATGCAACACTTAGGTGATACATCTCATCTCATGGATCCATATAATTTTTTTCTCACAAAACGTTTGACTGCCAGATGTTGAGCTCAAGGGTGGTTCTAATGGAGGCAGAGTCCAGGGCTTGTGTGAGTCAGAGCAAAGACACTTAAGGGAGGTTGTGGTGATAGAACTTGCAAAGGACATTTCTGTCTGAATAAAAGTACATCCACACACATGTTAGACAGCAGTTTTTGTCTCCATATATTTCTGTTAGTCACTTGATATTTGGGTGGCTTGTGACATCCTATGATCCAAGTCAATGAAGGCTATGGACATATGGGACCACAAATTGCCCCTTCTGGCTTTAAGCCAGGAGCAGTTTCAAACAGTTGATTTCCTATGGAAAGACCTTTGGTAAGATAGCAGGTGGGTGTCAGTATTTAGAATATCTCTATTTCTAACGATGAAGACATTAACCCTCTAAGGTAGAGTACAGTTAGGATGCCAGGGGTCTACATATTCTGTGAGCTGTAGCCTTGGTTACCAAGCAGCTTTATGCTTTGTCGAATACCCGTCTCCCACTTCTGAACAACTACTGCTGCTCTAAACAAGGGTGCCCCGGGCCCAGTTGATGTTCTAATTCACCTTTCATTTTCACTTTCCTTTTTACATGTGTGCATTGACAATCAACTTTTTAATTACCTTCCCTCACATAGTGCACAAAAATAGGCCATGAATATGGTATAAAACAAAATCTCTGGCCAGTTTATTTAAAATACGATTTCATAGAGCATAAACATAGCTATCATCCTCTTTGCTCATCCTCACCGAGTATCCGAAAACTGTACCAAGCACATGGACAAACTGTTGTGCATATACCTAGCATGACTGTGACCATCTGTAGCATTGACCATTCCTCAGCAGGAAAGTCTCCATTTCTGACATGGGTCTATGGAATTAGGAAGATATGAGTTTTCTTTTCTATATCTCACAAAGGAACTCTTAATTTCTCTATACCATAATACCCTCTCCTCCTCTCTTCCTTGTCATTTTTTCTCTTTCTGAATCATTTCTTTTTTCTCCCTGTGGTGCTTAAAGTATCATCTAAAAATGGTACAATTGGATATTATAGTATCTTAGGATAGATTCAATATTCTTTTAACACAATGATTCTCTTTTATGCTTTTAGTCTTAATAGGCTTTGAAACAAATAATAAATATGAAATTAAGAACAGCCTTGGACAGAGGATTTACTTTGCAGCAGAGGATACTGACTGTTGTACCCGAAATTGCTGTGGGGCTTCCAGACCTTTTACCATGAGGATTCTTGACAATATGGGCCGAGAAGTCATAACTCTGGAGAGACCTCTAAGATGTACCAGCTGTTGTTGTCCCTGCTGCCTTCAGAAGGTCAGTGAACAATTTTCTGGGTAATTATAAAATAGTTCAACAAGAATTTTCACCCATTTGCTGAAGCTATATAATCAAATGAGATTTAAGGAAAGTTGGTCCACATGCTTCTGGTTTACACTCAAGAGTAAATAGGAGGAAAGATGGCAGGTGAAAAACAATGAGAAGTTATTCCCATGTCCCTGAGAATTGTATCTGGTAGGATTGTGCATCTCCTTAGAGACCAGACTTCTCGATCTTCAGGAAGGGCTGGGACAATAAGGCACTTGGTCAAGTCCCTTACTTGAAATGACCATAGACAATATCCTAGAATACAATTCCTGGAGCAAGTACACAGCAGAATGATGGACAAAAAAACAAAAACAAAAACAAAACAAAACAAAACAAAAAAAACCCAGATGTATTAATCTCACAATTTAGCCAACCCATTATGGAATAAACCTAAAAGAGAGCTGCTCTGAGAAATATCAACTCCTGTGTTTTTTGGTTCTCCATTAAAAAAAAAAAAAATTTAATGTATTCGAATCCCCTGTGGTAGATATATACTAATTGTGAGTACCTTTAGTTCCATAATGCCCAGCTGTCTGTTTCATATTACTTGTCAGCCCACTGATAGAGAACATAGATCTCAGGATACAGAGATTTTATAGGAAAGTTGACCTTTGCCTATATCCCTATTGGCCTGAGACCAGCCCTGCCTGGTCAGTCATTCCACATAAGAAGCTGAGAGGCCATGATCCAGAAACTCAAGCACATAGATATTTGGAGTGTAATATTGCACCTGCTTTTAAAAGATAACTGAAGTTATTCATACTTAATTATTTTGTTTTCCATGTCATTTTGGTTAGGTATGGTAGTATCTATCTATCAGTTAGGATATCTGAGCAAAGTCTGAGAGTTTGATGGAATATGTTCTAAAGGTAAAGAATACATTAAAAAGCATTATCTATTGATCTTAAACAGCAGCACTAGAAGTCTTCCTTTACATGTGATCATACTGAGGTATTATCTGGGTCACCCAGCTAAGTAACACAGCCAAATTTCCTAGCCCCATTTCTTTTCATTATAGCACCACTGCCACTCATATTTGAAAATGGCAATGATCAGAGTTCTGTCCATAGGTCCAAACCACTGTTTTTAATGGACTTAGAGAAAAGAGTTCCTTAATAATTTACACATTTTTCATTAGTCTAGAAATTTCAAAATGTACGAGGTCAATAGAGCAGTGCTTAAATGTTGAGACTATGTGTATCCTCTGCCCAATTTTGTGGCTCAAAACTTCTACTTTCTATCTGTGAAATCTGATACAGGTTAATGAATCTCTCTGTTCCTTAGTTACTTCAACTATAAATTGGGATAATGATACCAACCTGGAAGACAAGTTGTAAATCAGTGGTGCTTAGAACAGTCTCTGACATTTACAAAGTATTCAGTAAATGAGAGTTAATATTAGACATTATTGTCATTACAACTTATATATGTCCTTTTACCTTTTAGATAGAAGTTCAAGCTCCTCCTGGTGTACCTATAGGGTATGTTACTCAGAATTGGCACCCTTGCCTGCCAAAGTTTACTGTTCAAAATGAGAGGAGAGAGGATGTACTTAAAATTGTTGGTCCATGTCTTGTATGCAGTTGTTGTGCAGATATTGATTTTGAGGTAAGAGATGTGATAATATTTATAAGTTTTGCTTTCCTAATGTAAGAATTATATATGTATATCCTGATATCTCAAGAGGGAAACAGTGTGCTCATATATTTCATTTTGGTCAAAAAAAGTGCTAATTTCTGTCATTGAACATCAGTGTTCATTATGCTAAATGAAAAAAGAAAAGTAGAGCCCTGTAGTCAAATAAATATAAGTAAAACATCTAACATCTAAACGTGGTCGTTTTTGTATGGAAGTACAGTATATTATCCATTTCCCGTAGAACCTTTGTCAGTGTAGTCTGACTTCCAAAGCATGTGGATCTCTTCTTAGTCTGAAACACAGGCTGCCAGTGTTCTCAGCACTCTTTAGTAGGTCTGACATCTTTGAGTTCCTACAAAAAGACTAATTATGCAGAGAGCTTTCAGGAAGTTCTGTAAGACATATTACCCAATAATGCTTCTCTATGGTCTCTCCTTTATCTTTATTAAATTTGATTATTAGAAACCACAATATAACTATGTACCTATGATGTGGAGAAATTTCATAACAGCAATTTTCCAACGGATGGCCTAGCCTCATAGCTCACATTATTTAATTGCAAATGTTAAAAGTCTGGTGATTTTACAAGTTAATCTTGATTTTCTCATTCTTTTGGAAAATCAGAAAATGTGGTAAAGTGGACCCACATTTCTATAAAAGGGGCAAAAAAGTCTGAACCTGAGTAGTGCTGCCCCCTTGTGATAATATGTGAGAACTCTGCCAATCCCTTTGATTTCCTCAGGTTTTCCACTATCCAGCTTCACTCTTTCATAGTATCTGTCTGGTAATTAGTCATATGATATTCAGTTCCTCTGTTAGATGCTGGTTATACAAAAATAAATTTTCTCTCTCATTGACTTAGGAATCTAATGAGCGAGATAGGCATTTCCAAGAAAACACATGTGATTTAATAGAGACTTTATGAACACTCTTAAAATGGAATATGGATTGTTGGGGGAGATGTATACTATGTATGTGTAAAGACTTTATAGGTTTATGTATAATAATAGTTCTATATGTAGAGATTATCATTCCTATCAAAGATCCAGAGGAGTCAAAGAAAATTGTTCTTTTAGGAAATACTAGCACGAGTTTAGATAACATATATTTTATTTATGGAAAATAAGAGAAGATACTTGGGAAGAAGTCAGACGAGATCGTGAAACCCTTACATTTAATGCTAAAGAATTTAGAAGTCATCCAGCTACCATTCTGAATGGATATCTTAGAACATATATTATATGTAATAGATTAACTTCCCTCCTGTGCATCTAGATTGATTCTACTAAGTAACATTTTTGAGGAATTGAGAAACTAGTCTCTTGAAATGTTTTCTGCAGGCTATATAATGAGAAGTTTGAAGGCAGAAATTGTCAATATGAGGGACCATTATGGAACATAATTTCCATTTGGGTGTCGGTGGGCACAGCAGCTGGGTGTAGAAACACAGCAGGGATAGGGACTAGAATTGTTTACAGATTTGATGTCAGTTGAGGATAAAAGAAAATTTGGATATTATTCTGATGTCTGTGAATTAAGATGCTAAACGAATACAGTGCCATTGGCCCTGTTAAAAATCTTGGAGGAGAAATCTGTGGAAAGTTAATAGTTTGTAGTTGAGTTGTATTGGATTTCAAGTTTGTAGAGTGAAAGGCTGAGGGGTTGAAGCTTAGAGTCTGAATTCATACTGCTGTTTCATACCATGGTTTAGGACTCTCAAAATATAGAAATTTATCCCAAGTGGTGATACACATGGCAGAGTCAAATGCAAAAGCCCACTAGGACATCAATCACCAAGGGCACCCTCTATTCCTACGAACAAGCTCTATCTTCACGTGAGCAGATTCAAAAATTACCAGCGGCTCAAGGAACTACTCCACCAGGAACAAGCTGCATATAATACTACAATCTGCAATCAATCCTATAAGAAATGTCTAAGGAAACATTAAAGAGACAGAACGAGAAACATGATGGGAAGAATGAGACTGAAGGATGAGATGATTTGAAAACAAACCTAATAAACCTCCAGAAATGAAGAACAGTCATTGAGAAAACCTCATTGGAAAGGATGAGCTGCAAATTAGATACAAATGCGGAGAAAATTACTTAGCTGGATGATACGTATGAGGAAAATAAATTAGAGAGATACAAATTGGAAGGGACAAAATAAGTGAAGGGATGGGAAGCTATAATAAACTACTTTTGTGTATGCCAAAGAGGGGCTACAGAACAGGACAAGACAGAGTATGTGTAGAGATAATATTCAAGTAGATAAATGACTAAGAATCTTGCCAACTTGATGCTATGCATTCTTAGATTCAGAAAGTGCAGGGAGTTCTGGGCAAGAAAAATTACACTTAGATACGACTCAGTTAAATTACAAATATCAAACTAAAAATGAAATTTAAAATCAGCAATGTGGAGGGGGGAAGGTTACTTCTAATATCTAATTCCCTTACCATTTGGGATTTTGGGCATCATTTTAGGTTTACTGGCTGCTTGTATTTGTTATTTTTAAATTGTCTATCCATGTCCATTGCCTGTTTTATCTATTGGGGGGTTTACTCTTCCCTTGTCTATTTATGTATGTAGTTTATGTGTTCAAGATATCAACTCTGTCTTTTGATTTGAAAATATTTTCCACAGCTATTTTTTTCTGGACTTTGTTTATGAAATATGGAGGTATCAAACAGAAAATTTAGATCTTATTTAGTCAAATATATCTTTTAATAGCTTTGTGTTTTCCTGCCTTAATAATGAAGTTCCCTCCAATCTTACATTTTACCTATTTTTTTCGCTTACATTAAATTCCTAACTTACTTGGAATTCTATTTGTACAAATTGAATCACACTTTTTTTTAAATTCAAATATCTTTGTAACTGTGTCATCACAGTTTATTCAGTACACTATTAATTCCTTGCTAAAATAAAATACCATACATTAAATTCCCATAAGTAATGGGGTCTATTTTTAGATTCTCTCCTCTAGTGCATAGATCTAATTATTTGTTCCTACAGCACTGCCTTATGATTAAACTATGATGATTTAATGATATGCCCTATATCAGGTCATAGCTAAGCAGTCACTTAATCTTCTTCATTGTATTTTCTTGCTATTATTAGTTGTTTCCTTGTCTATACACATTAAATCCATTTCATGGAATTTTTCTGATGTTGGAATCCAATTCACATTATATTACATTTGTAATTTTTTAATTAACATAGTTATGATGCTAGACCTGTCTCATCTCAGCAATGTGATCTTTTTATTCATTCTTACCTAATTTTGTAATCTTGAGAAGGATATATAGTGTTTTTCATATACATCCTCTAATTTTTATGAATGTATTGCTAATTTATAGGCATTATCACTATTAAGGAAGATTATTTATATTTTTAGGTACTTATAGTTACTGTTGAGAAAAGTTATTCATTTTTGATTCCCTTTTATGCAGTCATGTGACTGGATTCAAGTATTACATTTAGAAGCCTTTTTGTCGTATTTCTTGGTTTCCTAGCTATAAAATCACAGAGCAAACAAAATCATTTTAGCCCTTCTAATATTTATTAACCGATTAGCTCATTTTCTTTTCCAGCCAACTTCTACAGCACAACTGAATAATAATGCCAGTTGTGGGAATACCTACCAAATTTATGGTTTTAACTGAAATAGCAAATATTTCAAATAATTGAGAAATATATTGCCTGCTATTTTTCATAGTATTTTCTATTCCTATTTTTCCTAGAGCCGGTATCAGCAAAATTAACTTTTTGTGTATGTGAAAGGCAAGACAGAAAACATTTTAGATTTAATGTTGCAACCACTCAACTCAGCCATTGTAGATAAAGAAGTCAAAACAATACATAAATACTGGGTGTGACTGTATCCTAATAAAATGTTTATAAAAACTGACTAAATTTAGCCCATTAGCCATTGTTTGCTGAACCCAGCTTGCATTTTTATTAAGAATTGATCCCTAACATTCTAAAAGTCTGAGTACCATAATGGTCACGAGTACAGACTCTGGAACAGAGAACGTGGATTTGAAATCCATCCCGACAACTTCTTATATGTGTGATATTAGACTGATTACTTAACCTCTCTTTGCTTCAGTTTTTTCTTGTGTAAACTCTGTGTAATTGTAGTACGTACCTTATAAAGGTATGAGGAAAAAAATGACCTAATATTTGTAAAGAATTTATATGCCATGCATGCATATACTAGATGTTACATAAATGCTGATTAGCAAATAAATACCTTTTTAGTATCTATGGATACACTCCTGTGTTTTTGATTATATAATTCTTAGCATTTTACAATTTCTTATAGTATATTCTTTTGATACTTATCTAGTTTCTGTGTGCTGATCTTCTATTTGGATTTTTTACACATTTCTATAATGAGATGAGCATACAGATCCTTCTGAATACCTTTATCAATTATTTTTAGAAATAAGTAAAATTTAAATTTAATAGTAATATAACAGTTTATTTCTTCCAGAAGTTGAAATCATTTCATTGCATAAATTTTCTATTTTTAAAATATTATCTAGACAATAGATAAAAATTATCTAGTCCTGTTGACTTTTCAGCTGAAGATTATGTTCACATTTCTGAACTTTCCTATAAAAAGTTATATATTCCATTTCTCACATTAATTTGTTGAATGTTTAGATTTCTTGCTATAAGAGTCAAAAAAGGGGAATGCTATTATCTTTTAAGTCTAGTGGTAGGTTTATGAGAGCTGATAAGTTAACTTTTGTAACTTTTATAAATTTTGCATATTTCAAAAAAAAAATTAATTAAAACATAAAATTTAAGGCTTTATTACTAGCTATAAATGCTTAGATGATAGCTATTAGCAGATAAAACAGTAAAGTATCAGAAGAGAGAATTTGTATTCTTCTAGATTCCCACAATAATGTTATATAACATATATATATATATATCTCCTTGCAGCACACTAGGTTACAACAGGTATTTATTCTCAGGCTATATAACATTCCCACAATAAAGTTATATAATATATATATATGTTATATGTTATATTATATATATGTATGTTATATGTTTTATATATATATATATATCCCTACAGAGTTATTCTCATGCTATGGGTCCATCAGTCAACTCTGTCTTAGCAGGTACACCTAGGCTTAGTGAGATGGCTCTGATTTAGGCTATAAGTTGGCCACAGGCCTGCTCTCGGTATGCTCATTTTGGAGCTATAGCAAGAGCAACTAACTGGATCATACTATTCTCATAGCTGATTGCTGGACACCAAGAGCACACCAAACAGTCAGCCATGTTTTAGGTCTGTTCCCCTCACATCAACATTCCATTGGTCAAACAAGTGACATGGCCAAGCCTATTATCCATGTTCAGGGACATATACTGGGCCCACAGCAGGGAGGGTCAGTAAACAAATATTGATGAACAGTCATCCATACTATCACAGTTTTCATATTAAGAGTTTATTCTGAATTTGTTACGAACCATGCACACCCAAATAAGATGGGTAAACTGTTTTTAGGTTCCCCACATATATTTAGCTTCTCCCAACCTGAGCTAGGGCTTTAAAGAGTATTGCTAGCACACGTGCTACCTTGTGTACATTTGAAAAGGACACATCTCTTCCTGGGCTGATGCAGTCATACATGCACACACCATGGGGATGTGGCTACACTCAACCCCACACGCCCACCTGGTGAGGTACATTTGTCCAGCTATGATCTATTCAATTTTTATGACTTTCCTTACACAGAATTCTAAAATCAGGAAAACTTTAGTTTGGAGCTCTTTTTTTTCAAACACCTCCCTTCCTCTTTTGTTGCCCCCACCCTCCTGTTGTCCAGTCTTAACCCAAACCTTGACCTGTGGCATCTCATCAAGTTACTCACTAGATACTTTCCTTCACTCAAAACTGCCAGTCTTCTTTCCCAGGCTTTTAGTACTTCATGTTTTCCTACTGACACTGCATTTAAACACTCAGCCTATGTAAATTTTTTGTGCTTCTTTTAAAGCAGATGTCACTTGGGGGTTTAGTTTACTACCCTCCTGATGGCTTCTAGAAACTTTATCAAAGAAATATTTCATATTCATATCTTTTCATACCAAAATTTTGTTTTAAAACAATTGAATTCATTTCTTATTGTCTGTCTTGATGTAAAATAGAAATGTTAAATATTTCAGTAAAACTACTTTCATATAAGTTCTCTGTAGCAAAGAAATGATTTTTTTGCATATATCTATAAATAGATGCAGGGATTTATACAAATGTAATGAGTGATATAATGTTCATAGTTATGTACTACACGTAATTTTAATAGTGTATTTGTTTATTCCAACTTTGGAAGTAGTTTTCTTATTAGTTTTCTAGAATTCTTTGATTGTCATTTTTTTCTTCCAATTTAGATTAAATCTATTGATGAAGAAAATGTGGTTGGCAAGATTTCCAAGCAGTGGACTGGTTTTGTGAGAGAGGCATTTACAGATGCTGATCACTTTGGGATACAGTTTCCCTTAGACCTTGATGTGAAAATGAAAGCTGTGATGCTTGCCGCGTGCTTCCTCATTGTAAGTCAATTCTTGTTAATCTTGGGTATAGATGGTTTCTCTAGTATCATTCTGAAATGATTCAGTAAGTTGTACATTTTTAAATGACCATTTTTAAGTGTATAGGTTTTATTTAAAGGTGTCCCATTTAATCTTAGCTATGAAATTCTATTTTCTTCTGATACTTCTGATTCACAAGTGACTATTTTCTCTGGAACTTCTGCTCATTTTCACATAGCAACAGAAAGACTTTGTGTGTCAAATATATTTAATAAGTGAAATAGGTACCTAGAAGACTTCAAATATGGACTTACATGGAATAAGGCTCAGTGAAACACAGATTTCCTCCTGATTCATTATAAATTATATCCTCTGATACAGGAATGTAAGCTGCAGGAAGTGTACACATCCAAATAAGCCTTCAGATGCAGTTGCCACTTGAGAGAAAACACACTGGATAGAGTAGTGATTCTGAACTTATCATTCATTAAATCACTTAGGGAGTTTTCAGAAACGCCAAGTACCAAATCATATCATACCCCAGCTGAACTAAATCACAAGCTGACAATCAGAAGTTGTATGGCTCCCGTGGTGATTCAGTGTGCAGTCAAAGTCAAGGACTCCTGGGACAGAGCAAGGTTCTCAGTCTTAGATGCACACCTGACTAGCCTCTCAAATTCCCTGTATCAAGATTACACCCAAATAGAAATTAAAACCCTGGAAATGGGACCAAGCTTTCAAGCAGTTGAGAACCACTAACATGAGTATCTTAAACATTCATTTAGGGAGCAATTAGAAAAAAAAAAAAAAAAACTAAAAGATGAGGGTATATGCAACAAAAAGGACCCAGAATCTTCAACAAATAAATGTCAGGAAAATAAGGTAAAATCAAAATGAGAGAATTTTAAAAGACATCAACTTAATTCAGTTGGTAGACTATACTGAATTGAACAAACCAATATAAAAAGTCATTTACAATTTTTTCACCTATGTCCACATATGCTTTTATACAAGTGTGACTTGTAATAAAGGATTAACAACAAAAAGATATTTACAGCTGTTTATAGAAATTTAAACATTGATTGGCTATTTGATGATTTATGACTTGCTTTTTTTTTAAGATATGATGATGATGATATGGTTATGTAAAAACAAAACAAGAATCCATGTTTTTTAGGGCCACATACTAAAATATTTTAATATAATGTGATTTGATATCACATATTTTTTTAAATAAAGAATGTGAGGGCAGGAGAATCTAGGGGATGAAGCAATTGATGAACCAGGATTGGCCATATTAATAATTATTAAATCTGGGTGACTGGCTATTTGGAATTTATTATACTATTCTATCTAATTTGGGATAGGCTCAATATTTTCTATATACATTTTTAAATATAACCACAATTCTGTTTAAAAGTTGTGTTTTCAATAAGTGTTTATCACACATAAAAAGGAAAATTTAACCTTAACCTTAGGAAAGTGTTTAACCAAAGGTTTTTACACCATAACCAAGGATATGTGTATAGGGAAGAGAGGACAGTCTGGGGTGTCTCAATAAATGGGACATGGGATTGACGGGGGAATTATTAGGAAAAAGACTGTGGAATAGATCAGATTTCTTCTAAAGGACTTTTAGGATTGGGCAACTTCTTATAGACATTAGGAAGATACTGAAAGTTGTTCAGTTAACTGGTTAGTTTTAAACTAGGTCTAATTAAAAGAGTTATAAATCCAAAGTTTAGAAAGGTAAATCCTAGTGACTATGTGAGAAATGAATTGAAGAGAGGTAAAATTACAGGAATGTAATTGCAAGTGATTATAAATAATGATTACATTATTTTTGTTGAAGAGATAAAGGAAAATGATAGATGTGTGAGATAAAATTCATAGGATTTGACGTAAGTCATGGAGAAGAGGGTCTAGTTAGACAATGATGGAGTGAAACAAGCTGGGGAACACAGTGGAAATGTTTGGAAGAGAAATCATAAAACTGGGCCAAAAAATTCTAAGAGGCATTCTAACTCTAAAAAGGCTATCATTCTCCTGAAATATCTAGAAGTTGTACATGGAATTCCAGTCATAAGAAAAGTTATGTTACTAAAGAAGAAGTAAAAAAAATTTGAGGAAGAAAGATTGAAAGAAGAACATTCCGAGTGACATGAAAAAACATGAAATGTAGAGAAATTACCAGAGAACTAATTTAATTCATGCAAGTATTAGTAAGTAAATAGAATTACAGGATTTAATTGATATTAAATGGATGTTAAAGCTTATCGGCTTTTCCCTGGTCTGCTCATTAGTCAAATTTTCTAGTTTAGCAGATGTTATTGTGTTTCATCATATCTCTTAGCTTTAATGCATCTGAAAATTAATATCTGTTGCTGAAAACTCATTTCTGTATTTTGTTTTTATTTAGGACTTCATGTTTTTTGAAACAAGTGGAGGCCAAGACCAGAGAACAGGAGTGTGGCAGTAAATTAATAAAAGTCTCCTCAGAGAATGTGAAGTTTGTATATTGATCATTGCTATGTAAAAGTAAAGCTCAGTGAGTTTTCTTTTGCTTTATTGAAATGAATTATAGCATGAGTGAATTACACTGTGATGCCTGAAGGTCCAAGTATGTGATTTCACTTTCAAAATTACAATTTCTTTTCTATATCACTGACTTATAAATGTTTTTGTACATTTTCTTTCATTTTATACATTTCATTTTTCATTGTACAGAGACAGGACACAGAACTTTTACATTTAAACATGAAACTTTTTTGATAAATTGCTTTGAACTGTCATCTTGTATTTTCAACTTTTATAGAAAAATTGATTAAAATGATTTTATATGAAATTATACATTATTTTAATAAATCTATTTCACTTTATTTCATAGGTAACAACTAATGTTTTTTGCAAAGTGTATACTCAAAAAAGTTAAAAAATCAATATATTATCAAGAAAAGTAAAATGTTTTTTATTCAGAAAATTAACTATATTTAACTTCTTTATGCTATTCTGCTATTATAAATAAGATTTTCATAATGGCAAGATCAATTTTTGATAGACTTCAGTGGAAAAAAAACATGATTCTGTCCCAAAGAAGGACACATTTAAAGACTCATTCTAAAACTAGAGTATTGTTATAATTTTTCAAGTAATTATGCACACATCTTATGTTTAGTGTCTGTATTATATTATTCACAGAGAACATGGTGGTTATGAGATAATTCAAGTATTAATTAAATAGAATATATATATTCTATCAGAGTATAAACTTCAGTAATGGGCTAGTTGATTGTTTATAGCAACAATCAAATAACTGAAATAAAAAAAAATTATATATTTCCTTGTATATTTTTGTTTTAAACTGTGAACAATTATTTCATATGGTGTTCTGAACTTTAACCATTTACCTCCCCCTTTCAAAAGACCATCTATACCAGTGTTACAAACTAGAATTTCTACCTGTCAAAAACTTAAAGGAAACTTTATACTCTGTTTTGTAGGGAAATTTGAATCTTCGGGTTGAATGAGAGGAGATGTCCAACCCATAATTTAACTCCTGCAAAGGAAAAATATGTTTAGGACATAAGGGCTTAGGGGAGAGACTCTGTTTAATTTGCAGCCAATTCCACCAACACCACTAGCTCCTATTGTTGAGAACATTAGGATGCCAGGAGAGCTACAGGAAAAACTAAGTCTAGGCCAGTTTTCATTAATCAAATGATTCACTAGATCCTAGATCCCAATGATGAGAAGTAACCATGGCACTCACATTCAGTTTACAGTTGGTACAGACAGCATGCCAGGTAAAGTGAGATACTTGCATAGCTGGATCTTGGCAGAATTAGTTAAGCCAGTCAGAGAAAGGGAGTACTTTCCAGGTGTACTGTTATTATCTCTATGACAGCTACTTCTAGCTTTCATTCTCCCTCTTCCCCTACCCCTCCTTCTTTTCATGCTACCCTTTTTTCTTTCCTTTGCGTAGATTTCAGGATCTCTGGTTAAACAAAGTAAAACTACAACTGATTTGAACAGTTCCTTTCTCCTTCAACTGTGCAGGGAAGATTTGTGCAGAAACCCATACACTACCTACATTTTAATTCAAATACTAGAAAAACGACATCTATACAAAGAAAAATCATCTCACATGGAAAATTAGAAATTTAAATATAAGGAATTACAAGTGTCTTTATTTGTAATCTCAGGGAGATTTAAAGAAATGTTGCCTATTTATGGAATAGGCAGCAGAGAAAAAGAAACATTCTGAAGAGGTAAAATTTTAAGAAAGTTGAAAAATATGATGACCACATTTTAAAGTATAATGGAGACCCTGGAACAGTAAATTGCATGAAATAGATAACACAATAAAGTAAAAGAGATTTTAGAAAATTTCCCAGAAGTCAGATAAACACAAAGTATAAAAAGAAAGGTGATTCCAGAAGAACAGATACATCAATTTATGCACAGCAAAAATGCCAGAAGTGGAAATCAGATGGAGCCAAGAGAATAATAAGGTAAGAAAACTTATTTGCAAAAGGAACAGACTAAACTCTCTAGGTAAATGAATTTATCTTACATCAGAAAAATTCATTAAAATACCTACTTATGATTTTTACAAAGCAATTATTACATGCCTGCACAAAGGAAGACATTGTTAAGCCTTAATAGATTGGTTTCTGTGGCCTAACTTCCACGATATTTCCACAGTCTAGTTCATTTTTCTTACCTCACCAACAGAGATTGATCAATTCAGTACTCTAATTACAGGTGTTTAAAAGGACCAAAGGATATGGAACAAAAAGATAATTTGATAAAGGTACTTGATGCCTTGCCTCCATTTTCCTATGCTCGCCTTTCTGTAGAGACCTTAAGCACTTCTGAGATTCTTTCCCTCAGGATGATGTAACATATAGATATATGGTATCATGGACTCATTCAGAACACGGATTTCCATTGCCCTTCTTTTCTTACCCTAAAGAGAACAAATGAAAAGCATCACATCCCCGGTCATCATTCTACCCACCAAGTCCTAGATCCTGGGTTGTAAATACCATTCTCCACTCAAACTGGGCTCTTTGAGAAATGGCTATATCTAGAGTTGAGTTATGGAAAAGTACAAGATGAGCCTCAAATGACTTACAGAAAAGCCAAGGAGTTGCTCAAGGAAGGATTGTAGCATGTCAAAGCATGAGGAACCAAATTGGAAGGACCCCATCAACAAAATTAAGGAAATTTGAGAAGCAAAATATTGATAGGAAGAGATCAATTACCTATTGAATAAAATAGGACACCATATGTCCATACAGATATACTTAGAAATAAATGCATAAATTAAAAGCTTGATGAAGACAAAGATACATATAGTCTCAATTTACTTACCCACAATTTTTTTTTTAGTTTAAAGAGGGAAAGAGTAACTTACAGCAGACCGTGGCAGCCCCTACCATAATCAAGTGATTGAAGTGATCATTGTCAGTAATGAGATGAAGTGCAACTGAGTACCAACTGATAAGGTGCAATATGATACAGCATCACAGGGATCTTGACATGTCATTTAGGATAGCAGGTATTGAGTAGATTTTGTTTTAATGCTTGATGAGTTGGCCTTTTCTTGTGATATGACTTTTGTCCAGTACTTGGTGTTTATCTAGTCAGGAATTGGGCTTAGTTTGCAATTTCTTGTTATGGTTACCCTAGGTATATCTCAGGCTTCGAATTCTTCTAGTGATAACTTATATTCAGAATGTGGTCTAGTTAGCCAGAGGGTTTACTGAAACCTTCAGAGGGAATCTGTCTCTTGTAGCATTGTCAGCTATGTAATTCCCTGTTCTTTTTACTTAGAGATTGTTAGCCTGGGGGTGGGGGGAGGGGAATTAGGGACAGAGTGTTCTCTGATGTTCAAGAAGGGATTGTCAATTTCCTGAGGCCACACACTAATTCTACAATGTAATCCTGAAGTCAGAGACCGTGGGGACTTGGCCAATTTATCTCTTTAATCAGATCATCAGTAGTAGACATTCACAAAGAGCCCAGAACTGGCTGGAAATATGAGAGCTATGTGTGAGGTATTTATTTGAGGGCAGTCAGTGGACAATGGGGAGGAAGTCAAAAGAGACTCAACAAGTAGTCAAATTTAATGATCCCAGGTAGAAACATGCTGAAGTGGTAAAGTTCAGAAAAGGAAAATGAGGCCACTTCTGTTGGAGCCACTTGTCCTAAGTGGTTTGGCTGGGGCAAAACCACACAGTTTGGAACCTACTCTTATCCTAGGACAGGAAGAGCCTTCTGTACATTTCCTAACCTTCCTTCCCAACACCTCAAAATTCCTTGGCCTGAGAGAAAATACAAAGGGTGAGAAGTTTCTCATCCTGTCTGGAAGTGCCTGAGGCCCAGGAGAGGGAAAGTTTAGGAGTGCACCTAGGGCCTAGGAACCAGGTAATTCAGGGTGGGTTGTACAGTGAGTATTGTGTCCTTGGGTGTCCTAAAGGGATAAGTGTAGTGAGAAGATGCAGAGACAGAGATGGAGCTGTGTTTTCAATCTTGAGAAGAAAGTTCTGGGTGGTTGTCTGGCTAAAGTATCAAGTGCATGGTCAGTGAGCCTTTAGGTGGTTGGGGGAGAGAGAGAACTAAAGTGGAGTAACTGCTGGGAAAGAAGAGATGCTCCAGGCAGAGGTAATTACAATGGTCAGAAAATCAAGTCTGGGCTCCTAGCATCCTGTCAGCTACTCTTTTCAGTTGGGGCATTGAGATTGAATGGAGTTTGGGCTCAAAAAGTGCTACTGCAATTGTAGGGTAATTAGAAGGAACTCAATAGAGAATTCCTGCCATCACTTAAAGACAAAAATTAAAAAGTTTCCAGGACACAATTACTCCTCCTAGAGTGCCTCCAGAGTGCCCCAGGAGAATGCTCAGAGGTTGCTTCAGAGACCTGCCCAGCTTCTGTTCCCATCCCCACCTGCCATGCCCTTGCTGCCTGCCTCTCTCAGAGCAACATTGCTGCACCTAACCCTGTCTCTTCTTATGAAGTGTCCCTCCCTGTACCTTAACTTCCTCATTTGCCAAATGTGTGATAACAGTCTACCTCATAAATTCTGTGTGAAGATTAAGTGATCTAATGTAGGTTGAGGCACTTGAACAGGTTTATGCAGTACAAATATTAGGGAGTTAGACAGACATGAGCAATGGGAGCAAAGGCAGCTCTATAAAACATAGAAACCCTTGAAGACCTTCCTTAAGGATCTCCCACTAGCACCACCCCATTAGGATTATAAATTAACCCAAATCGTAGGGTACAAAGGCCCTGAAAGCTGCTGGCTTAACCAGCCACAAATACTCAAAAAGTACTACCTTAACCTGCCCATAAACCCAGTCTCATTATAATATCATGCCTATGCCCGGAAAGTTCATGTTCTAATTATAACAGACTGGATTCTAGGTAACTGCATGAGCAGTAGGCAGGGAGTTATATAACAGCCATGTCAAAATGACCTCATGTGCAAACCACCTAGGAACACCTTTGAAACTACCCATCACGGCCCTAATATAATACAGACCTTCCCACTTCTGTACTGTTATAGCTCTCTTTGCTGAAAACCCCCTCCTCCCTCAGAGTGTACAATTTTTTTTTTTATCTTTTCACCTCCCAAATTCCACAGTGCTGCAGCCTTCCTTAGTATTGCCTGTCTCCTTCTAAAATGTGCTTTTAATAATTCTGACCCATAATTCTTTACTGTGTCAGTGGGAAAGAACCAAGGACACCCCAACCCCACCACATGCCACTGGAGCGATGCTGGATTTCACATCACCCAAGCAATAACAGAGGCAGAGCAGAAAATGAAAATGGCTGCATGTCAGTAATAAAGGTTTTTAAAACTGAGAGAAGTGGCTCTGACTAATACAGAAAATTTGGGCTAAATTGAATTTCTTATTGTGGTTAAATGGCACATAGAATTCATTTTAAACCCACAGATGAAGACTGATTTTTCCCCTTGGAAGAGAGAGGATTTCTTGATGCAAACTGGGGAACAAATATCTCTGAGGAGAGTGGAATAAGATCTGGGTACACAAGAAATATTAACTGGACAATACAGCATTTGAACTAGAAGCTCTGAATTTATAAGCAGAAATGGTCATAATATGATTCCCAATAGAGTTAGTTGACCATAGCCTTCTGAACTTACCTCTCTCCACACAGAGCATTCAAGTTAAATTTCAATTTACTTTTAATGTCATATGGTAGAAATATTTTATTTGTGCCAAAAGATGAAGTATAAATTTACCCAAGTTGGAAACCAACTAGATTTGAAAAACAGATGCTTGTAGTGAGCTTGGCTACTAAAGGATTTATTTCTGCCAGTAGATTCTAATTTTCCATCATTAACATATTGAGGTTGTTTTATCTGGCCATGACAGGAAACAAACATTGGCTTATTTCATCTTGCATTAGAAGTTGCTTTTGAAAATTAGTTGCTAGGAAACATTTTACCTTTAATCAAACATTACCGACAGATGGTAGCCATCTAGAAATATTCCAGAGAAATTCTCTGTGAAATGATGTTTACAGTATAAATTGGATCATAGTATACTATGAACCTACTAAGCACATTTCCATTAAATCTTCGTGCCAGAAATCTCTCTCCATTATTACTATTCACAAGTAGAAGAGGATTTACTTGCACAATTCATTTTGGGTTTGTGTGTATGTGGGTGTGTGTGTGTATGTGTGAGAATACAGATTCACTCAAATAATTTAGCAATAAATGTATTTGTGGCAATTGTTCTTGGAGAAAATTAGAATAGTCAAAAAATAATAATAAACCTCTAGATTTTGGAGGTATCTAAAAGAAAAAAAAAATACAGCTTTCTACTCATTCACCATACAGTGAGGCAAACCAATCCACAAGACCTGTGTCTAAAATCCGTTATTTTACTGCCTGAGATTCACTCTGTCCTGTGAGGAACCTGGCATGACAGAGCTGACATCACTCATGAGTCTCAGCCAGACTCTTAAGGTCTCAGACAAGAGAAACACACACACACACACACACACACACACACACACACACACACACTACACACATATACAAGCTAAACGTAAAAAGAAAGAGATAACTGTAGCAGAAAAAATGGAAGAAAAAAACCATAACACCTCAGAGACATAAAATCAAGCTACAAAATAAGAATAGGAAACTATAATAAGGACATTGGTGATGTTAGGAGTTGAAAATAAGATAATCATTTTTAATTAAATTAAGATAAAAACATAAAATTAGATATTTTCTTAGAATTTTAATTAATTACTTTTTTTTAATTTTCTTTTTTTTATGGTGACATTGGTTAACGAACTCCAGTAAGTTTCAGGTGTAAAATATAACAGAAAGGCATATATATATTGCATTGTGTGTTCTGCTCCCATTTCTGACACCACATATTTGACACATGCCTTTCACCTTATCTAACTCCCTCCTTCTTCCTTTACCCACCCTCTGGTAACCACAAGTCTATTGTCCATATCCATGAGTCTCTGCAAGTTTGTCCTGTTTCTTTGTTACTTTTAGGTTTATATCCCACATGTAAGTGATATCATGTGGTTTTCAACTTTCTCTGGCTATTTCGCTTAACATGATTATCTCGAGGTCCATCCATGTTGTCACAAATGACAGTATTTCATCTCTTCTTATGGCTGAGTAATATTCCATTATACATATGTACCACAGCTTCCTTAGCCAATCATTTATCATAGGACATTTCGGTTGCTTCCATGTCCTGGCCACCAAGAATAATGCTGCTGTGAACATAGGTGTGCAAATGATATAAGTTTTCAAGTTTTCAGAGTAAATACTCAGTAGAGGGATTGCTGGATCATATAGTAGACCAATTCTTAGTTTTTTGAGGACACTCCATACTGTTTTCCGTAGTGGCTGTACCAACTTGCAGTTCCACCAGCAGTGCGTGAGGGTTCCTTTTTCTCCACATCCTCTTCAAAATTTGTTATTATTTGTCCTGTTGATGACAGCTATTCTAACAGGTATGAGATGGTATTTCATTGTGATTTTGATTTGCATTTTCCTAATAGGTAGCGATGTGGAGCATCTTTGCATGTTTGTTGGCCATTCATATGTTTTCTAGGGAGAAGTGTCTATTCAGGTCCTCTGGCCATTTTTTTGATTGGTTTGTTTTTTTGTTGTTATTGAGTTGTATGAATTCTTCATATATTTTGCATATTAGGCCCTTACTGGAGGCTTTACTTGTGGATATATTCTTCCATTTTGATGATTGTCTCTTTACCGTCTTGACGGTTTCTTTTGCTGAGCAGAAGCTTTTTAGTTTGATGTAGTACCACTCATTTATTTTTGCTTTGACTCCCCTTGCCTTTGAGGTCAAATTCATAAAATCCTCTTTAAGTCCAAGGTCCTGGAGTTTCGTTGCTATGTTTTCTTCTATTCATTTTATTTTTCAGGTCTTATATTCAGGTCCTTAATCCATTTTGAGTTCATCTTGATGTGTAGTAATAAGCCACATCCAGCAAATGGTAAATTCTACCACTTCCAGCACAGCCCTAGAAAATAATCCTGAGTGGGAATGGTGGGAGATTGAGAAAATAAAGAAGACAGAAAGCTGGAATCGGGAGGCCTAATATCCACTGATGATGGAACAGAGAGCAATTTTATTTTTGCAAGTTGCTTTTATACAAGAGCATATGTTTGCTGGCTAAAATGAGATTATCCCCACCCAACCTTCACATTCTATTATAATCATTTACATTTCCATAGGGTAACCCTCCCCTACACAGCCTGCTAAAATCATTTGCATTTCAACATCCACATTGTTGTCCAATCAGTTCCTACTTCCCATTCTTAGGAGGATTTGTGGAGATGAGGCAACCCTTGGTTGGCCTCACAGATTGCAAGGACCTTGTCAGTTTATAACCCACTCTCCTCATCTCCCCCTTTCTATTTATTTTTAAGCCACAGTGGATGCAATGTAATATGAGACTGTGTTATTTGTCATTGTTGGATTCGGCAGCCTACTTACAGTGATAAGAGCTAACATAGCCACAAACAGTTGGTCAGGAGTGACAGGCAAGCCCTGACAGTGAACCATATCTTGTCCTTCTTATGTCAGATGTTTAATATCCCCCCATGTGGGCCTGCGTACACTCTGAGTTCCCCTGGATGATGGAACAACTACTGGAGGAGTAATCTTCAGACACTTCAAGGGAAGAATGAGCTTTTCTGGGTCTGATCCATCCGCCATCTTCACAATGCCTCTCGGCCTCTCAGGCAGCCAATGAGGTCCGTCTGCATCTTTAGGAAAAACACAAATATGCCTCTGGAATTATATTAATATGGGATCAGGGCCATGCCATTCATTAGTTAATGGATCTTTCCAATAAACTACTGCTTGTGGATTACCCAAAGGGGAACAGAACTGTTCTGCAGTTCTTCGACCATCACCATCTGTATTCAAAAAATTTGAAGTAAAAAGTACATAGTTTAATATATTTTGAAGACTTACGGGGCTGACTCCCCCTTTTGGTTTTTACATTTGAACCTCGAGGGTACGGTGAGCACGTTCCACAATGCCTTGTCCTTGAGGATTGATTATAGACTATACCTGCTGTGTGCAATCTGAAATTTTTTACAAAATTGTTGAAATACTTTACTAGTATATCCAGGCCTTTTGTCAGTCTTGATTTGCCTGGGAAGGCCAAGGACTGCAAAAGTTTGCAAACAATGACTAATGACATGTTTAGTACTTTCACCTGAACAAGTGGTGGCATATATAAAGTCAGAACTTGTATCTACCATGGTGGTACGTACATACAGAGTATTTTGAAAAGACCCAACATGAGTAACATCCATTTGCCAGATATAATTGGGTAATAGTCCTCACGGATTAACTCCATAATGAGGAACAGGCAGATGAATGTGACACTGATTACACTGTTTAACAATTTGAGGAGCACTTTCTTGAGTTAATCCAAATTGCTGCTTTAGGGCAGATGCATTCTGATGATGCAATTGATGACTCTGTAGCCAGCTGTGCAGGGGTAGAGAGTGCTGCAACTAACAAAGAGTAAATAGGAACAGCTCTATCAGCGCTGGTAGCATGATCAGCATGTTCATTTCCCTTGGCTAGTGGCTCTGAGAGCTGTGAGTGTTCTCCTATATGCCCAATGAAGCATAGGTCATTCCTGGCTTGAACGAGCTTTTGGAGCTGGATAAATAAATGAGAAAGGCTTTTATCTGCTGTATGTCCAAAAAAGGCAGTTTCAGTAACCTGGCTTATAATATATAAATAAGCATTGTCTGAATAAATATTTACAGGTCGTTGGGGAAATAGCTCTAAAGCCCAAACTAAAGCTAATAACTCAGTTCTCTGAGCCAAAGTCATGTTATCATCTGTAAAAACAGTAATAGCTTTAGGACTAGGTACTTGAGGAATCACCTTTGGAAGAATAACAGGTGTTTGTATTAAAAACTGTATTAGTTTATCAGATGGATAATGACAATCAGTGGTTGCATTATACTGAGCTAAAGATAATGACTACGAATCAGAATATTGATTTAACCATGCTTGCTGCTTTTAAGGAATAATTTATAGTATTAGAACCTCTTCCAAAGAGTTGTCGCATCCGACTATGACCCTTATCTATAAGACTAGCAACTAACTCATAATACGGGTTAAGAACCTTTGAAGAATTATGCAATTGTAACCATTCTATTGGCCCTGGTTTCTGCCATATAATTCCAGTTGGAAGAGGTTTAGTTGGACAAATTATTAATATTAAAGGCAGAGAGGGTCTATGTGATAGACCTGAGTATTGTGTATAGCCTTATTTACTAATTGTAAAGCCTGTTTAGCGGCAGGAGTTAATTCTCTTGGAGAAGAGGGATCAGAATCTCCTCTCAAAATATCAAATAAAGGCCACACAATTCCTAATTGTGGCCTAAGTCAATTAATATCTCCAAGTAATTTTTGAAAATCATTAAGCTTCTTAATGAGCCAAATGGAAATTGAACCTTTTGTGGTTTAACTGTCACTGTAAAATTACAGTTCCTAAATAGGAAAAAGGTGCAGACCTCTGAACTTTCTCTGTAAAGATGTCTGTAACTCAGCATATGCCTATAGCAATATTCTTTCCTCTGCATGTGCAAGCAAAATGTCATCCATATAATGGATAATATAGGAATCTGAAAACTTTTCTCTAACTGGCAATACTGCCTAAGCAACAAAATTTTGACGTAACGTAGGACTATTAGCTAGACCTTGCAGAAGAACCTTCCATTGATACCTCTTCATAGGTTTCTTAAAATTAAGAGAAGGGAAGCTAAAGGCAAAACGTTTCTTATCTTCTGGATCTAAAGGTATAGTAAAGAAACAGTCCTTTAAACCTGTAATAATAAGATGAAAATTCCAAGAAATCATAGTAGGAATAGGGAGGCCAGGTTGCGTGGCACCCATAATTTTCATAGTTAAATTAACTGTCCTTAAAAATCCTGCAGTAACTACCATTGGCCTGATTTCTTTTTAATTATAAAAATTGGAGTATTCAAGGACTAATAGAAGGCTCAGTATGACCTGCCTTAAGCTGTTCATTAACCAGCTGCTGAGCCGCAGACAACTTCTGGGTTAGGGGCCATTGGTCTACCCAAACAGGATCAGCAGACTTCCAAATTTTTTCAGCAGTAACTTTACCACGGGTAGCAGGAGCTACTATGGTGGCTGGAAAATTACTGCTTGGCTATCGCTCATGGGAACATAGGCTATCACCCATGGGAACATAACGCTTTAACAATAAACTTTCTGCTTCTGTACCCCCCGCTTGCACAACCGACCTGTGGGTTGACAGTTGGTAAAAAGAAGAAAAATAGACTTGTGTGTTCAAACAGGATGAAGAATGGGGTTTAGGGCTTAAAAACTCTGTACCTTTATATTTTGGGGCTGCTTAATTTGGGGTCTGTGTACCCTGGCAGATCCAGCTGGCTGAATAAAGAGTGTGTTTCCTATAACTCACTGATTTCTGGTGGTCCGTGTGTCTATCGGGGGCTGGTGGCTACAACACTACCAAGGCCCTAATTACAAATTTTGATATCCTAACCCAGTGTGATCATTTTTAGGTTGGCCATGTACTGGCTGCATAAAGCCCTGCTAATCCTTCCCTAAACCACCAAGAGGGATGTAGCCTTGTTTAAACATCGTATTGCAAACCTGAGCATTTGTACTAAAAATTGTAACTTGTAGTTGTGATAAAACATCTCTCCCCCACAAACTAACAGGCAAATCAGGAAGAACATAAGGATGGGAAGAGCCTGCTGACCATCAGGATCCGTCCATTGTAATCTTTTTGAGCTTCGCAGAGGTCCCTAAGCCTGTCCTGTGCCTTGCAGCTCTGTTAAAGCCGGGGCTGTAGGCCAATTGGAAGGCCAATGCTTATCACCAATTGGTATCCAGTATCCAAAAGGCCAGAAAACATTTTTCCCTCTATCAATAAAGTCATCGTAGGTCTCTCTTGTTTTATTTGTTGAACCCAATGAATATCCAAAGATCCAAATCCCGATTCTCTTTCTTTAGAGGTCAGCACTTTCCCTGTCTTTACATAAGAAATAAGCACTAATTGAGCCATTCTATCAGTAGGCAATATTTGAGCAATGGCTCTTGTTGTTTGAGCTATCACTTTAATCTCTCCTGTGTAATCATCATTTATGGCTCTTGGCAATACTTGAAATCCTTTTATAATCATACTGTTTCTACCCTAAAATACTTAACCTGCTGCTCCTGGAGGAATAGGACCCCACACCCCTGTAAGGATAGCTTGGGCCCCATTTCAGGAGTTAATACATGTCAGGTGGTAGGACTGAGATCCAGTCCTGTGCTTCCTGGCGTAGCACAGCAGTTGTTGGACAGTGGGTTTATCTGGCCCCCTGGAGATGGATTGCAGACTCAAGCCCTCTCTGGGGCAGCTGCTCCACATTTGGGGAAAAATCACCGATGAGTTGGTAGTAAGAGCACCAATTATTTGATGGGCCCAGGGCCAGCCCCATTCCCTGCAGCAAATTGCCCTAGGCATCATGACGTGATTTACATTCATTAGCCCAATGCTTTTATCGCTGGCATCTAGGGCAAATTCCAGGTGTCCTGGGTTTGATCATCTCACTACCCTGAGGGGTGGGGTGGCCTCCCTGCCCTTCAGCTAAGCTTCTGGTAGGACATTCCCTGGAAAGGTGTTAAACTCCCCACACAAGTTCCTCCACCTTTTCCTCTTTTACTCTGCAGGCCCTTTAAATTGCCAAAGGATTGAGTTAATGCAACAGCTAATGCAGATCCCTGTACATAAGCTGGCCCAATATCAGCACATATTCTAATAAAATCAGATAGCGTACCCGTCTTCCTATAAGGTCGAAGTGCTGTTTGGCAGGGTTTATTGGCATTCTCATAAACAAGCTGTTTTACTATTGTTGTGGTGCGATCAAATTTAATACCCATGGAGCCAATTGAGATTAATTATGAGCCTTTATTAGCCGGGCGACTGACTCTCCCCACAAGAGAATCAGCCCCGAGCCTCTAGAAGGAATAGCTTAAAAAGCCCCCAAACCCCCTCTAGCAAGTAAGCAGGTTTACAGAAGCAGAGGCTGGCCATTAACATACAGGATAACTACACCTTTAACATTAGCATATCTTTGCACAGAATGTCTCCTAGAACTACACCCTGTTTAACATTAAACAATGGAAGCAGAAGTTGGCCATTTGAAAATTAACACTATTATTGCTCCTGCCTCAGCATCAGACACTGTTTTGATACTGCATGTAAAAGACGGGAAACAAAGTCCTGGTATACCTTGTCCAGCCCCTGCCGCGTGTGCTGCTGAGTTCCTGACTTGGCTCCTGATGTAGGCAAACTGCGCCAAGCTTTCATAGCTAACATGTTAATTTGCTGATATGCCTGCGACTGAAATATCATTTGTTGCGTCAAATCTACATACTGTCCCTCTCCAGTTAACATTTCTACTGTAATAGGAATAGCATTAGCTGCATTAGCCTGGCCCACTGTTCACTGAGATCATGCCATTCACTTTTCTGTAATAGATAATTAACCCCTCCCCGCCACCCCCCCCCCCATAAGCAAGCCCTAGCAATAGTTTTTCAGTCACAGGGAAGCAGAATTTCACACTGCAGTCCTTCAAGCAATGCCAAAGTAAAAGGAGCAGTAGGACCATAGGTTGCACAGGCCTGTTTTAATTCCTTCAGTGTCTTAACCGGAACAGCTGAATGCTCCCAGACAATCTTCCCTGATCATTAAGTCTTTCAGTTATGGGGAAAACATGGAAACCTCTTGTATCTTCTCTTTCTCTAGCTTCCTGGATTTCTTTTAGCACTGGAGAATACAGCTTTCCATTCTTAGATCCTAACTTAGGTGGTTGAGGTAAATTAGCAGGAGGGGCGCCACTTGAAAGTTTAGCTGGTGCGGCAACTAATCCTCTTGCAAGGTCCTTCCTCTCACTTTCGAACTCTTTCTCATCTGAATATTCTGGATAATGATATCTCCTGGCCTCTCTTTCTAGTTCTTGGTTATACTCTGCAAGAAAGAGCTCCTTCAAACTAGGAGCAGTAGGCTCTGTCCCTGACTTCCTCAACAATTCAAACCCATCTACTGTGCTGCGGTCCTTAAACCATGGCTGTCCCATGTTTCACTCCCGACTGTACTAGTCTAATTTTCTTACTTTTTCTGGTGTACCTTTTACAAACTCACAGACTAACCTCTTAACTCTCTCTCTGCCCTGCGTTTATACCCACTCGAGGGAGCCTCCTCACCTTACCTGTTTTGAGTTTTCCCTTACTCGGGTCCCTGCCTGGGAGCCACCTGCTGGTGTCCAGCAAATGGTAAATCCTGCCACGTCCAGCATGGCCCTGGAAAATAATCCTGAGTGGGAATGGTGGGAGATTGAGAAAATAAAGAAGACAGAAAGCTGGAATCGGGAGGCCTAATATCCACTGATGATGGAACAGAGAGCAATTTTATTTTTGCAAGTAGCTTTTATACAAGAGCATACGTTTGCTGGCTAAAATGAGATTATCCCCACACAACCTCCACATCCTATTATAATCATTTACATTTCCATAGGGTAACCCTCCCCCTACACAGCCTGCTAAAATCATTTGCATTTCAACATCCACATTGTTGTCCAATCAGTTCCTACTTCCCATTCTTAGGAGGATTTGTGGAGGTGAGGCAACCTTTGGTTGGCCTCACAGATTGCAAGGACCTTGTCAGTTTACAACCTGCTCTCCATAGTGATAGACTACATACAGTCTACTTTCATTCTTTTGCAGGTGGCTTTCCAGTTTTCCCAGCACCATTTATTGAAGAGGCATGCATTCCTTTCTCCACTGTATGTTTTTGGATTTTTGGCAAAAATTATTTGCCCATATAAACATGGGTTTATTTCTGTACTCTCAGTTCTGTTCCACTAGTCTGTATGTCAGTTTCTCTACCAATAAAATGTTTTTGATTATTGTCGCTTTATAGTATAATTTGAAGTTTTTTCAGGATGGCTTTGGCAATTCAGGGTCTTTTCGCTTCCATACAAATCTGTTGATTTTTTGTTCTATTTTTTAAAAAAATGCTCATGGGATTTTGATGGGGATTGATTAAATCTGTATAATGCTTTAGGTAATAAGGTCATTTTAACTATGCTGATTCTCCAATCCAAGAACATGGACTATCTTTCCATTTCTTTGTGTCTTTTTGACTTCTTTTAATAGGGTCTTGTAGTTTTCATTACATAGGTCCTTCACTGTTTCATTAAATTATTCCTAGGTATTTTATTCTTTTTGTTGCAATTGCAAAAGGAATTATTTTTTCCATTTCTTTTTCTGACACTTCATTATTAGAGTATAGGAACGCTATGGATTTTTAACATTGATTTTGTATCCAGAAACTTTACTGTATTTGCTTATTGTTTTAGTAGTGTTCTTGTGGAGTCTAGGGTTTTCTATATAGAGAATCATGTCATCAGCAAATAGTGACAGTTTGATTTCTTCATTTCCTATTTGTATGCCTTTTATATCTTTCTCTTGCCTGATTGCACTCTCTAGGACCTCCAGTGTTATATTGAATAGAAGTTGCGATAATGGACAAACTTGCCCTGTTCCTGAGGTATAATGTTGGCTGAGGGTTTGTCATAGATGACCTTTATTATGTTAAGATACTTTTCTTCTATACCAATTTTGTTAAGTGTTTTAATCATAAATGGATGCTGTATCTTGTTTAAGGCTATTTCTGTATCTATTGATTTGATCATATGATCTTATTTTTTAATTATTTTATGTGGTGTGTCACATTAATCGGTTTGGATATGTTGAACCATCCCTGTGTCCCTGGGATGAAGCCCACTTGATCGTGGTGTATAATCTTTTTAATATGGTGCTGTATTTGGTTTGCTAGTATCTTATTTAGGATTTTGTATTAGTGTTCATGACAGATATTTGTTTACAGTTTTCTTTTATGTGTTATCTTTACTAGGTTTTGGTATCAGGGTAATATTGGCCTCATAAAATGAGTTAGGAAGTATTGCCTCTTCTTTGATTTTTTTGAAAGAGTTTAAGGAAAATAGATATTAAATCTTGTTTGAATGTTTGGTAGAATTCACTGGTGAGGCCATCTGACCCTGGACATGTACTTTTTGGTAGGTTTCTGATGATTGTTTCAATTTCCATAATGCTTATTTGTCTATTTAGATTTTCTAGTTCTTGATTCATTCTAAGAAGATTGTATTTTTGTAAGTACTTGTCCATTTCTTCTAGGTTATTAAATTTGGTGTTACATACTTTTCCATAGTATTCTTGTATGATCCTTTGTATTTCTGTCGTGTGGGTCTTAATTTGCCCTCTTTCATCCCTGATTTTGTTTACTTGTATCCTTGTTGTCTCAATTTGTCCTTATGTATGCTGAACATTCCTTACTATCTTGCTATAGCAAATCTCTTATTGTTTAAGCTTATAATGCCCTGTTCTTAGTAAGGGTTGCACTCCTATGCTTCTACCTGCCTGCTATTTGTCTTACTCATAGTTATGTATTTTTTTTGCATTTTGTTTTAGGTGAGCTGACCCCTTTTAGTATTTCCTATAGTGCAGGCCTCAGAGTGGAGAATTCTCTCAATTTTTGTATGTCTGGAAAGGCCTTTATTTCTCCTTCATATCTAAAGGAGAGCTTTGCTGGATAAATTATTCTTGGCTGGTAGTTCCTTTCATTTAATAGTTTGAATATGTGATTCCACTTTTTCTGGCTTATAAAGTTTGTGTTGAGAAGTCCAACGATAATCGAGTGGGTTTTCCTTCATAGGTTATCATTTCTTTTCCCTGGCTGCCTTGAGAGTTGTTTTTGTCATGGATTTTTGATCATTTTAATACAATGTGTCTTGGAGAAGGCCTTTTTGGGTTGAGAATATTGGGTGTTCTGTTGACTTCTTGAATTCCAAGTTCTAGCTCATTCCTTAGATTTGGGACATTCTCATCAACTATTTGTCTGAAAATGCTTTCTAATTCCTGCTCCTTTTCCTCCTCTTTGAGAATTGCCATTATTCTTCATGTTTCCTCTCCTGAAGGTATCAGCTAGTTCTTGTATTTCTCTTTTATTATTTTTCATTCTTCGATTTCTCTCTTCTTCCCTCTAATTTATTTCTACATTTCTATCTATAGTATTATTTTCTTTCCATTCGTTTGACTCTATTTTCCAAGCTCTCTATTTCATTTTTCAACTCTTGCAATGTGTTCTTTATCTTCAGACAATCTATTGTTCTTTTTGAGGGTTTCATTTTTCTTGCTATAGAACACATTCTGCTCATCTAGTTGCTTTTCAATTCTTGAAATTGTTTATATGACTCATTTCAAAAGTCACTGAGTTTTTTCAGAAGTGCCATCCTTTCAGAAGTGCCATTTCTCTGTCAATTAGGTCAATTCTATGTCTTTAAGCTTATTTTCTGGAGATTTTTCTCTTTTTTTTCTGAGATGCCTTGTCGCCTTGGTTGTTTCAATTGTGTTTAATGGATATTTCTCTGCCTGGGCATTAATGAAAGTGTATTCTTCTATTTTTTCCAGAAAGATGATTTATTAATTAATAAAGGTCTCTCTAGCCTTTTTGTAAAGAAGCATTTTTCTTTTGGTTTCCAGTAGGTGGCGTCTAAGCCTTTTGGATCCTTGCTTATATGAAGTCTTAATAATGCCTTCTTTTTATTTAGACATTCAACATGCTTGCTACCCTTAGACTCAGTGTTAGCAACAGTTTTGGTAGCATTTGCTCAGATTCCCCCAGGGCTCCACAGTGTTCCATCTTGGAGGATATAGGGGAGGAGCCTTCTGGGTTGGGGGATTGGGGCTGCAGCTCAGCCTTGCATTTTGCAACCATGACTGGTAAAAATCAACTGTTGCTTCTCCGCCATCCCCACTTCTCTGCTTTCTGCACTGATGTCTGGGCACTGCCACTGAGTGGATCTCACAGTTCTCACAGGCAAGGTTTTTCAGGAACCCGCCACACCTTCTCCCTTCCCCGTCCTCCTATAGGGAGCCCACACTGTGAGAGGCAGCTTCTTTCTTTCTCCCAGTCTACTGCTCGACTCCTGGGTTTCTGACCTGTGGTAGCTCTTATGCACAGATCGCACACTCAGATGTGCTGGTGTGCAGGTTGGGTTGTTTTGGGTGTTTTTTTTTTGTTGAGTTTTAGATGTTCAGCATATTGTTGTTTCAAGGGGAGAGATCTGGAGACGACTCTCACTCCACCATGTTCTGACATCCTCAGGTTCTCTTAGAATTTTAAACAAAATATTGAGAGAAAGAAAGTAGAGAAAATAGGATATGAGAGGTGATGAGTGCATACAGAGAGTAGAAATAAAAAAGGTGATTTTGAACACCCTATTAGGAGAGGAACACAAGTTTATCTTGGCCATCAAAAAGAAAAGTACATTTGCTATTAGCATTGAACTCACTGAAACACAAGGCTCTGTGGTCCAGAGGAAAAGTGACCTAGGTGGTAGTTTTTTGTTTTGTTTTGTTTTTAAATTTTCCAACAAGGTAGTATGGATACAGGGTATGGGATAACTGAAGCATGTCTCCTGAATCTATATATTCTGTTTCACAGTTCATGAGGACTTTTTAAAATAAAATGTCCATTTCTTTTATGAAGTTATAGACAATTTGTGAAAAATCATCAAAATATAATTTAGCAAAGAATAAATGAACTCTAATTATATTAGGAGATAATTCTCTTACCTCAAGGTCTCTATACATCCCAATTCACTGAGCCAATTCTATGGTTAAGACATCAACTCTTCTCCAAAGAGAATTCTGAATTTTCACAAACTCTAATTCGAAATAGGTCTTTCCATAGTATACCATACTGAGAGCCTTTGCTGTCATTTGAAGCTACAGCAGATTTGTATCTATTATCATGATGCCAATATTAAGTCCTGAAAAAGAAAAGTACTTTTCCAAATCTCGAACCTTAAATATTTTTATAGGCACAACAGATGGTAAAGTTCAACTTGAATTATTCATGAGAAGCTGGCCTCCCAAGGAGGAATTAGCCTTGTAGAACTCCTGCGAGAGTGCTGCAAGGGAATCAGGACTGGCCCATATGATAAAACAACTGTAAATGCAAGGCTTGGACCTACATACTCAGTCATGCCAGGGGAATAAACTGGTGCTTCCTTAACCAGTGAGTAGAAGAGGGCTGACACCAAAGGTTCTGATGCATCTCACTGCTATTGACAAGAGATTATATTCAGAATGAAAATCAAAAGTATAACTGGGAACCAAGCAATCAGAACAGATGCTGGGGTAAATAGAATTCTATAGAGTGATATCCTACTTTCTTTTTACCCTTATAACATCCACCCAGTAAGCTTCAGATTGTGTATGAGATTGTGGGATATGTTTGCCTTCTGACTAGTAACCTCTCTTCCTTTCTAAAACTGGGGCACTGGAGGCATGATAAATTAGGCATCGTGTTTAACTAGGAGGTGTATGTGAGTACTTTTTTCTTGTCATTAGGTGCAAACAAAAGTACACGATTCTATGACCTGAATAGGACTTGGCCACTACAGCCACAACTTCTTTTACTTCCTGCAGCTTGTAACCCATTTTATCACTTTCTATAAAATTTATCTCCCATCTTAGTTTCAGAACTTTCACACTGTTATTTTATACATCCCTTTCGAGGCTTTCTTTTAGTTTTCTTTAGATTAAAATGGAGGATCTATTTCTTTACCTGTCAGTTATTCCCACTTGATGTCCTACAGGCATCTCAGATTCATTAATTTAACCAGGCTTTACCTCAAATCTCATTCTATCATCCTTCTCTTATATGTGTACTGTCATCCATTCAACTTTTCAGTTGGAAAACTTAAAACCATCCTCTTCTCTTCCTTTCTCTAAAATCTATTTACTTTCTGAGCACTGTCTATTCTATTTTAGTCACTGAAACTGCTCCCTTTCTTTCTAATTTTACTAAACAGTATCTCACTATCTTTTATAGGATTACATTATTTTGTGTCTAGAATTGTCACTAAATGATCTCCCAGCTGTTAGCCTATAAATAATTCTTCACATTGTCACTAATTTGGTCTTTCTAAAGAGAGTCTAATAGTGTTTTTCTTACACTGAAAATTACATCATTCTTCAATCCATCCTTCAATATATAATCCAATTTCTTCAGCATACTGTATGGCTTTGTAAGCGTGGCTTCTGCCTAACTTATCCAGGATTGTTACTACGGATAACAATAGCTAATGTAAGAAAATTTCAAAAGCTTTGCGCAATAGAATTTTAATTCTCCATTAAATGACTATTGAGGTGGGGTTTCTGGTTTGTAGGCAGCTATTATTCACATGGTTCCAGGGCTACAAGATCCTTCTGTTTTGTAGGTCTGCCATATCTGAAGTATCATCATCTTCTTCATCAAGGGAGGGAACAGCATAGTGAAAGCTCATTTACTTCTCAAATCCTTGGCTTTGGGGTAACATATTTGTTTCATCTCTCATCTATTGACTAAAATTCAGTCACATGGCCTCATCCCGGATGCAATAGATTAAGTCCTAGATATCCAGTTCTCCGCAACAATTCTATACCGAGGAAAAAGGAATGCAAATGATGGTGAACAGTTCATTGTCTCGGCCTCAAGATGAAAAGTATTTCAACTTCCTTTCTTATTCCCTCCTGTACTGCTTCCATACATATAAGTACTTGCACTCGCGAAGTAAACCCATAGCCTCCCTTGGTATACGTTGCTGTCTTTTGCTCATGGCTATCTTCTACTCTTTAAAAACTTAGATGAGTAATCTTTTCCCATAGAAAGCCATCACAAGCCTCTACTTTCTGAATTAATACCCTCCCTATGTGTTCTATATTTTTCTGTTGCAATATGTGCTTGGAAAATCCTATTAGGACTGGTTCTATGCATCTTTACTTAAAAATGCCCATTTTCTCTTTCTCAGTTGAACCTGAGACACATGGGCACTGAAAATGATATTTGGCTCATTTATAGTGGCTCTTATTACAAATTTCTGAAGATATTTTTGTTAAAACACCAAAACTGAGGATATTATAAATAGTTATCATACATCTTGTAATATATGGTTGTTAAAGAGGGACAAATTTTTTTTAAGCTTTAGTGAAAATCCCTAGAAATGGTATAAAATTTACTTGTTCAATTAATAGCAGATTCATTTTCAGTTCTTTCTAGACAGACACAAAACAGCATCACTCAGCTTCCCTTGCAGTTAAATCTTACCATACAACTTAGATGTGACAAACAGAATGTGATGTCTGTCAATTCCAGGCATGACTCATAAAAATTTCCCATATGCAACCTTCTTATCACTTACTCTGGAAATAGAAAAGTACATATATATGCAAATACAAAAGTAGGCGGGAATCTCCTAGGTCTCAAGAAGATTTTCCCTTAGCCAAATCTGGTTAATATGCCCACATATATGCTGATCACAGGCAAAAGAGACTGGTGTCGCTATGATTGTCTACTAATGAAAATTAATTTTTTTGGTTAGGACTCTCCTTCCATGAACACATTGCTCACAAGCCCTGAACAAGAGCGGTTCATTACTAAGTGGTTCTCAAAGTGAGGTTCATGGAACATCAGCAGTATCACATGGGAACTTGTTAGAAAGGCAAATTCTCAGGCCTCAACACAGACCTACTGAATCAGAAACCCTGGAGATGGAGCCCTGAAAATTGAGTTTCACAAACTTTCTAGGTGATTCAGATATACACTAGAATTTGAAGCTCACTGGTTTATCATATAAAAGTAGATACTGAGTTTTGGGTAGGCAACCAATAGTTTCTAGCGGCCCCCAACCTTTTTGGCATCAGGGACCCATGCTCCTATGAGACTCTAAGGCATGATGATCTGAGGTGGAGCTGAGGTGGTGATGCTGGCACTGGGGAAAAGCTGCAAATACAGATGAAGCTTCGCTCACTCTACCACCATTCACCTCCTTGCTGTGAGGTCTGGTTCCTAACAGGCCACAGACCCATACTGGTGCATGGCCCAGGAGTTGGAGACCCCTGGTTTATACTATACCTAGACATTTTTTAAAAATTAAAGATGATACTTTTCTCCATAGACCATAATAAAATGAAAGTGAAAACAATTCAAACAAACAGACAACAACAACAAACCCCTCCAAAAAAACCAAGAGCTGTAGTAAACCCAAGGAAAATGAAAACACAGAAATGCATAGTAGGGAGTTAGACTTCAATAAATTTAAGAAAATGGAAAGCAATAGCATATGTGGTAAATGACTTTGGGAAACAGAGGAAATCACAACTTAAAATCTATAAAGGGGTGTATAAGAATAACGAGATCCAATTTACCTTTGCAGAACTCCCAGAAAGATGAGGACTTGGTAATGCCAAATACAGAGGAGGATAAAGTCGAAAATTAGAAATTAAAATGAAGAATGCATGAAAGCTTAAAATCATAAAGCTATTCACCCACCCTCATTTACTACCCCCGTGGAGAAAATGTGGCAATGGTGTATATTACACTAAGCAAAGCATGGAAGATTTCTTCTGTAAAAACAATAAAAAAGTATCAGGATTCAAAAACATAATATCCATTACAGGTTGAAAAATAACCTTTTATTTTGGAAGCTACTGGATCTCTACAGTTTTCCTACCCCTTCTGCAGCAGAAGATCAATTGTCAGGAAACAAAACCCCGAGCAGAAGCTTCTATAAGCACTGGAGCCCTAGGGCATTTACTGTGACCACCGCATAATGTTATGAACTGAATGTTTGTGTCCCCAAATTTCTTACGTCAAAGCCGTAAGCCCCAGTGCGATGGCATTTGGAGATGGGTATTTGAAAGATTTTTAGATTTAGATGAGGTCATGAGGGTGGAATATTATGATGGGATTAAAATCTCTGTAAGGAGAGAGAGATAAGAGTTTGTTTTCTCTGCCATGCCAGGACACAGTGAAAAGGCTGCAGTCTGCAAGCCAGGAAGAGGGTGCTTATTAGGAACCAGATCTGCTGACACCTAGATCTTGAACTTCCCAGCCTCCAGAACTGTAAGGAAAAAATGTGCTGTTTAAGCCACCCAGTCTATTATAGCAGCACAAGTTGAAGAAAACTGATGTTAAGATCAAAGATAAATTTTAGCATCCATCAAGAAGAAAAAACTAATAGAAGATTCCCACTAAAATCTGTGCTCATAAAAAGTTATCACCTCATAAAATGAATCAGAAGTAATCTACCATGCAGAATAGAAGAGCACAAAAAAAACTTGCTTCTATTGAGGTGTTGCTGGATAAGGGAGCATATCTATACCTATACCTATAATTATATCAATCTATATATGTGTATATACATATATATATATGAACAATATGTGTATATAAATTAATTAAGCATTGATTTCAGACAAAACAAATATTATAGGGAACGCATTACTAGAAGGGAAGAGAAACACTTGATAAAAATAAAGGATCAATTCACCATCAAGGTACAACTTTTATGTTTTGCCTAATCACTAACCTCAAAACATGTGGGAAAAAATCAAAGTAAGAAGAAATAAATTCATAATTATAGTTGAGATTTTAATAGTCCTCTGAATAAGCGACAGAACAAGAAAACAAAATAACTGTACAATTAACAAATTGAGCCAATTTTAAAAAAGCATTGTATCCAGTTTAAGACTATACCTATTTTCAAGTAAGTGCAAAATATGTATGAAAATTGGCTGTATACTGAAGGGCCATAATGCAAGTCTCAAAATATTTCAAATTATTGAAACATGTTCTTGGACCACAATACAATTATAAATAATAAAAATGTAACTAGAAATTCCTATCCCTTGGCAATTAGGAGATAAACAAGTGTCAAGGAAGAAATCATAATGAATGGTACAGTAGGATTTTTAAAATGAAGTGCAGAGCCCAAAAGTCAAAAGTGAAAAACACAGTAAGAGGTGATAAAAATGAAAATTTATGTATCCTGAAAACCACTTTAAATAGTTAAAATCTAGAGACCCACTGGACGAAAGAATTGTATCTTACTTAACTCATGAGGGATTCAACTCCACAATATTAAAAAGTACACTAACAATTAGGCAAGGGGGAAAAAATGCAAATCCCACAGAAAAATGGGCATTAAATATCAGACAAGTCACAGAAAAAAATGGTAAATGATCAGTAATCACATTTAAAAGTACTCAACCTATTAACAATTATTAATACAAACAAAACAAGAATAAGATAATCCTCACCAAAGAACATAGTAAACATTTAGAACTGATACTATAAATTGAACAGATGTAGAAAACAAGCACTCTCATACTTTATTTAAAGAATACAAGTGTTTTTTTTTCTATAGTTTTGTACAGAAAGATATGTGAAAGAATGATGACCACAGCATAATTTATAATAGTGAAAAACTGAAAACAAATATACCTAGATTATTAGATCAATAATACAGTTCTGTATTAAAGGCTTGGAGATTTCTAAGATGCATCATCAGAAAAGAGTTCGTATGAAATAATCATATTTACATAAAAAATATCATGTAGATATATATACATATTTGTATGGTTAAAATTAAAATTAAAAACAACAAACAATAAATAAAAACAAATGGAGACCAGTCTTGAAAATTCCCAGAGTAGACAAATCAGTTTAGTCATACAAATCTATTCTTAATTTAGTTTATTTCGCAAGACTAACTTGACTGGATCATTTCTTGTTTACGCCTCTGGAAATCATAGCAAATTTGAACTATTTCCCAAGGCTGATATGAGGTAACCACTGAAAATTTTATTATAATCAATTAATATATATTAATTGATTAATATGTCTCCCTATATAAGCTGCTTTAATAACATACTCCTGAGCCTCATTCCATGCTCTGGTTTAGTGCTCCAGGTTTGCAAACTGTCTTTCTGGTGTTTTACAAAATCAACATTAATTACTGCTTCAGTGATTCATTGATTTTACTTGTATTACTTCTAAGCTTTTGACAGTACAATAACATCTACTGAATGCTTACTCTGTGGCATACATCATTCTAAAACCTTTACATATTTTATCTTCCTATATCTTCATAAAAATCCTATGATGTAGCTACTATATCTACTCTCACTTTATGGATTAAAAACGATGCACAGAGATCATCAGGTAACTTTTACAAGGTCACACAGATGATAGTGATGAGGAGCCATTCAACCAAAATGGCTTGGTTTTCTTCCCTCTATTTTATTTTCTGTATGTTTCTTTCTCTATTCTCCTCTCTTTCAACCCCTTCTTAATTCTCTCATCTCTCTCTCTCTCTCTCTCTCTCTCTCTCTTAGTCAAATCTTCAAATGTCTGTTAACGTGATTAACAGGGGAGACCGATGAGGAGGGAAGAATACGATTCACACGTGTTCTCCTTTTTTAGGCTTTATTGTTTGGAAATTCTGTGTTACTTTTGTAAATAAAAATTTTTAAAGAAAAAAATCAATGGACAATTCAACATGTATAGAAGAGTAAATATTGTGCACACTTGGTCGCTTTGTCTCTAAGTTAAAACTTCATTTGATGGACAGACAAGAAGAAAAAGGAAGGGAAGGAGGGAGGAAGAAAGGAGAGAGCTTGAGCAGGACTGAAGAGAGACCTTGAAGAAAAACAAGCTTGACCTCTCCTAATTGTACTCAAGACACCTCATGCTTTCCCGCTTTGAAAGCAACAGGAGTAATGAAGTTCCCCAGAGCTAGGCGCCACCAACCAACCCCAAGGCGACCGACCACATGCGCCTTAATGACTTTCCAAGTTCCAAACTGGTGTTGAAGTCCCAGTCCCTTAACCGCACAACCAACGGTTTTGGAGTCTCTACAGAGAGCAGGAAAGAGGGCGAGGGCGCCACCTCCGCGCACTTGGAGAGTTTTCTTGCTTGCCGCTCTCCCGCCTCCCTGAAGCCACGCGGGCCCCGAGAAAAGAGAGCAAAGGCCTGGCGCCAAGGATCTGCGACTTCGTCCCCCTGGGTCCTACCAGCCCTGGAACCCCAGCAGAAGGAGGGCCCGGACCCAGGAGCTGGGGAGACAGTGGGGGAGGGGCGCGAGGCGGGACATTGTGTTTGCGTCGAGGGTGGGGCTGGACTCCCACCGGAAGTGGAGCAGCGACTCAGCAAAGGACCCCAGCTGGCAGGTCGGTACACCAGGCCATTAGGGTTTCTAATAAACCCTGCCAATGACAGGGTGTTTCTTGGCTGATAATAACCGCCTTTACAGGCTCGGCTTTCCTTTGTACATCTCTTTACAGCACAGACAGCAGCCTGGAATCAGGGAAAAAGAGCCTGGGCTCAGAAGTATCTGCCAGTATATTGGCAGTGTTCGAAGGGTCGATTAAGAGAGCCTGCTAGCTGTCATTTAACAGTAAATATTAATTAAGAATATGGCTGAAGCCCAAACTATGCTAGGCCCGCTGGAACACAGGAAGAATTGAGAAAATAGAGGCGGTTTGTAGCACAGAGACAAAGCCCATTATCTCAGGAGTCCGCCTGCCTGTCTTTAATCCTGTCTCTACTATTTAATATCTAGGGACTCCATGCCAGTTTTTCATAGACGTTCCGTCCTTACCTCATCTCTTAAATTGTGTAACTATTAAAAGAGTTACAAGATTTAGAGTATGATCTGTCTTCGTATAACTTTGTTAGACAGGGTCTGGCTGTGCAGAAAGTGCTCAGTGGAAGTTTTTATTATTTTTAATATTTCACAAAGACCCTACTCCTCCAGGCTTACTATCCGGTTCTCATGTGGTTTTATTTATGCATTTATTCCCGAAAGTCCTGGCATGGTCACTTCCCAGTTCCAGGAAAAGACAGGAAACCTAGTTTCTCCTAGTTTAGCAATGGTAGGTACATGGTTAGTACTATACAAGTGTCACTAGCTTAGTGTGAAGTGTCAGGTGATTTGGGGTCCTCTCTTTCTCCCTTGAACTTTTGTTAACAGCAGACGTTTCTCTTAATACCACTCTGAGGAGTATAACACTTGTAGGACTTTGGACACTGACCAGACACAAGGGATTTTTTGAAATGATTGGATTTATGCAGTTGGATAGAAAAGTGGCATGTGAAATAGCTAGAGATTAAGCAGCCTTCGCTTCTGTAAAGGAGCTGTTTATTTCTGCCGGAGAGGGAATGAAATAATACTGTACATACATTGTTGAATCAACAAGCATCAATAAAGTGCCTTATTCTGGACAAGACAGGCCCTGCTCTGGCCCTTGAGAGCTTAGAATGCAGCTGGAGAGACATTAAACTTGTAAGAACTGTGTCCTGTGCACCTCTCCATCCTCACGTCTAATGATCTTTCCCTTTTTTGCTTTGTAACCCACAGACCTGATATACCCTTGAAAGAGAAAGTTCCCTCCAACCTCAGGACTTCTACCTATGGACAGTTACTTCTATCCATAATGTCTCACCCCACCCCACCCCCCACACCTCAATGGCCTGGTTGATTTGAGGCTTCCTTCAGCTCTCAAATCTGTCTTTTTTGATAATCTTCCCCCAACCCCACCCTGCTGCACATACACCACCACCACCATCTAACCTAGTGTCCCTATAACTCTTTATTATAGATAGCATCATTATATTTGTAGAACTTGGAGTGCTTGTAATATTATATTTAATTTTGTTAATTTTTGCCTCTCCCATTTCGTTCTAGTACTTGGAAGTGGTTTCTTGGGAATAAAAGAATTTAGTTAATAATGTGGAAGGATTAGTTGGCTTTTATTTACCACTTAAGGTGACATGGTAGGAAGAGTAAGTAAAGGTCAACCAAGACTGTAGAGGTCCCGAGAAGGGTAGGACTGATTCATATTAGTGTGTAGGTCCAAGATAAATCAAACAGGTAACAGAGTGTTTGTCATCTGTATTAATTTTAATTAACAGAAATGTAGGGGTTGGTTAAAGTGGAAAGATAGAAAAAGTTGTGACTGGATAGTAGTGGGAAAGACTAGGATGGGATCAAGGCTCTGGAAGGCAGAAGTACTGAGTATGATGTTTTTATTATTTGTTTCCTGTAGAAATGAGCAACATAAAGTTTCTGTTTGATTGTCATAGTATTACAGCAGCTATAACCCCTGAGAGTAGGTGTTCTAACTAAGCATATGTATTGATGCGCAGAACGGGGATCAGGGCCTTCTCACACTGGTGAAAACAATAGACAAATAGATCAATGGAACAGAATACAGAGCCCATGATTAGATACCATAAATATAGTCAACTACTCTTTGACAAAGGAACAAAGACAATACAATGGAGCAAACATAGTCTTTTCAACAAATAGTGCTAGTACTGTACATCCACATGCAAAAAATGAATCTAGACACTGACTTTATACACTTAACAAAAATTAAGCCAAAATGCATTACAGACCAACATGTAAAATGTGAAATTATAAAACACCTATAGATGACATAGGAGAAAATCTAAATGACTGTAGGTATGGTGATGCCTTTTTAAATAGAACCTGAAAACACAACCTATGAAGAAAATAATTGATAAGTTGGACTTCATTAAAATGAAAAATTTCGCTCTGCAAAAGATAACATCAGGAGACTCAGTAAACATGCCACAGTCTTAAAGGAAATATTTGCAAAAGACACATCAAAATTTGTAAAGAACTCTTAAACTCAACAACAAGAAAACAAAAAGCCCTATTAAAAATAGCCAAAGAACTTAAAAGGACACCTCACCAAAGAAGTTATACACATGGGAAATAAATATGAAAAGATGCTCCACATCTCATGTCACCAGGCAACTACAAATAAAAACAACAATGAGATATCACTATACACTTATTAGAATGGCAAAAATCCAGAGCACAAACAAAACCAAATGCTGGTGAGGATATGAACAAACAGGAACTCTCACACATTGATGGTGATAATGCAAAATAGAACAGCCACTTTGGACGACACTTTGGAAGAATTCTTCCGCTTTTGGAAGAAAAACAAAACATGTTCTTACCCTGCAATCAAGATATCACACTCCTTAATATTTACCCAAAGGTGTTGAAAATAAATCCATACAAAACCTGCCCCTGGATGTTTGTAGTGGATTTATTCATAATTATTCAAACTTAGAAGCAAACAAGATGTTCTTCAGTAGGTGAATGGATAAATATACTGTGATACATTTAGACAATAGAATATTGTTCAGTGATAAACAAGAAATGAACTCTCAAGCCACGAAAAGATTTGGGAGGAAACTTAAATGCATATTACTAAGTGAAAGAAGCCAATTTGAAAAGGTTATATACTATATGATTCTAACTATATGCCATTCTTGGAAAGGTAAAACTATGGAGACAACAAAAAGATCAGTCTTACCAAGGGCAGAAAGGATGAATTGGCAGACCACAGAAGATTTTTTAGGCCAATTAAAATACTCTGTATAATATTATAATAATGGCTACAAGTCATTATACATTTGTCATACCCATAAAATCTACAACACCAAGAGTGATCCCTAAAGTAAACTAGAGACTTTGGTTAATTATGTGTCAATGTAAGTACATCCTTGGGAAAATTGTACCACTCTGTTAGGTGATGTTAAATGACGGGGGAGGCGATGCATATGTAGAAACAGGGAGGAAATGGAAAATCAGCACTTCCCTCTCAATTTTGTTGTAACCTAACTGCTCTGAAAAAAAATGTCTTTAAAAAGAAAAGTACTATAAAAAATCTATTTTTATGAAATATTATTCTCCCTTTTATCTTTGTCAATATATAGAAAATGATGTTTAATTTTCTCAGTCTCCCTAGATTTTTAAGATACTCTTAGGATCAGCAATCACTTTTCCCAAATGAAGTTTTATTATCTTCTCTTAATTATTGCTTTACTGACTTAATTTTATTTATAAAATTCAGTTTTTTAAATATAAATTTATGTAATATTAACCTATTTTATTTGCTACAAACTTTAGGATGCTTCAAACCACTTAATGATTCATTTGGCTGTGGTCATAATCACTTTTTAACTCTTCAGCTTCATACACATATTTGTATGTGTTTGTATATGTGTGTAAAAATAGGAATAAAATTATGTATGTATGAAAATACATAAAGAAGTAAAAATAAAATATTTTTAAGACAATGTGATAATCTTATGATTTTTTTTAGTTATTTTAACTTGTATATCACAAATGCAGAAATCCATCCATAATTTATATGTTCTTTGGTCTATTCAACCACTAGCCCACTCATATATTTTCTCTTTGTATGGATTTTTCCTCAAAATTCATTAAACCAGAATCATTGCTCTAGAACCAAAACCACAGAAGTTAGGAGCTCCTGATTTCTTGAATCTGTCATGTTATGGCATGTGTGTATCTTCACTATTGTTGAAACAATGGTACCTGCTCAGAAGTGACAAAATGTGACATATTATTTAAGGGTAGGTATCTCTCTTTTAAAAAAAATTTATTTATTCTATGGTCACATCAGTTAAGGAAATCCAAAGGTTTCAGCTGTACATGTAACAGTAAGGCATATATGTAGCTACACCGTGTACTCAACTCCCATTGTTAGATTTCTTCTGCCACACATATTTGAACCCTTTATCCCGTCTACCTCCTCCCTCCCTCCACCCTCTGGTAACCACTAGTCTATTGTCCATGTCCATGAGTCTCTGTTTGTCCTTTTCATTTGTTGCTTTTAGGTTTATATCCCACATATAAGTGATATCATGTGATTTTTGACTTTTTTTTCTCTGGCTTATTTCGCTTAGCATGATTATCTCAAGGTCCATTCATGTTGTTCGCAAATGACAGTATTTCATCTCTTCTTATGGCTGAGTAATATTCCATTGTATATATGTACCACAGCTTCTTTTAGCCAATCATCACTTTGGTTGCTTCCATGTCCTGGCCACTGTGAATAATGCTACTATGAACATCGGTGTGCAAATATCTTTTTGGATATGAGTTTCCAACACTTTTGGGTAAATACCCAGTAGAGGAATTGCTGGATCATATGGGAGATCAATTCTTAGTTTTTTGAGGAACCTCTATATTGTTTTCCATAGTTCCTGTGCCAATTTACAACCCCACCATGAACGTACGAGGGGTCATTTTTTCACCACATCCTCTCCAACACTTGTTATTGCTTGTCTTGTTGATTGCAACTATTCTGACAGGTGTGAGCAGGTATCTCATTGTGGTTTTGATTTGCATTGCCCTAATACTAGCGATGATGAGCATATTTTCATATATTTGTTGATCATTTGTATGTTTCTCACAGGGGGAAGTGCCACTTCAGGTCCTCTGCCTATTTTTTTGATTGGATCATTTTTTGTTTGTTTTTTTTGAGTAAGTATGAGTTCTTTGTATATGTTGGATATTAGGCCCTATCGAGGCTTTGCTTGTATGCTTGTAACTATATTTTCCCATTCAGATGGTTGTCTCTTTACTTTGTTGATTTTTTTTTTTTTTTTTTTTTTTTTTGCTGAGCAGAAGCTTTTTAGTGGAGGTAGTCCCATTCATTTATTTTTGATTTTACTTCCCTTGCCTTTGAGGTCAAATTCATAAAATCCTCTTTAAGACCAACATCCTTGAGTTTAGTGCCTATGCTTTCTTCTATTCATTTTACGGTTTCAGGTTTTATATTCAGGTCTTTAATCCATTTTGAGTTCATTTTGATGTGTGGTGATAAACAATAGTTTACTTTCATTCTTTTGCAAGTGGCTTTCCAATTTTCCCAACAGCATTTATTGAAGAGGTTTTCCTTTCTCTACCGTATGCTTTTGGCTCTTTTGTCAAAAATTATTTGCCCATGTAAATATGGGTGTACTTCTGGGCTCTCATTTTGTTTAACTGGTCCGTGCGTGCTTTTTCTGCCGATACTGTGCCATTTTGATTATTGTCACTTTGTAGAATAATTTTGAAGTAAGGCAGAGTGATGTCTCCAGCCTCGTTCCTTTTTCTCAAGATAGCTTTTGCTGTTCTAGTTCTTTTGTGTTTCCATACAAATCTGATGATTATTTTGTTTCTATTTCTTTAAATACTGCTGATGGGATTTTTGATGGAGATTGCACTAAATCTGTATATTGCTTTAGTTAATAAGGTCATTTAACTATTTTGATTCTTTCAATCCAAGAACACAGACTATCTTTCCATTTCTTTATATCTTCTTGATTTCTTTTAATAGGTTTCTTATAGTTTTTATTATCTAGGTTCTTCACATGTTTCGTTAGATTTGTGCTTAAGTATTTTATTCTTTTTGTTTCAATTGCAAAAGAATTATTTTTTCCATTTCTTTTTCTGACACTTCATTATTAGACTATGGGCAACTATGGATTTTTGAATATTGATTTTATATCAAGAAACTTTACTGTATTTTTAGTTTCTAGTTGTGTTCTTGTGGAGTCTAGAATTTTCCACATTGAGAATCATGTCATCCACAAATATGACAGTTTGACTTTTCATTTCCTATTTGGATGCCTTATATATATTCTCTTTCCTGATTGCACTCGCTAGGACCTCCAATGTTATATTGAATGACAGTGTGATAGTGGACAGCCTTGCCTTGTTCCTAATCATAGAAAGTAGGTTTTTAGTTTTTCACTGTTAAGTATAATGTTGCCTGAGGGTTTGTCAAATATGAATTTTATTCTGTTAAGATACTTTATTTCTATACCGATTTTGTTAAGTGTTTTGATCATAAATGCATTCTGTATCTTGTTTAAGGCCTTTTCTGCATCTATTGATATGATTGTATGATTCTTATTTTTTAATTTGTTTATGTGGTATATCACATTAATCGATTTGTGTATGTTGAACATCCCTGTACCTTTGGGATGAAGCTCACTTGATCGTGGTGTATAATCTTCTTCATATGCTGCTGTATTCGGTTTGTTTGGTATCTTAAGATTTTTGCCTCTGTGTTCATGAGGGATATTGGTCTGTAGTTTTTTTTTTTTTTCTGTTATCATTACAAGATTTTAGTATCAGAGTAATATTGGCCCCATAAAATGAGTTGGGAAGTATTGCCTTCTCTTTTTTTTTTGGAAGAGTTGAGGAGAATAGGTATTAAATCTTCCTTGACTGTTTGGTAGAATTTGGTGAAGTCATTGGATCCTGGACTTTTTACTTTTTTGATAGGTTTTAGATCATTGTTTCAATTTCCATACTGCTGATCAGTCTATTTAGATTTTCCAGATCTTGATTCATTCTAGAAAGGTTGTATTTTTCTAAGTACTGATTTATTTCTTTTGGGTTACTAAATTTGGTGTTACATACTTTTTCATAGTATTCTTGTATGATCCTTTGTATTTTTGCAGCATGTGTCTTAATTTACCCTCTTTCCTCTCAGATTTGTTTCCTTATGTCTTTTCTCTTTTTTCCTTAGTGAGTCTAGCCATGGGTTTGTCAATTTTATTAAACTTCTCAAAGAACCAGGTCTTTTTCGCATTCATTTTTTTCTATTTTTTTGTTTGTTTGTTTTCAATTTCATTTAATATCGGCTGATTTTGATTATTTCTTTCCTTCTGCTGACATATGCCTTTCATTTTTTCTTACTTTTCTAGTTCTTTTAAGATGAAGTGTTAGGTTATTAGACTCATTTTTGTTTTTGGAGATAGGCCTGTAATAATATGAACTTTCCTCTTATGACTATTTTTGCCAACTCTCAAATGTTTTGTGTCATTTAAGGATGTTATTTCTTATTGATTTTCTGTTTGGATGATCTTTCCATATCCAACAGTGGGGTACTTAGGTCCCCACACTAATAGTGTTTTTGGTCTGTTTCTCCCTTTAGTTCTTTCAGTAATTGCTTTATATATTTTGGGGCTCCCTGATTGGGAGCATAGATATTAAGAGTGTTATGTCTTCTTGTGCATGATTTCCTTTGTCATTATGAAGTATCCCTCAGTATCTTTCTTTAACTTTTTTATTTTGAAGTCTATTTCATCTGATATTAGTACCACTGCTCCGGCTTTTCTTTGAATGCCATTTGCTTGGATTATCGTAATCTACCCTTTCACTTTGAGACTAAATTTGTCTTTGAAACTGAGATGTGTCTCCTGGAGCTAGCATATGGTTGGTTTTGTTTTTTTGATCCATTCTGCAGCTCTCTGCCTTTTAATTGGTGAGTTCAGTCCATTTACATTTAAGGTGATTACTGAAATTAGAGGTCTTCTTATAGCCATTTTATCTTTTGCTTTCTAGTAGCTCACTTTTTTCCATTGCTTCCTTGTCATCATGTGTCTGTTTTATTTATTTTTTTAATTTTTGGGGGGCTTTATTTCCCTCTGATTCTTTTTGTTTTATGTTTATACTTCAATTCTGAATCTTTGGCATATGTTTATATATATATATACACAAATATATATATGTATATATACATATATACATACATATATACATATATGTATATATGTATGTGTGTGTGTATATATATATCTTTCACTTCCTTCTGCGTGTGCCTTATCTCCATTCCCCTTCGTGAATTTGGATCTTTGAATCTTCCCCTTTCATCATTGTCTCAGTTTGTCCCTATGTATGCTGAACCATCATTACTCTCTTACTATAGCATATCTCTTCTTATTGTCTTAGGTTATAATAGCCTTGTTCTTAGTAAGGGTTGCACTCCTCTGCTTCTATCAGCCTGCTAGTCGCCTTACTCCTAGTTATGTATTTTTTGTTGTTGTTGTTATTTTGTTATAAGGGAACCGAACTCTTTCAGTATTTCCTGTAAGGCAGGCCTCATAGTAGAGAATTCCCTCAATTTTTATATGTCTAGAAAGGTCTTATTTCTCCTTCATATCTAAAGGAGAGCTTAGCTAGATACTTTATTCTTGGCTAGTAGTTACTTTCATTTAATAGTTTGAATATTTGATTGCATTACTTTTTGGCTTGTAAGTTTTTGTGTTAAGAAGTCCGATTACAATCTAAAGTGTTTTCCTTTATAGGTTACTATCTTCTTTTCCCTGGCTTGCCCTAAGAATTCTGTTTTTGCAATTGATTTTTGATAATTTTGATACAATGTGTCTTGGTGAAGGCCTTTTTTGGGTTGAGATAATTGGGTGTTCTGTTGACTTCTTAAATTCCAAGTTACAGCTCATTCCTTAGATTTGGGAAATTCTCGTCAACTATTTGTCTGAAAATGCCTTTCTAATCCCTGCTCTTTTTCCTTCCCTTTGAGAATTGCCATTATTCTTATGTTTCCTCTCCTGATGGTATCAGCTACTTCTTATATTTCTCTTTCATTTTTTTTTTTTCATTCTTCAGTTTCTCTTTTCTTCTGTCTGATTTATTTCTACATTTCTGTCTATGATATCACTGATTCCTTCACCATTTTGGTCAACTCTATTTCCCAAACTTGCTATTTCATTTTTCAGTTCTTGAAGTATGTTCTTTATGTCCAGAAGGTCTATTCGGTTTCTTTGAAGGTTTTAATCTTGCTAAAGAACTGATTCTGCTTATCTAGTTTTTTTTTTTTTTTTTTTCAGTTCCTGAAATCATTGATATGAATTGTTTGGGATCTCTCAGAGGTTTTTCAGAAGTACCATCTGAAGTCTCTCTGTCATTTTACGTCACATAATTCTATGTCTGTAAGTTTATTTTCTGGATATTTTCTTTTCCTTCCTGAGATGCCTTGTCACCTGGTTGTTCATGGTGTTTAGTGGACTATTTCTCCACCTTGGCATTAATGGATGTGTATTCTGCTCCCCTCCCCCCCCAGAGAGAAGATTTATTACATAAAGGTCTCTCTAGTTTGTTGCAAAGAAGACAGTTTTCTTTTGGTTTCCAGCAGGTGGCGTCTAAGCTTCTTGGATCCCTGCTTTATATAAAGCCTTAATAATGCCTTCTTTTCTTTTGTATAGATGTTTAATCACACTCGCTACTCTCAGTCTCAGTCCCTGTCAGTGTTAGTGACAATTTTGGTAGCATTTGCTCAACTTCCCCTGGGGCTCCACAGTTCAGTTTGGATGGCATGGGGGGAGGGGCACTTTGGGTTGAGGGATGCGAAGTGCGTCTCAGTCTTGGTTTTGCAACCATGACCACTAAAAATCAATTGTTGTTTCTCTGTCATCCTCAATTCTGTGCCATCCTCATTCTCTGCTTTCTGCCCAGATCACTGGGCAATCCCACCAGCTGTGTTAAGCTCCCAGCTTTCTCAGGCAGGGCTCTTCAGGGAATTCACAACACCTTCTTCCGTCCTTCATCCTTCTACAAGGAACTCTGGCTGCGAGAGGCAGCTTCTTTGCTTCTCCCAGTCCACTGCCTGACACCCGGGGTTTTGACCTGTGGTAGCTCTTGTGTGCAGGTCCTATGCTCAGATATGCTGATATGCAGTTTGGGTGTTTTTCGTTGGTCGCAGATGTTTTAGCTTAATGTTGTTTCAAAGGGGGAGATCTGGGGATATCTATCACTCCGCCATATTTAAGACATCACTCCTCAAGGGTAGGTCTTTAAGTTAGGCTTGAAGTGTGTTGTTATGAGATCTGTTGAGTGTGATCCTGTCATCACCAACACAGGTTGGGGCGGAGGCTGTGGCAGAGCCTTGTGAACTAGAGAACTAGAAGCTAGGCCACTCAACTGAAGCTGAGAAACAGAAGGAATGGTTGGGATGGAATGGCTTGTGGTATTTCAGAGATCTGTGATAATTCAAGGTATCTTTCAGTGTCTGTTCAGAGAAATGCCATCATGGAAGTAGAGCATTCTCTGTATCCTGAATTTGAATTTACCGTTAGTAAGTCACAAGGAAAGAGAGGAAGACATGATATAAGTGTAGTGTCTACTAGACAAGAAGTTCCATGAAGGCAGAGCCAGTGTAGCCCCAGAGCCTAACTCATGGGTGACACAGGAGATTCTCAGTAAATATTTATTGTCTGGCTGCTAAATAAATGACTAGAGAAACACAAATATGAAGAACTAGAGTTGAACCATTTGTACATATATTAAGATTATTTAGGCACGTTGATTAGCAGATAACAATGTTTAATGTGTTAGTTTATTGTAGTTAAGTCAGTCATGATTTGTACAGGTCAAAATCAATCAAATACTGAAATTCCTATGGTTCAAATAGATACATTATTTAAACATTAAAAAAAATCCCTATAGCAATAATTGTAAGTATCTTTAAAATCATCCGTAATCCTTCTATTACCATACTCACATCTACTTAGTTTTTATTTATCTTTTTCTCACAGTCTGTAATGGTTTTAGAATAATATTTTTTCTAATATCAACAAAATCAAAGTATGGAAGTGAACACTCATCAGGCATATTTGAAAAAAGAAATTCAATCAACCCCAGTAACTCAACCTTCTAAAGATATCTAAAAGGGAATTTGTTTGAAAACAGGAATTCTACTGCAAAATAACTCTGATAACAGGCATAGCTTTTGTTAAGTGAAGAATTCACTTTCTTTCAATATAGCACAAGATCATACAAATGAAACTTATCTATAGACATTGTATTTTTCTTCCTAACATATATTTTATTAAGCAGATATATGTTTACCTCTTCTTGAGTTACAGATGTGCAATGAATGCTTCTTACCCAGAAACAAATTTATCAGCTGAGAATCCTCCTCAAAATCCTCCAGCAGCATTCCAAGGTAAAATATTTGTTTAAAATATAAAAACCAAAATTAATCAATTATTGATATTTCCCAAAGGGTGTGTTTCTGTCTGTCTATTTATGCATTTTGGTCGAAAGGGATGATGAAACCTGGAAGCCTAGTTCTTGATTTGTATTGTTTGCCTATAATTATCATAAATATCATTCAAGTAATTTTTATACAGGATCGTAATGGTATATAGAGTTAATAAAAATCATAGTGAGTTTACATTTAGCCAATGAAATATAAAGCTGCATATAACTTAAATCCCAAAATACACATATTGAATAAAATATTTTAATTATCTATATTTTCAGAAACTTGTGAAAATGTGATCACATTGAGAAAATTTATCCTTGAGTGTTTTTGAGTCGTGTGCAAAAAGCACATGAGGTTAATGGTATTTCAGTGAGTCCACAAAAAAAGAGGAGACTGCTTAAAATGAAGCTGCCAGCAATATAATCTATCTACCTGGGGATAATTATTATTTTTGTTTGTAGTGAAAGCTTTGTGAAAGCTTTCCTTTTGTAGATGGGCTGAGTCATGTCTTGCATTTGTAAGAAAAGTGTTTGAATCATATCACTACATACTAAGAGTACATTTTTTGAACCAGTTCATTAAAAATTTCAGCCATTTTTATTTATACAAATGCACTTATCAAAATGACCAGAACTTTACTAAATGGATAGTTTGTGGTGCACCCAAATTTACAAGTAGAAGGGCTACCCACCACACAACTATTTAGTACCTCCAAGCCTCTTATTTATAAAATGGAATATTTTTCAGTTCAGTTTGGTTAGGAGATTAAATGAAAGATTAAGTAAAACATCTAGCACAAAACTCTACAAATAATAAATGACAAATATTTGCTGACTTTATTAATGTGTTAAATCAATTGTACTTTATATAAACTGAAAATATTATCAAATTTCAGGTGATTCTATATGCCTAATTTATTGATTTGAGGGATAATCAACCATCCATTCTTTCCAAGAGTTTAAGATTACAGTAATGTTGATACTGTTATGCATTAACTCACATGTTCATATCCTCAGTTGCCTATAGTCTAGTCTTTGCACTGTAGCCAGTGAGCTTAAAAATACAAGTCTCTTCATTATTACAGAGAGTATTCAGCCTCTATTGGCTTCCCATTGCTTTTAAGCTTGAGGCCAAATGTTTAATTTGCCCACCAGGTACTGGGGGCTCCCCTGCCTTCCTTTTAATTGCCTCTTAAACCTGGCTCTCTATTGTTCAGATAGACAGGCCTTTTTCTCTGACTTGAAAGGCCCTATGTTTGTTAGTAAGCTAGGGCTTCTGTCTGAACTGTTCTTTCTGTGTTGCTGACCTACTCAACTTCTTTCATCCCTTGGTCCTCAGGGAAGCTATCCCAATATTCTCCTCACCCCAACACCTTCCTTTGGCAAATATAGTCATACAACTCTGGTCCCTTTCTTCAAATGACTTGTTTCCAATTCTAATTAATCAGTCACACTGGTGTTATATCTCTTTACAGTAGGGGTGAATATAAAGTTTTCTCTCCCATTAGACAATGAGGACCGGGATTTTCATCTGCATATCTCATTTTAAATTATAGTGCTCCACACTCCTAAAAACTTTAAAGATATAATTTAGACCATGCATCTCACTCTTCTGTTTGAAATTCTCTGATGCCTGTCAACCACAGTTGGAGTAAAATCCAAACTCCTTATTGAGGGGCTCTCTAGATGAACCACTCCTATTTCTTTACTGACAGATGTTTCTATTCTTTCTCTCATGATAGTCCTCTTTTTCTCAATCATGCAGAATTCATTCCTAAAGTCGGGGACTTTTGCATTTGGTTTCCCTTCCTCTTGGAACATTTCTCACCAGATTTACACACAAAGCATTTCCCTTCTCATCTTTTAGTTCTCAACTTAAATTTTATCTATTTAAAAGTAACTACTTGATACTTTTCCCTTTCCCCCACATATTCCTCCATCAGTTCAATCCAAAATCTTTTTTAAAATTCTTTTCCCATTTAGGGAAAAAAGCACAACCTGTGTAGGAATTCTATGTTTTCTAGGATTTGACATTTTTAGCAATTGAACTATTAAAAACAGAATGCTATGAATAGAATAATGTCATTTGTATCCAAAGAATATCAATATACTGGAGCGATATGAAAAATAATAAAAGCAATTTATTTCATGGCAAACTTCATCATCTGTGAGTTATGTCAGGGCAAATGGGAAAAGGGTTAAAAATGTATTTTCTTTCTCACAAAAATTGCTTGTAAGCTGCATGAGAGCAGGTTGCCTTGCTGATAGCTGTATTCTCTGATTCTGGAAGTCAGTTATATTATAGATCATCTGTAAATATTTGTTTGTTGTAAAAGGAATGAATTATAAAAGCTATAGTAATTTTTTAATTTTCTTTTTTTATTTTTTCAATTAGTTAATATACGACACAGTGATTAGATATTTATCTAACTTATGAAGTGATCACCCTGATAAATCTAGTACCCATCTGACACTGTACATAATTATTACAAAACTACTGACTGTATTCCCCATGGTATACTCCACATTCTCATGACTATTTTGTAACTGCCAATATGTACTTTTTAATCACCTCCCACCTTTACTCATCCTACTGCCCCCCAATCCAGCAACCACCAAAATGCTCTTCATCTTTATGGGCTTGTTTCTGTTGTTTGTTTATCTTGCTTTCTAGATTCCACCTATAAGTGAAATCATGTGACATTTGTCTTTCTCTATCTGACTTATTTTATCTGCATCCATGTTGTTGCAGATGGCAAGATTTCATTCTTTTAAAATTTTTTTTTACCGCTGAATAACATTCTATTGTATATATGTACCACCTCTTCTTTTTTCATTCATTCATTGATGGACACTAGGTAGCTTCCACATCTCAGCCATTGTAAATAATGCTGCAATGAACATATAAATGCACATGTCCCTTCAAAGTAGTGTTTTGGGTTACTTGAATAAATACCCAGAAGGGGGATTACTGGGTCCTTCTTCATCTCTTCTATAGCCTATTTTAAAGTCTATTTTGTCTGATATTACTCTTGCTACCCCAACTTTTTTTCATTTTTATTGTTATGAAATATATTTTCTATCCCTTTACTTTCAGTCTATGTGTATCTTTTAAATCTGAAGTGAGTATCTTATAGGGAGAGTATGTAAGGGTTTTCTTTTTTAATCAGTTTGCCATGTATATCTTTTGATTAGAGCACTTGAGCCGTTTACATTTAAACTAATTGTGGCCAGATATGTAGTTACTGTCATTTTATTATTTATATTTTTAATATTTTTTCTTATCCTTTTTAAAGAAATTCCTTTAACATTTATTGAAATACTGGTTTAGTGATGATGTATTTCTTTGGCTTTTTCTTGTCTTGGAAGCTCTTTATCTGTTCTTTAATTCTAAACATTAGCTTTGCTGGATAAAGTAATATTGGGTAAGTCCTAGCTTTTCATCACTTTAAATATTTCCTGAAAATCTCTTTTGGCCTGCAAAGTTTCTGTTGAGAAATCAGCTGACAGTCTTATTGGAGCTCCGTTGTAGGTAACTAACTGCTTTTCTCTTGCTGCTTTTAAGATTCCCTCTTTATCTTTAAACTTTGGCATGTTAATTACGATGTGTCTTGGTGTGGCCTGTTTGGGTTCATCTTATTTAAGACTCTTGTGCTTCCTAGGCTTGTAAGTCTAGGGATGTTTTCCATCATTATTTCTTCAAATGGGTTTTTAATTCCTTATTCTTCCTCTTCTTTTCTGATACCCCTATGAGGTGAATGTTGGTATGCCCGATGTTGGTTCAGAGGCCCCTGAAACTATCCTCAATATTTGGATTTTTTTTTCTTTTTTGCTGTTCTGATTGGGCATTTTCTGCTACCTTACCTTAAAAATAGCTGATTCAGTCCTCTGTATCATCTAATCTACTGTTGATTCCCTCTAATATTCTTTGTTCCAGTTATTACATTTTTCATTTGTGACTGGTTCTTTTTATGATTTTTTCTCCATTTTTATCTTTCATATCTCTTTGTTGAAGTTCTCGTTGAGATCATTAAGCATCCTTACAACCAGCACCTTAAACTCTGCATCTGGTAGATTACTTGTCTCCATTTTGTTTAGTCCTTTTTCTGGAGCTTTGTTCTATTCTTAAATTTGGGACATGTATCTTTGTCTCTCCAATTTGTCTGCTTTTCTGTGTTTGTTTCATGTATGAGATATAGCTGCTATGTCTTAGTAAAGTGGCCTTATATAATAGGTGTCCTAAGGGCCCAGTGACACAGACTCCCTGGTCATCTGATCTGGGTGCTCCAGGTTTGTGTCCCTTGTGTGGGTTGTGTGTGCCCTCCTGTTGTAATTGAGACTTGGTTACTATTTGCACATTAATGGGAGGGATTCACACTCAGGATAATTGATGTTTAGGATTGGTTGATTGGTTTGACTACAGTGGAGGAGCTGTTGTTCAGGGGCTGACCCTATAGAGCAGGATTTGCCCTAGCTGGGCTCTGGTGCCTGCCCAGTCTTCTCTTTGAATAAGTCATTTGTGGAGGCAAGAGGATGATGTTTAGGCTCAGTCTGAAGTGGTCACAAAACATGCTGGCCCTGGGGCCTCCTAGGAGGGGCCAAAAGTGATCTGTAGATGCATTCTACCTGTGCTGGGCTTGGAGGTGCCTGGAAGAGGCTAATATGTAAACTAAGACCAGCTGCCACTAGTTCCAGGCTTGGAGCTGCTCAGCAAGAGGTATGGGACATGTCAGGGCAGATGCTGCTTGACTGGGGTTGAACTTTTGAGAGATTTTAGAAAAGTTCTCATAATGAGCCAAGAGAGGCCAATTTTAATAAAGAGCCACTGAAAGTGGCTCGGATGGGCCCAAAAGTTTGTTGGGTGGGGGTCTCAAGGAATCACCGGGGCTTGATGACCAGTATTAGCCAGGTTGATGGTGACTCAATATGGCAGTTACCTGTGTCCATATGCCAGGAGCGGGAAGGACTCTACAAAAGAACAATGGATTTTACCAGAGAATCTGTCTGGTAGAAAGCTGCCATTTTAGCTCTTCCTTGGAGCCAGATAATTCACTTTACCCTTGATGTCCCTAGTGAGTTCTAAACTGATGCACCAGAGTTGAAACTAGAGTAAATAAGTCCATGCAGGCCTATTAAGAGGAATACTTGGAACTGCCACAGCTCTTTGTTTCACTCAATCACAAACTCTGCTGGTTTCAGACAGAGGTTGTGGAGACGTCTTTTCCCAGCACTGATGCTCCAGGCTGAGACTCCTTGTACCTCTGGGGAGACCTCCTCAGCTGAGGTATCCCTCTTGATTCTTAACCATCACATGTGGGTGTGGGGCCAGCTCATTTTACAACTCCACTCCTACCAGTTTCGAAGTGGTTTCTATATATCCTTAATTATAGGACTTCTTTTAAGATAGACTACAGGTGATTTTCATTGATAATTGTTCTTTAGGTTAGTTGTAATTTTGACGTGATCTTCAGAGGAGGCCAACGCATTTTCCTATTCAGTCATCTTGATTGTAACTGTCCAAAGCTATACTATTTAAAAGAAATTAACATTTGCTTTAGTCTCTATTTTTAATAGTGTATGTATTTTTCATCAGTGTTCCATTTAAAAGTATTTATAAATTGCCTATTCTAAGTATTAAATTTCAAGGCCTTCAGTGTTAAAATATTATGGAACATAGTTCTTTGAAATTATATTGCATTCCTATGGAAATGCTACTCTGTGCACTACACATGTAAGCTTATGAAGCTTCACTATAGTCAAAATTCATGTGGACAATAGAGTATACACTTGTATATATTTGTCCTCTACTGTGCTTATTAAACACTTGAAACAATTTTGCCCATTACAACTTCTTACCTTCCTTGGTTCTCAAACTGTTTTTACAGAGAGATGAAGGTCCTAAAATTTAAAATGTAGATTTGTCACCTAAATATCATAATGGATTATTTTGTTTTGTCTTGTTTTCTTCTGGTTTTGTTGTTTTTTGTTCTTGTTGTCGTTGTTGTTTTTCATGTAGAGGCTTTTAGGATTGGAATTACACCCTGGATTAAACTCCAGGGAAATTGTGAACCCAGGAAATTCCCTGAATAGTACTGGAAGAAATGACATGTCTTTACCTCTATATCAGGGTTTCTCAAAAGTAGCACTATAATACTTTGAGATGAGTAATTCCCTTTCTTTAGGGTGCTTCCCTGGACATCTTAGTATATTTACTAGCATTCCTGACCTCTATCCACCAGATGTCAGTATCATCCTTCTCTCTAGTTATGACAGCCAAAAACATCTCCAGATCTTGCCAAATATGCCTTGAGGAGGCAAAACCATCCCCAGCTATACGTACAGAAGATCCCGTTTATTGGAATTTCAGAATTACCTTTTTTTTTTTTTTTTTTTTTTTTTTTTTTTTTTAACACAGATCTTGGTTCTAAAAATTCTGGCTGAAAACTTTTATTTTGGCCATCTATTCAATGTCATCTCTCTTTTCCATGAAGACATTCCATAACATTTATGTAAATGACTCTAGATCATTGTTGATTTTCTTTTCCATCCTTAGGTTTCAAGCATATTTTCAGGTGATTTTTGAAAGATAAGAGTAAGGCTTGGGCCAATTCTATTCAGTTCTAAACCCTTCAAATGGAACTGTACATGAACCCACAGATATTTCATTGAAAAAGTTTTCTGAAAATAAAAGCAAACTTTAAGGTTCATAGAAACAGGAATTCTGAACTGAAATTTCAGTTTGTAGATAACTGGAGTAATCTTAAAAAGCCAGTGATTCCGTTTTTCAATGTAGTTACAAATTATTCCACTTGTTCATATTTCAGGACCTCCAGAACATACTGGTTACCTTGACTCCCCAGCTGCCTTTCCTGGGACACAGACAGGCTACCCTGGCCCCTTGGTTGCCTGTCCCGGAACCCAGGCAGATGCTGACCCAGTGGGCTTTCCTGTTCAACACCAGCCCATGTATCATCAGCCAGGTGGACCTGTAGGAGTACCGTGGATGCCAGCACAACCATCTCCATCAGACTGTCCACCAGGGTTGGAATATTTAAGTCAGGTAATTCAAATACATAAAAAATCCTAAAAAAAAAATAACACTCTGCTTTCATTTTACTTAATGTTATTAACAAATGATGAATTCACAAAAGACTGAAATGGTAAAACAATTTTGTTTGCTACGTAATTACTCTGATTTTTCTAGGTCAGGTTTACTTTAAAGTAAGATGCAAATGTCTTAGAAATTGTGTTTTTTATGACCTTGAATACTGTGATAGTAGCCTCTAACATACACTTATGAAGTACCATCTTCGAGGCTTTGTTCCTAAGTATAATACAAATATTAACTCCTTCAATCCTTTTAGAAACTTTATGATATACAGGTGCTATTCTTATCATTACTTTATAGAGGAGAAAGCTAATGTGACAGAGAAGTTAATAAGTTGCTCACTGTTAAAACACTAAGGAAGTGGGAATGGCTTTTTACTTCTGGAATCTTGTCTCTATATCTGTGCTCTTTAATGCTAACACTGAGTAATTTTCTAGAACTTGGAAAAAACATTTAACTCAATTTACTGTTGAGTTTCAGTAAGTGTGCCAAAAAAAAAGAGTTAATATTTTGTATATACTATAACCCACTTTTTATTTATAATGAATAAAATTACATTTTTATGATGCTTTGGTTCTTTGAAAGACCAATGTTATTAATTCTACCAATAAAGTAAGAAATCCTTAATTTTAATGTAGTACATGAGAGTTTATCTCAGCAATTTGAGGTTTTGTATTTGGCATTAGTAATCTGGTAGGTAAAGTAGGAATATGAAATTCTATGTGTTTTGTCTATAAACCAATATTCCTGTGATATTCAATAATTTTAAATGAATTAGCTTTCTCATTCATGCTCTGCACTAATTTAATTTCCTACAAGTTTTTTGGGAAGCATATGCCATGAGAAATTATAGCAATTCACAAACTCTCCAAGAGATACCCTAAATAGACTTTTTTGTTGTTGTTAATTAATGTCTTACAAAACCTGTAGGGGAAGTTATCACCTACTACAAATGATATCAATTACACTTAAAAAGGAAATATTTGTATTTGTTAGAAGCACATTTTAAATGGATAAAAAGGCCTTAATATTTCATATGTCTTTTCTAGAAGGAACATTTTTTCTATTTATATAAGGATTCTAGTGTAAGTCAATTTGATATGACCTGAATTTGCCCACCATAGTGAGCATATTCAGCAGATATTTTTGATTACAACTATATTAACTTTAGTTGCACCTAGAAATAATATAAACTATCATTGAAATTGATACTCTTTGGTATAGATTGATAATTGATTACTTGCATTTTTAATATATAAGAACTATAATGTTATTTTGGTTGGCTTAATAAATGTGATATAAAATTTACAGCTTAATTTTTTTTAACTATAACAGATAGATCAGATATTGATTCATCAGCAAGTTGAGCTTCTGGAAGGTATGTATTCTCTAAATGGATTATATTTGTGGAAAAGGGAAGACACTTTTTCAGAAAAAAGGCATATGAGCAACCACAAATCTAACACTTTCACTGATGTATAATGATTAAGTCTGGTTATTACAAAATGTCTCTCATCATGATAATGAAATGATGATAATTATCAGCAGTTTGTTTCTCAAAATTAGGAAGCAAATGATAAAATAGTATTATTCTGGACATCTGTTCTCATGATATAGATCCTAACTAGAAGAAAACTGATCAAAACTATTCTTACTTCTCCTCTCTAGAGATCATTTCAGTGATTTATCACTTTTACTTTATTGCTTCAGTTGTTTTTCCCAATTTGTGATCAACTTGAGATTGGCGCAGAGCCACATGCAGTAGTACAGATACCTTAGAATATTTCCAAAGTGAATACATTTTTTTGAATGTGGATGAGTATGTTTAGAAAAATCGTAATCCTATGAATAGTGTTTCTTGAGAGTTTAAACCCAGTAAATCCTTTACTCCTCGGGCTGAGGATTATCACCTTGGATGCTGAGGATGCTAACCAGCAGGCCTAGAGACTGGCTTCTTAGATTACGCTCTTATATTTGGGCCTGACTCCAATATATGTCCTGTTGGGTCTAGTGCCCCTCATATATAAGGAAAATTTCAGAAGTCACTAGATGTTTCAGAACTCCTTCCATAAGAAAGAGAACCTGGCTAGATTCGTAAACCAGTATCTGTCTTTCTAGATATAGAAGTTAGTGAAAACTCTGTTAGTTTTTAAACTGTATCCAATAAATCCTTCTTCACCTGTCTTGAATTGATTTGCTAGTAGAATTTATAATTGAATACATTAGTTGTAATAGATTTGGTTAGAATGTACAATATCTGTTGTTTTTAGATTACTTATACATTTTAGATATTGATAATGTTCTCATTTTTTGTTTTGTTAAGATTTTTCTGGAAATAAGCACTTTGATGTTAGATAATTTTGTATATCTAAATTTTTTTAATGTTTTATATAGAGGATTAAATTACATATTATAATACCCCCCAAACAAGATCTTCATTATACAGTACAAGTAGTATAAAGAGTGAATAATTACTCAGTTAATTTTTAGATCAGAGACTATAAACGGTACATTTCCCAATTAAAAACTAATAGACAATAAAGTTAAAACATAGAATTAATGTTTATTTGTGTTTAGTTTTCAGTAAATATAAGAAACAAATGTGTAAACCCATTTATCTCAATTTACAGATAAGAAAGGCTGAAAATTTTTTGAGATTTACTTAATGTATACTTAGATAATGGATCCTATCTCATGAATCCATTTTAATTTTTCTCATGAAACATTTGATGGAAGATGTTGGGGCTAAGGGTAGTTCTAATTGAAGCATTGTCCAGGGCCTGTGTGAGTCAGAGCAAAGAACAATTAAGAGAAGTCATGGTGATAGAACTTTGTGAAGGACATCTCTCTCTGAATAAAAGTCCATTCACACACAGATATTAAGAGTAGTGTTTTGTCTCCATACAGTTCTTTTAGTCCTTGATGTTGGGGTGGCTTGAGACATCCTATGACCCAAGTCAATGAAATACTATGATAAGTGGAAACAATGAATTTGCCCTTTTCTGTCTCTAAGCCAGAAGTTACAGACAGTTGATTTCATTTGGAAAGAACTGTGGTAACATAGCGGGCAGATGTCAATATTTAGCATATTTCTGATTCTTCAAGGAAGACATTGACACCTTCTAAGTTAGAGTTAGGAGCTAGGGGGTCTACAATAAATCTTTGAGTTTGTAGCCTTGGTTACCAAGCACCTTTATGCTTTGTTAAATACCCATCTTCTACTTCTGAACAACATGGCTCTCTAACAAGGGTACCCTGGGCTCAATGTGATGTTCTAATCAACTTTCATTTTCACTTCTCCCTTTTTACATGTGTACATTGAGAGTCAACTTTTTAATTACCTTCTCTCACATAGTGCACAAACATAGGCCATGAATATGGTATATAAACAAAATCTTGGCCAGTTTTATTTTAAAAACGATTTCATAGAGCATAAACATAGCTTCATCCTTCATCCTATCCTCACTGAGTATCCAAAAACTATAACCAAGCACATGGACAAACTGTTGTGCATACACCTAGCATGACTGTGACCATCTGTAGCATTGACCATCCCTCAACAGCAAAGTCTCACTTTCTGACATGGGTCTATGGAATTAGGAAGATATGAGTTTTTTTTTCCCCCATATCTCACAAGGGAACTCTTAATTTCTCTATATACCTTAATACCTTCACTCCTTCTTCTTCCTTGCCATTTTCCTCTTTCTGAATTATTTCTAAACACCTTTTCTTTTTTCTCCCTGTGTTGCTTGAAGTATCATCTAAAAATGGTACAACTGGATATTATAGCATCTTAGGATAGATTCAATATTCTTTTAACACAATGATTCTCTTTTGTGCTTTTAGTCTTAACAGGCTTTGAAACAAATAACAAATATGAATTAAGAACAGGTTTGGACAGAGGATTTATTTTGCAGCAGAGGATACTGATTGTTGTACCCGAAATTGCGTGGGGCTTCCAGAGCTTTTACCATGAGGATTCATGATAATACGGGCCGAGAAGTCATAACTCTGGAGAGACCTCTAAGATGTACCTTCTCTTGTTGCCCTGCTACCTTCAGGAGGTCAGTGAACAATTACCCAGGTAACTGTAGAATAATTCAACAAGAATTTTCACCCATTTGCTGAAGTTATATAATCGATTGAGATTTAAGGAAAGTTGGTCCACATGCTTCTGGTTTATACTCAAGAGTAAATAGGAGGAAGGATGGCAGGTGAAAAACAATGAGAATTATTCCCATGTCCCTGAGAATTTTGTCTGGTAGGATTGCACATCTGCTCAGAGACCAGACTTCTCATCTTCAGGAAGGGCTGGGACAATATGGCACTTGGTTAAGTCCTTTACTTGAAATGACCATAGACAATTCCTAGAATACAATTCCTGGAGCAAGTACACAGAAGAATGATGAGGAAAAAAAACCCAGATATATTACTCTCATAATTTAGCCAACCCATTATGGAACAAACCTAAAAGAGAGCTGCTCTGAGAAATCTCAACTCCTGTGTTTTTTAGTTCTCCATTCAAAAAAAAAAAAAATTTAATGTATTCGAGTCCCCTGTGGTAGATATATACTAATTGTGAGTACCTTTAGTTCCATAATGCCCAGCTGTCTGTTTCATGTTACTTGTCAGCCCACTCTTAGAGAACATGGATCTCAGAGGAGACACCAGGGTATAGAGAATTTATAAGAAAGTTGACCTTTGCCTATAACCCCACTGGCCAGAGACCAGCCCTGCCTGTCAGTCATTCCACAAAAGTAGCTGGGAGGCCATGATCCAGAGACATAAACTCATAGATATTTGTAATACTCTACTTGATTTAAAAGGATAACTTAAGTTATTCATACTTAATTATTTTGTTTTCCATGTCATTTTGGTTAGGTATGGTAGTATCTATCTATCAGTTAGGATATCTGAGCAAAGTCTGAGAGTTTGATGGAATATGATCTAAAGGTAAAGAATACATTAAAAAGCATTATCTATTGATCTTTAAACAGCAACACTGGAAGTCTTCCTTTACATGTGATCATACTGAGGTACTGTCTGGGTCGCCCAGCTAAGTAACATGGCCAAATTTCCTGGCCCCGTTTCTTTTCACTATAGCACCACTGCCACTCATATTTGAAAATGCAGTGATCAGAGTTCTGTCCATATGTCCACTGTTTTTAATGGAGTTAGAGAAAAGAGTTCCTTAATAATTTACACATTTTATATTAGCATGGAATTTCAAAATATATAAGACCAGTAGAGCGGTGCTTAAATCTGTTGAGACTATGTGTGCAGCATGCTTGAGTTGTGGCTCATCTCTTCCACTTTTTATTTGTGGAATCTAATACAGGTTAATGAATCTCTCTGTTCCTCAGTTACTTCATCTATAAATAGGGATGATGATACCAACCTGGAAGACAAGTTGTAAATCAGTGGTGCTTAGAACAGTCTCTGACATTTACAAAGTATTCAGTAAATGAGAGTTATTATTAGGCATTATTATCATTATAATTTATATATGTTCTTTTGTCTTTATAGATAAAAATCCACGCTCCTCCTGGTGTACCTGTAGGGTATGTTACTCAGAATGGCACCCATACATGACAACGTTTACTCTTCAAAATGAAAAGAGAGAGGATGTACTTAAAATTATTACTCCATGTCTTATAGGCAATTGTTGTGCAGATCTTGATTTTGAGGTAAGAAACATGATCATCTTTGTAGGTTTTGCTTTCCTAATATAAGAATAATATGAATTAGAAGGATATAACAAATACATTAAATATATATGTATATCAATATCTCAAGAGGGAGACAATGAGCTCATATATTTCATTTTTGGTTAAATATATTTGGTCAAAAAGGTGGTTATTGCTCTCATTGAGGTACTTATGCTAATTGAGAAAAGAGAAAAGTAGAGCCCTGTAGTCAAATAAATATAACCAAGATATCTAACATCTAAATGTGGTAGTTTTTTGTATGGAAGTACAATATATTATCTATTTGCAGTGGAAGCTTAACTTTGTCAGTATAGTCTGACTTCCAAAGCATGTGGATCCCTCCTTAGTCTGAAACACAGGCTGCCAGTGTTCTCAGCACTCTTTAGTAGGTCTGACATCTTTGAGTTCCTACAAAAAGGCCAATTATGCAAAGAGAGTTTTCAGGAAGTAGTGTAACATATTACCCAATAATGCTTTTCTAGGGTCTCTCCTTTATCCTTGTATTAAATTTGATCATTAGAAACCACAGTATAACTGTACTTAAGATATGGAGAAATTTCATTACAGCAATTTTCCAACGGATGGCCTAGCCTGATAGCTCACATTATTTAATTGCAAATATTAAAAGTCTGGTGATTTTACAAGTTAATCTTGATTTTCTTATTATATGGAAAATCAGAAAATGTGGTAAACTGGACTCGCATTTCTATAAAAGGGGCAAAATGTTTGAACCTGAGTAGGCTGCCCCCTTGTGATAATATGTGAGAACTCTGCCAATCACCTTTGATTTCCTCAGGTTTTCCACTATCCAGCTTCACTCTTTCATAGTATCTGTCTGGTAATTAGTCATATGATATTCAGTTCCTCTGTTAGATGCTGGTTATACAAAAATAAATTTTCTCTCTCATTGACTTAGGAATCTAATGAGCGAGATAGGCATTTCCAAGAAAACACATGTGATTTAATAGAGACTTTATGAACACTCTTAAAATGGAATATGGATTGTTGGGGGAGGGATGTATACTATGTATGTGTAAAGACTTTATAGGTTTATGTATAATAATAGTTCTATATGTAGAGATTATCATTCCTATCAAAGATCCAGAGGAGTCAAAGAAAATTTTCTTTTAGGAAATACTAGCACGAGTTTAGATAACATATATTTTATTTATGGAAAATAAGAGAAGATACTTGGGAAGCAAGTCAGACGGGATCGTGAAACCCTTACATTTAATGCTAAAGAATTTAGAAGTCATCCAGCTACCATTCTGAATGGATATCTTAGAACATATATTATACGTAATAGATTAACTTCCCTCCTGTGCATCTAGATTGATTCTACTAAGTAACATTTTTGAGGGAATTGAGAAACTAGTCTCTTGAAATGTTTTCTGCAGGCTATATAATGAGAAGTTTGAGGCAGAAATTGTCAATATGAGGGACCATTATGGAACATAATTTCCATTTGGGTGTCGGTGGGCACAGCAGCTGGGTGTAGAAACACAGCAGGGATAGGAATCATTCTAAAGGATGAATAATTCGAGAGACATTTAGTAAGTGTACTAAGTGGAACTAATTATAGATTTGATGTCAGTTGAAGATGAAAGAAAATTTAGATAGCATTCTGATGTCTGAGGATTAACAAGTAAATGAATACAATGCCAATGACCAAGTTAAAAATCTTGGAGGAGAAATAGTTGATTTGTGGAAAGCTAATAGTGCGTACTTGAATCGTATTGGATTTCAAGTATGTAGAAGGAAAAGTTGAGGGGTTTGTAGCATGCTGATGGTTGTTGAAGCCATAATAATATTATTCCAAGAGTGAATAGAAGGAAGATAGGTAGAATTTCTATCCCATGGAGATGATAAGGGAATCTGTCTCCTTCCAGGACTCTTGGTAGGAAAATCAAATATGCCTACATGAAACTGATATTCCAATTCAGCTTGCTAGATGAGTTTAGTGTCTGAATTCATATCACTGTTCCATACCATGGTTTAGCAATCTAAAATTATAGAAATTTATCCCAAGTGGTGATACAGATGGCAGAGTCAAATGCAAAAAGCCCGCTAGGACATCAATCACCAAGGGCACCCTCTATTCCTACAGAACAAGCCCTATCTTCATGTGAGCAGATTTAAAAATTACCAATGGCTCAAGGAACTACTCCACCAGGAACAAGCTGCATATAATACTAAAATCTGCAATCAATCCTATAAGAAATGCCTAAGGAAACATTAAAGAGACAAAACGAGAAACATAACGGGAAGAATGAGACTAAAGAATGGGAGGATTTGAAAACAAACCAAATAGAACCTCCAGAAATGAAGAACAGTCATTGAGAAAACCTCATTGGAAAGAATGAGCTGCAATTAGATACAGATGAGGAGGAGATGCTTAACTGGATGATTTATATGAGGAAAATATAACAAGGGAGATACAAATTGGAAGGGACACAGTAATTGAAGAGACAGGAAGCTAGGGTAAACTACCCTTGTGTATGCCAAGGAGGAGCTACAGTAAAGGACAAATCAGGATGTGTTGAGATAATATTCAAGCAGGTAAATGACTAAGAATCTTGCCAACTTGATGCTATGTATCCTCGGATTCAGAAAGTGCAGGGAGTTCTGGGGAAAGAAAGAGAATGACATCTAGATATAGCTCAGATAAATTACAAACATCAAACTAAAAAGGAAACCTAAAATCAGCAATGTGGAGAGGGAAGGTTACCTCTAATATGTAATTCCCTTACCACTAAGGACTTCGAGCATGACTTTAGGTTTATTGGCTACTTATATTTGTTCTTTTTGAATTATCTATCCATGTACATTGCCTGTTTTATTATTAGGTGGTTTAATCTTTCCTTGTCATTTTATGTAATTTGTGTGTCGAAGATGTCAACTCTGTATCTGTCTTTTGATTTGAAAATCAAATTTTCCACAGCTATTTTTTTCTGGACTTTGTTTGTGAGAAATAGAATATCACATAGAAAATTTAAATCTCATGTAGTCAAATGTACCTATTTTAATAGCTTTAGGTTCTCCTGCCTTACTAATGAAGTTCTCACCAATCTTACATTTTATCTACTTTTTTTCTCTTCCTACATTTGCATTTCTAACTTACTTGGAATTCTATTTATACAAATTGAATCACACTTTTTTTTCTTTCAGATATCTGTGTAACTGTGTCATCACAATTTATTAAGTACACTATTAATTCCTTGCAAAATAAAATACCATACATTAAATTCCCATAAGTAATGGGATCTATTTTTAGATTCTCTCCTCTAGTGCATTGATCTAGCTATCCGTTCCTATAGCACTACCTTATGATTTAACTATGATGATTTAATGATATGCCCTATATCCAATCATAGCAAAGTAGTCACTTAATCTTCTTCATTGTATTTTCTTGCTATTATCAGATGTTTCCTTTCCTGTAACATTAATTTTATTTCATTCAATGTTTCTAAAGTTAGAATCCAATTCGAATTTTATTATATCTGTTTCTAATTTTTTTTAAAAAATTTCTTTATCTTTTATGATTACATTGGTTAATGAAATCTGATAAGTTTTAGCTGTACATTTTAAAAGTGAGGAATATATATATTTACACTGTGTGTTCACCTCCCATAGGTAGATTTCTTTCTGTTACCTCATAATTTGACCCCCTTTAACTTGTCTACTTCTCCCCACACACCTTACCATCTGGTAACCATTAGTCCTATAGTCCATGTCCATGAGTCTCTGTTTGTCCTGTTCATTTGTTGCTTTTAGGTTTATATCCCACATATAAGAGATATCATGTGATTTTCAACTTTTCTGGCTTTATTTCACTTAGCATGATTATCTCGAGGTCCATCCATGTTGTTGCAAATGGCAATATTTCATCTCTTCTTATGGCTGAGTAATATTCCATTGTATATATGTACCACAGATTCTTTAGCCAGTCATCATCGTGGACACTTGGTTGCTTCCATGTCCTAGACACTGTGATAATACTGCTAAGAACATCGGTGTGCAAATATTCTTATCAGATATGGGTTTCAAGTCTTTGGGGTAAAACCCAGTAGAGGGATTGCTGGATTATATGGTAGATCTATTCTTAGATTTATGAGGAACCTCCATACTGCGTTTCCATAGTGTGGCTGTACCAATTTGCAGTCCCATCAGCAATTGTCTTGCAGGTTCCTTTTTCTCCACATCCTCTCCAATATGTGTTATTACTTGTCCTGTTGATTATAGCTATTCTGACAGGTGTGAGATGATATCTCATTGCAGTTTTGATTTGCATTTCCCCAGTAGCTAGCAATATTGAGCATCTTTCATATAACTGTTGGCCATTTATATGTCTTTTGGGAGAAGTGTCAGTTCAGGTCCTCTGCCCATTTTATGATTGGATCATTTGCATGTTGTAGTTATTGACTTGTTACGAGTTCTTTCTTATATTTTGAATATTATAGGCCCTTATCGAAGGCATTGCTTGCAAATATATTTTCCCAATCAGATGCTGTCTCTTTACCTGTTGATGATTTCTTTTGCTGAGTAGAAGCTTTTTAGTTTGATGTGTTCCCATTCATTTATTTTTGCTTTAAGCTCCCTTGCCTTTGAGGCCAAATCATAAAATCCTCTAAGTCCAAGGTCTTTAATTTAGTTCCTGTTTTCTTCTATGCATTTTATTGTTTCTGGTCTTAATGTTCAGGTCCATAATCCATTTTGAGTGCATTTGGCTGTGTGGAGATACACAATAGTCAGTCTAATTCTATTAATTTGCTGGCTTTCCCAGTTTTCCCAGAACCATTTATTGAAGAGGCTTTCTTTCTCCTCTGTATGTTTTTGGGCTTTTTTTTGTCAAAAATTATTTGCCCATATAAAATATGGGTTACCTCTGGGCTCTCGATTCTGTTACACTGGTCTGTGTGCCTATTTTCTGTCAATACCATGTCGTTTGATTATTGTCGCTTGGTAGTATAATTTGAAGTCAGCAGTGTGCCTCCAGCCTCGTTCTTTTTTCTCAGGATAGCTTTGACAATTGGGTGTCTTTTGTGCTTCTATACAAATCTGATGATGTTTTTTTCTAATTCTTTAAAGGTGCTGATGGAATTTTAATGGGGATTGCATTAAGTCTGTATAATGCTTTAGGTAATAAGGTCATTTTAATTTATGTTGATTCTTCCAATCCAAGAACATGGACTATCTTTCCATTTCTTTGTATCTTCTTTGATTTCCTTTTAATAACGTGTTGCAGTTTTCATTATATAGGTCCTTCACTTGTTTCGTTAAATGTATTCCTAGATATTTTATTCTTTTTGTTACAATTACTTTTTTCACCTTTTTTTCTGATACTTTGTTATTAGAGTATAGGAATGCTATGGATTTTTTAACATTGATTTTCTATCAAGAAACTTTACTGTATTGCTTATTTATTCTAGCAGTGTTCTTGTGGAATCTTTAAGGTTTTTTGTATAGAGACAATGTCATCCACAAATAGTGACAGTTTGACTTCATTTCCTATTTGGATGCCTTTTTATCTTTCTCTTCTCCTGATTGCACTCGCTAGGACCTTCAATGTTATTGAATAACAGTGGCCATAGTAGACAGTCTTGCCTTGTTCCTGATCTAGAATGCAGGTTTCTAGTTCTTCACCTTTAAGTGTAATGTTGGCTGAGGGTTTGTCATATATGGCCTTTATCATGTTCAGGTACTTTCCTTCTAACCAATTTTGTTAAGTGTTTTGATCATACATGCATGCTGTATCTTGTTGAAGGCTTTTCTGCATCTATTGAAGGATCATGTAATTCTTATTTTTTAATTTGTTTATGTAGTGTATCACATTAATCAATTTGCATATATCAAACCATCCCGTGCATTTGGGATAGCTCACTTGATCGTTGTGTATAATCTTTTTAATGTTGCTGTATTCAGTTTGCTAGTATCTAATTTAGTTTTTTTTTGCATCTGTGTTCATAAGAGATATTAGTTGTAGTTTTCTTTTGTGTTATCTTTACAAGATTTTGTTATCAGAGTAATATTAGCTTATAAAATGAGTTGGGAAGTATTGCCTTCTCTTCGATTTTTTTTGGAAGAGTTTGAAGAGAATAAGTATTAGATCTTAATTGAATATTTGGTAGAATCACTGTGAAGTCCATCTGACCCTTGACTTTTTTACTTTTGTAGATTTTTGATTGTTGTTCAATTTCCATACTGCTGATGTCTTATTTAGGTTTTCTGTTCTTCTTGATACTGTCTAGAAAGGTTATATTTTAGTAAGTACTTGTCCATTTCTTGTAGGTTATAAATTTGGTGTTACAATGCTTTTCACAGTATTCTTGTATGTATCTTTGTATTTCTGCAGTGTCTGTCATAATTTCCCCTCTTTCATCCCTGATTTTGCTTATTTGTCCTTCTCTTTTTCTTTCATGAGTCTAGCCACAGGTTGTCAATTTATTAACCTTCTCAAGGAACCAGGTCTTCATTGTGTTTTTTTTCTATTGCTTTTTTCTTTTAAATTTTGTTTATTTTTGCTCTATTTTGATTATTCTTTCCTGCTGCTGATAAGGCTTCATTTGTCTTCCATTCTAGTTTTTTTAAGATATGGCATGGTTGTTTATTTGTGCTCGTCTTACTTTTGCTTTTTGAAGTAGGCCCGTAATGATATGAACTTTCCTCTTATGACCACTTTTGCGTGTCCCAGAAGTTTTGATAGTTGTACTATCATTGTTGTTTGTTTCAATATATATCTTGAATCTCTTTTATGTCTTCTCTGATCCAGTTATTCTTAAGTAGTATATTGAATCTCATGTATTGTGATTCTTCCCACCTTTTTTTTACAGTTGATCTCTAGTTTAAAGCACTATAATCAAAATATGGTTGGTGTGATTTCAACCCTCTATATTTGTTGAAGTTGTCTCTCTGTTCAGTATTTGGTCAATCCTTGAGAATGTTTCCATGTGCACTAGAGAAGAATGTATAAGCAGCTGTTTTAGGATGGAAGCTCTGTACATGACAATTAATGTCCAGTTGGTTTAATTGTTATTTAAGGATGTTATTTCCTTATTGATTTTCTGTTTGGATGATCTGTCCATACCCAACAGTGGTGTATTTTAGGCCCCTACTATAATAGTGTTTTGGTCTGTTTCTCCTTTTAGTGTCTGTTAGTAAATTGCTTTATATATTTTGAGGCTTCCAATTGGAAGCATAGATATTAATAAATGTTATGTCTATGGTGCATGATTCCTTTATCATTATGAACTGTCTCTCAGTATCTTTATATACCTTTTTTATTTTGAAGTCTATTTCATCAATATTATACCTCTACTCCTACTTTGCTCTGAATGTCATTGCTTGAGTACATTTTCTACCTTCTTCCTTTGAGCCTATTTTGTTTTTGAAAACTGAGAAGTGCCTCCTGGAGCTAGCATATGGTTGTGTTGTGTTTTTTGATCCAATCTGCATTTCTGTACCTTTTATTGCTAGTTCAGTCCATTTACAATTTAGGGTGAATATTGAAATATGAGGTTTTCTATATTATTTTATCTTCTCTTTCTGGTATTCAGTTGTTCCATTGCTTCCTTGTCTTGTATCTCGTATTTATTTTTTTCATTGGGTTTTGTGTACTTTCCCTCTGGTCCTTCTATTTTTATGTTTATATACTTCATTTTGAAATTTTTGGTGTGTGATTAAACAAATATATATTAAAAATTTATATCTGCAGTCACATTTTCTTCTTCATGTACCTTATTTTCATTCCCTTTGCAAATCTGGATATTTGAATCCTCCCCTTTCAGTCCCTGTGTCACAATTTATCCCTATGTGTATTGAACCTTCATTGCTATCTTCTATTGCAAATCTCTTCTTATTTTGAAGCTTATAATGCTCTGTTCTTAATAAGAGTTGGGCACTCCTCTGTTCTATCTGCCTGTTAGGCCTTAAGTATGTATTGTTTTTGTCATTTTGTTTTAGTGAGCTGACCCCTTTCAGTATTTCCTCTAGTGCTGGCCTTGTAGTAGAGATCCTCAATTTTTATATGCCTGTAAAGTTCTTTATTCTCCTTTCATATCTAAAGGGACAGCTTAGCTGGATACATTATTCTAGACTGGTAGTTTCTTTTCACTTAATTAAATTGATTCCACTCCTTTTTGGCTTGTAAGTTTATGCTGAGAAGCGACATAATCTAATGGGTTTCCTTTAAACGTTACCTTTTTCTTCCCCTGGCTGCCATGAGAATTCTGTTTTTGCCATTGATTTTTATAATTTTAATCCAATGTGTTCTTGGTGAATGGCCTTTTTTGGGTTGATATAATGGTGTTCTGTTGACTTCTTGAATGTCCAAGCTCCAGCTTCATTCCTTAGATCTGGGAAATTCTCATCAACTATTTTGTCTGAAAATGCTTTCTAAACCCTGCTCCTTTTCCCCCCTTTGAACATTTTCATTATCCTTATGTTCTCTTCCTAATGATATCAGCTAGTTCTTGAATTTCTCTTGCATTTTTTTTATTCTTCAGTTTCTCTCTTCTTCCTTCTGATATGTTTCTACAATTCTATCTATGATATCACTGATCCTTCCTCCATTTAGTCGACTGTATTTCCCAAGCTTGTTATTTTATTTTTTTAACTCTTGCAGTGGTTCTTTATCTCTAGAAAATGTATTCTGTTCTTTTTAAGAGTTTCAGTCTTCTTGCTAAAGAAACTCGTTCTGCTCTTCTAGTTGGTTTTTCAATTCCTGATATGTTGATATGATTCGTTTGGGAACTCACTGAACTTTTTCAGAGGTGCCATCTGGAATTCTCTGTCATTTGAGTGGATATTTCTATGTCTGTAGATTATTTTCTGGAAATTTTTTTCTTTCTGAGATGCTTGTCACCTTGGTGTTCATAGCATTTATTGACTGTTTCTATACCTGGGCATTAATGTATGTGTTCTGTTTGCTTGTTTTTTCCAGAATTTTATTTACATAAGGGTCTCTCTTTAACCTATGGTAAATCTTATATGTAGATCCCACACTCAGATTGGATGGTATGTGTTTTCGTTGAGTTTTAGGTTTCATCTTATTTGTTGTTTCAAGGGAAGATATGGGATGTCCTCTCACTCCACCATGTTCTCACATTTCCAGGCTTCTGGATTGAAAATTTGCCTCACACCCTGGCCCTGGCACTGGGCCCTTGCAACTCTCGGAAGCTGGAAATGCCCATTGACCTTGTAATTTTTTTAATTAAAATAGTTATGGATACTAGACCTTTCTCATCTCAGATGTATGACATCTTTTTTATTCTTCCTACCTAATTTTGTAATCTGAAAAACTATATAGTTTTTTTTTCATATACATCTCTAACTTTTAGAATTCATTACTAATTTATAGGCATTGTCAACAATTAAGAAAAGTTATTTATATTTCAGGTACTTCTTGTTACTGTTGAGAAAAGCTATTCATTTTTATTCCCTTTTATGCAGTCAATGTGATTGGATTCAAGCATTAAATTTAGAACTTTTTTGCTATATATCTTGGTTTCCTAGGTATAAAATCACGGAGCAAACGAATCGTTTTAGCTCTTCTAATATTTATTAACAATTAGCTCATTTTCTTTTCCAGCCAATTTCTACAGCAAGCAGAATAATAATGCCAACTATGGGAATATCTGCCAAGTTTAATGATTTTAATTGAAATAGCAAAAGTTTCATAATTTAGAAATATATTGCCTGCTATTTTCATAGTATTTTCTATTCCTATTTTTCCTAGAGCTGGTATCAGCAAAATTAACTTATTTGTGAGTGTGAAAGACAAGAAAGAAAACATTTTAGACTTATGTTGCAACTACTCAACTCAGCCATTGTAGAATAAGGAAGTCAAAACAATACATAAATACTGGGTGTAACTGTGTCCTAATAAAACTGTTTATAAAAACAGACTAAATATAGCCCATTAGCCATTGTTTGGCTGAACCTTAGCCTTAGATTTTTATTAAGAATCGATCCTCACTTTCTAAAGTCTCAGTAAAATGGTAATGAGTACAGACTCCGGAGCAGAGATCCTGGATTTGAAATCCATCCTGACAACTTCTTATATGTGTGATATTAGACCTGATTACTTAATCCTCTGTTTGACTTCAGTTTTCTTTGTGTGTGTGAAAACTCTGTGTTAATTGTAGTATGTATCTTATAAAGATATGAATAAAAAAATTACCAAATTACTTGAAAAGAATTGATATGCCCATGCATGCATATATTAGACGTTATATAAATGCTGATTAGCAAATAAATACAATACCTTCTTAGCATCTGTGGATATACTCCTATGTTTTTAATTATATACTTTAGCATTTTACAATTTCTTATAGTATATTCTTTTGATACTTATCATTTCTGTGTGCTAATCTTCTATTTGGATTTTTTACACATATTGTAATGAAGATGAGCCTATAGATCCTTTTTGAATACTTTATTATTAAATTTTATAAATAAGTAAAATTTAAATTTAATAGAATATAACAGTTATTTCTTCCAGACAGTTGAAATCATTTCATGCATAAATTTTCCATTTTTAAAATATTATCTAGAATAGATAAAAATTATCTAGTCCTGTTGACTTTTCAGCTGAAGATTATGTTCACATTTCTGAACTTTCCTATAAAAAGTTATATATCAATTTCTCACATAAATTTTGTTGAATATTTAGATTTCTTGCTATAAGAATCAAAAAGGAAATGCTATTATCTCTAAGTCTAGTGAAGATTATGGGTGCTGATAAGTTAACTTTGTAACTTTAATTTTATAAATTTTGTATATTTTTAAAGAATAACTAAATTAAAAAATAAAATGAAGGCTTTATTTATCTAGCACAAAATGCTTGGATGATAGCTATTAAGTAATAAAACGATAAAGTATCAGAGAGAGAATTTGTTAATTCTTCTAGATTCCCACAATAATGTTATCAATAACATATTATATATGTGTGTGTGTGTGTGTGTGGTGTGTGTGTGTGTGTGTGTATGAAGATCCCTACACAACAGGTATTTATTCTTCATGGTTTGGTCCATCGGTCAACTCGTCTCGATTGAATACACCTAGGCTCAGCAAGATGTTCTGATTTAGGCTATAAGTTGGCCACAGGCCTGCTCTCGGTATGCTCATTTTGGAGCTATATGCAAGACAACTAACTGGATCATACTTATCTCATAGCTGATTGCTGGACACAAGAGCACACCAAACTCAGCCAGGTTTTAGGTCTCTGTTCCCTCACACAACATTCCATTGGTCAAACAAGTGACATGGCGCCAAGCCTATTATCCATGTTCAGGGACAATATACTGGGCCACAGCAGGGAGGGTCAGTAAAACAAATTGATGAAAGTCATTCCATACTTCACAGTTTCATATTAAAGTTTATTTGAATTTGTTACGAACCATGCACACCAAATAAGATGGGTAAAGCTGTTTTAGGTTCCCACATATATTAGCTTCTCCAACCAGCTAGGGCTTTAAAAGAGTATTGCTGCACACGTGCTACCTTGTTTGTACATTTGAAAGGACAACATCTCTCCTGGGGATGCAGTCATACATGCACACCACCATGGGTGATGTGTACCTCAACCCCACGCCCACCTGGTGAGTACATTGTCCAAGCTATATCTATTCAATTTTTATGACTTTCTTACACAGAATTCTAAAATCAGGAAAACTTTAGTTTGGAGCTCTTTTTTTTCAAACACCTCCCTTCCTCTTTTGTTGCCCCCACCCCTCCTGTTGTCCAGTCTTAACCCAAACTTGACCTGTGCATCCCATCATGTTACTCACTAGTAATTTCCTTCACTCAAAACTGCCAATCTTCTTTCCCAGGCTTCGTACTTCATGTTTTTCCTACTGACACTGGGTGGTAATGCCCCCCGCCATTGCAATTTAACACTCAGCCTATATAAATCCTTTGTGCTTCTCTTAAAGCAGATATCACTTGGGGTTTAGTTTACTTACCCTCCTGATGGCTTCTAGAAAATTATCAAAGAAATATTAATATTCATATCTTTTCATTACCAAACTTTTGGTTTTAAAAACAATGAATTCATTTCTTATTGTCTGTTTAATGTAAAATAGAAATGATTAAATATTTCAGTAAAACTACTTTCATATCAAGTTCTCTGTAGCAAAAAAAAACAATTTTTTCTCATTATCTATAAATAGATCAGGATTTATACAAATGTAAGAAGTGATATAATGTTCATAGTTATGTACTACACCATATTTTTAATAGCGTATTTGTTTCATTTTATTCCAACTTGGAAGTGTTTTCTTATTACTTTTTCTAGAATTCATTTGACTGTCATTTTTTTCTTCCAATTTAGATTAAATCTATTGATGAAGAAAATGTGGTTGGCAAGATTTCCAAGCATTGGGCTGGTTTTGCGAGAGAGGTATTTACAGATGCGATCACTTTGGATACAGTTTCCCTTAGACCTCGATGTGAAAATGAAAGCTGTGATGCTTGCCGCGTGTTTCCTCATTGTAAGTCAATTCTTGTTAATCTTGGGTATAGATGGTTTCTCTAGTATCATTCTGAAATGATTCAGTAAGTTGTACATTTTTAAATGACCATTGTTTAAGTGTATAGGTTTTATTTAAAGGGGTCCCATTTAATCCTAGCTCTGAAATTCCCATTTTCTTCTGAGACTCCAGATTCATAAGTGACTATTTTCTCTGGAACTTCTACTCATTTTCACATGGCAGTAGAAGGACTTTGTGTCTCAAGTAGAGGGCCTGGTCTTTGGAGATTTTATTTAAAAATTGAAATAGGTGCTTAGAAGACTTCAAATATGGGCTTACATGGAATAAGGCTCAATGAAACACAGATTTCTTCCTGATTTATTATAAAATTATATCCTCTGATACAGGAATGTAAACTGCAATAAGTTGTATACATCCAAATAAGCTTCAAATGGCTTGAAAGGAAACACATTGGATAGAGCAGTGATTCCGAACTTATCTTCTATTAATCACTTAGAGCTTTCAGAAACCCCAAAGTACCAAATCATACCCCAGTTCAACTAAATAATAAGCTAAGGGTAGAAGTTGTATGACTCCCCAGGTGACTCAGTATGCAGTCAAAGTCTAAGACACCCTGGTAGAGCAGTGTTTCTTACCTTTGATGTAGTATAGAAACACCTTGCTAGTTTTTTTCAAATTCCCTGTGTCAAGAGTACACCCAAATAGAAATTAAAACCTCTGGAAATGGGACGAAGCTTTTCAAGCTGTTTAGATCTTTTCCCAGGTGATTCCAATGTGCAAGTAAGGTGTTTGAATCATTAACATGAATATCTTAAACATAGATTTGAAGTTGCAAATAGAAAAAATTAAAAAAGTGACAATGTACAGAAAAAAATATCTAGTTTCTTCAACAAAAAGTATCATAAAAAAATAAAAAATAAAATGAAATGAAAAAGGGAGAGACATGAACCTAATACAGTTTGTAGACCATGTTTAAATAGTGGTTTGAATGATTAATTTAAAAAATTTTTCTAAGGCATTCAGGAATTTGAACATTGGCTATTTGATATTAATGAATTATAATGGTGGGATTTTTTTTTGTTTTTATTTTTATTCAATTGATTTATCTTTCACATCTTTTTAAAATTTTATATTTAAATTATGCTTACTATTTTCTGTAATAAGTTATAACAATATCCAAAGTTCTTTGTAAGAACGGTTTTCAATAAGTGTTAATTTCACATAAAAAGTAAAATCTAACCTTAATCTTGTAGGAACAGTTCAACTAAAGGTAGAGTAATGTGAAAGATATGGTGTATTCAGGAAAAGGAAAATAGTCTGGGGTAATTAGATAGTTGGAAAATGGGACTGGGATCGGTGGTGGACTTATTAGAAAATGACCGAGTGCTTCCTTAAAGGACCTTTAAAGATAAGACACATTTTGTAGAGAATTGTAATTTATGAAAATTGTTTGTTAAATATTGATTATAGGTATAAATAAAATAGTTACAAATCAAAATTTTAGAATGATAAATCCTGGCATCTATGTGAGAAATGAATTTGAGAGGTAAAATTGCAATTGCTAGTGATTTGCAATAAGGATAAAATTATTTCTGTTGAAGGGATAAATGAAAATGACAGATGTGAGAGATATATAATTTCATAGAATTTGACTGAAGTCATAGGAGTGGGAGTCTGTATAGATACTGATGAAATGAAACAAGCTGGAAAAACATAGTGGACAAATTTGGAACACAAATGAAGCTAACACAAAATTTTAAGGTCATTCTACCTCTTAAAATGACTGCCATTCTTATGAAAAAAAATTTTAATTTTACATTGAACTGTAGTCATAGGAAAAGTTATTTTACTACAGAAGGATTTAAAAAGTTGGGTAAGAAATATTGAAAGATGAGAAGTCCTAGGAGACTAGAAAAAGCAAAATATAGAGAAATTAGCAGAAGATTAATTAAATTCATGCAGATATCAACAAATGAATAGAATTATAATATTTAATTACTAATAAAATGGAAAAGCTAAAGGTAGAGCCTATATAGCTATAGATTTTTCCTAGATTTACTGATTACAGTTAAATTTTCTTGTTTAACAGATATATTACTGTTTTCATCAGAAACCCTTAGCATTTCTTCATCAGAGAATTATCTCTGTTTTGCTGCTGAAAACTCATTATATACTTTTGTTTTTAACTAGGATTTCATGTTTTTTGAAAACAATTCATGTACTCAATAATACGTTCATTCCTGAAGCAAAATTTTGTTAGTCGCATTAATGAAAGTCTCAAAATATGAAGTTTCTATACTGACTGGGACTATCTAAAAGGAAAATTCGGTGTATTTTTCCTTGAAAATAATTATACATGAGTGAATTACTCTGGGATGCCTGTAGTCCAGGTATGTGATTTCACTTTCAAATTACATAGTTTATTTTCTATGTAATTGTTTATAAATGTTTTTTATACATTTTCTTTATGTTCATTGTATATTTCAGAGGAATGAACATAGGACATTTACCTTTAGAAATGAAACTTATGCAAAACTACTTCGAATTACAGCTTGATTTATTTTCCATTTTACAGAAAAAATAGACTATTAAAATAATATACTTTATTAAATCTAGGTAAATTTACTTCTTTTCTGTCAACTAAACTTTATTTTGCAAATACTGTATATTAAAAAAAATGTTAAATATTATTGTAATTTCAGTTTTCTTTATAATTGTGTTCAAATAGTACTCAATATGCATATTATCTGGAAAAAGTAAAATTTGTATATTTAGGAATTCCAATCTCCTATAATCTAATTTGTTACTGTAAATAAGATTTTCATATTGACAAGACAATAAATTACCAATTTTTGTTGTTTTCAACGAACAAAGAAAGACATGATCCTGTTTCAAAGAAAGACACATTTTTAAAGACTCATTCTAAAACTGAAGTATTGTTTATAATTTTTGAGGTAATTTTTAATATGTAATTGATTATCTCCTATATTCTATCATTCATTAAATATGGTATTTATGAGATCACTTTAGGTATTAATAGACATACATATTCCTTCACAGAGTAAAAGCTTCTATAATAGTCTATATTATTTATACCAATATCAAATAACTGAAATAAAAATTGTTGCTATATTTCTTTGTATATTTTATTTTTTTGAAAGGAAACAATGAACAATTGATTCGGGTGGTGTTTCAGAACTCTGCACATTTACCTCCTATTCCTTTTCAAATATTCTTCAAAAAGAGGAAAACATATGATACTATTTAGTAAAACATATGATACTAGAAACTAGGGTTTCTACCTGTCAGAAAGTTAAAGGAATTTTTGTAATCTATTCTGTGGGGAAGATTGAATTGAGAGAGGGGAAACCAACCCACAATTTACCTCATGCAAAGAAAAATTGTGCTTATAAATAGAGCCCGGGGGAGAGATCCCCTTTCATCTTTAGCAAAACTCAAATAACCCACCATTGTTAATGGTAAATGTTTGACAACAAAATCCAATCAAACCACTAGCTCTCTAGTGTTTGAGAACATTGAGATGGCAGGGGAGCTACAGGAAAAGTAATGTCTAGATCACCATTCATTAGATGTCAGATTCCTATGATGAAAAGTAATCATGGCACTCATGTTCAGTTTATAGTTTGTTGCCAGACAGCATGCCAGGTAAAGTGAAGTAAGTAACTTGCATAACTGGATCCTAGTGGCATTAGTTATACAGGTTAGAGAAGGGAAAGGCTTTCCGGGCTATTAGGTACCACAAACAACTCAAAATGAAGCCAGAAGTATTAAAATTGTCACTGTGACAGCTACATCTTTCTTTCATTTTCTCACTCCTGTTCCTCCTCCTGCACCTCCCCTTTCTTTGCTTTGGATTCAGGGTCTCTGGTTAAACAAAGTAAAACTGCAACTAAACTAAAAACTGTGTAGGAAAGATTTAGTCATTACCTGCAAACCCAATTAAGTTCAAATATCAGACAAATACCTTCTCGTTAAATATTTAAAAAGAGAAAAATCGTCAAACATGAAATATTAGAATTTAGACAGGAAAAATATCATGAATTGACACAAATGTCTTAATTAGTAATCTCAGTGAGATCTGAGGAAATGCTGCCCATTTGTTTCTGGAACAGGCAGAAGAGAAAAAAACACTGATGTGGCAACATTTTAATAAAGTGGAAAAATATGATAACCACATTTTTAAGTGTAATAGAAATACTGGAATAGTAGATTACAGAAAGTTCAAAGAGCACAATAAGATAAAAGATTTTAGATATTCTTCCAAAAGTCAGATAAACACAAAGTATAGAGGGAAAAATTGATTCTTGAAAATGGATACATCAACTTCAAATTTATATATAACAGAAATTTCACAAGCAGAAATCAATGGAGCTAAGAGAATAATTTAAAAAATAGGAAAACTTATTTGCAATCAGGACTCTGTCCTAATTTACCTTATATCAGAAAAAATAATTAAGATACCTATTTATAATTATTATTTACAAAACAATTACTACATTCCTGCACTATGGCAAACATTGTTAGGCCATAGTAGAATGGTTTCTGTGGCCTAACTTCCTTGATATTCCCACAGTCTAGTTCAATTTTTCTTACCTCACCAACAGAGATTGATCAATTCAGTACTCTAATTACAGGTGTTTAAAAGGACCAAAGGATGTGGAGCAAAAAGATAATTCAATAAAGATACTCGATACCTTGCCTCCATGTTCCTATGCCTGCCTTTCAGTAGAGACCTTACCACTCTGAGATTCTTTCCCTCAGGATGATGTGACATATAAAGATGTGGTGTCATAGACTCATTTAGAAAAGGAGCTTTCTTTGCCCTTCTTTTCTTACCCTAAGGAGAACAAAAGAGAAAAGCATCACATCCCCGGTCATCATTCTGCCATCAAGTCCAGATCCTGGGTTGTAAATACTCAAACTGTGCTCTTTGAGAAATGGTTATACCCAGATTTCGGCCATGGACAAGTACAAGATGAGCCTCAAATGATTTATAGAAAAGCCAAGGAGTTGCTCAAGGAAGGATTGTGGCATGTCAAAGTATGAAGGAACCAAATTGAAAAGGCTCCACCAGCAAAATTAAGGAAATTTGAAGAGAAAATAATTGATAGGAAGAGATCATTACCTATTGAATAAAATAGGACACCACGAGTTTCTACAGATATAAATGTGAAATTAAAAAAGTTTGGTGAGGGCGAAGATACATACAGTCTCAATTTACTTTCCAAGAAATTTTATTTAAAAGGGAAAGAGTAACTTACTTACAGCAGAGCCTAGCAGCTCCCACCATAATCAAGTGATCAAAGTGATCATCATTAGTAATAAGACAAAAGTGCAACTAGTACCAAATGATAGGATGCAATATGACACAGCACAGAGGAATCTCAACATGCTTTTAGGATAGCACATGGTGAAGTAATGTTTTTCAAGTTTTATTGAGAGATAATTAATAAATGATATTATATTAGCTTCAAGTGTAAAATGAAATGATTTGATATATGTATATATTGCAAAAAGATTACCACAATAATTTAGTCAACATCCATCACCTTATATAATTACAATCTTTTTTTCCCTTGTGATGAAAAGTTTTCAGATCTACACTCTAGAAACTTTCACATACATGATACAATATTGTTAATGATACTCACGATGCTGTACGTACATCCCAGGACTTATTTATCTTATAAATTAAAGTTTATATCTTCTCTCCACCTTTTACCCATTTGTTTAGTCTCCTAACCACAACCTCTGGCAATAACCAATCTGTTTTCTATATTGATGAATTCAGTTTTTGTTTAGATTCCAACATTTAAGTGTGGTCATATAGTATTTATCTTTTACTATCTCATTTCACTTAGTGTAATGCCCTCAAACTTTATCCATGATGCTGCAAATGGTAGGATTGCCTTCTTTTTTATGGCTGAATAATATTTCATTATAATGTATATGGTTCATATTTATTCATTTATCTTCCTTGTAATACTTAGGTTGTATTGACTATTATAAATAATGCTGCAGTAAACATGGAGTGCAAATACATTTTCAAGACAATGATTTTGTTCCTTTGGATAAATATCCAGAACTGAATTGGTAAGATCATATGGTAGTTCTATTTTTTGAGTAATGTCCATAATGTTTTGCATAAAGTCTTCGCCAATTTATATTCCCACCAACAGTGCACAAGGGTTCCCTTTTTTCCATATCCTTACCACAACACTTGTTATTTCTTGTCTTTTTGAAAATAGCCATTCTAATATGTATGAGGTGATATCTCATTGTGGTTTTGATGTGCATTTCCTTCATGATTACTGATGTTGAGTACATTTTCATGTACCTATTAGCCATTTTTATGTGTTATTTGGAAAAAAAATATTATACAGATTTTCTGCCAGTTTTTTGAATTGATTGGTTTTTTTTTCCTATTGAATTGCATGAGTTCTTTATATATTATGGGTATTAACCACTTATCAGATATGATTTGCAAATATTTTTTCTCTTTCATTCTATACATTGTATTTTCATTTTACTGATGGTTTCTTCTGCTATACAGAAGCTTTCAGTTCATTAAAGTAGCACTTAATTTTTTTCTTTGGTGTCAAATCTAATAATTATTCCCAATACCTATGTCAAGGAGCTTACCCCTTTTATTCTAGAGGTTTTGTGATTTCAGGCTTTATATTCAAGTCTTTAATCCATTTTTGAGTTAATTTATGTATAGTGGTCCAGTTTCATTCTTTGCATGTGGCAATCCAGTTTTCCAAGCACCATTTATTGAAGAGACAGTTCTTACCCCATTGTACATTCTTGGCTCCTTTGTCATAAATTAAATGATGTTATATGGATGAGTTTATTTCTAGGCTCTCTATTCTGTTTCATTAATACATTTACCTGCTTTTATACCAATATCATACTCTTTTGATTATTATAGCTTTGTAATAAGTTTGAAAGCTGGAAATGTGGTGCTTTCAACTTGGTTTTTCTTCCTCAATATTGCTTTGGCTGTTGGTATCTTTTGTGGTTCCATAAAAAATTTTAGGATTTTTTTTTTTCTTTCAGTGAAAGCTGCCATAGGAATTTGATAGGAATTGCACTGAATTTGTAAATTTCTTTGTGTAGTATGAACATTTGAACAATATTAATTCTTCCAATCCATGAGGATATCTTTTCGTATTTTTGTGTTTTCTTCAATTTCTTTTATCTATGTCTTATAGTTTTTGGGTATACAGATCTTTTACCTCCTTGGTTAAATTTAATCCTAGGTATTTTTTCTTCAATTATTAATGAGATTGTTTTCTTAATTACTGTTTCTAATAGTTTATTATTAGTGTATAAAAATGCCACTGATTCTTTTAAATTTTCAAAAATTAAAAAATTTTAAAATTATAGTTGACATATTTATTAGTTTCAGGTGTACAATACAGTGATTAGACATTTACATAATTTATGAACTGATCATGCTGATTAGCAACTTTAATTCCATCCACAACCCTTGCTATATAACATAACACTGGGTAATGTGTACAATAGTAACTCAGTCACCCACTTACCTAGGCATGCTTTCAGGAATTACTGAGTTGTGTTCAGCCAGTATGAAAATGTATTGAGAAGATTAGTTCTTTTATAAACTTAAATGTAACCACTTACCATGCCATGTCAGGGGACATTCAAGTGATTAAAAACAACCATAAACTGGGTGATTAGATATGGGGCATGAATAAAACCAAAAAGCTTCTATTTAAGAAAATATAAATATAACTGGTATAGTGTTTTTGTCAATTTTTTATTCAAGAGTAATACTGTTCACAGATCTTTTATGAATGAAATATTTTGTCTCTCTCTTCATCTTTCTCTTTGTATCTCTCTCTCTTTCTTCAGTGTGTGTGTTTGTGTGTGATATACATATACACATATATGTGTGTATATATCTATTAATAATAATTACTTTTCAATGTGTTTTAATAGGATATAAATGACATTATACTATATACATCTTCTGCAATTAGAATTTTTATTTAATATTTTTACATTGCTTTTTGAACTCTGATTAACACATTTTTATGGTTAGATAGTACTCTGTTTTATCAATATAATACAATGTATTTATTTGTTCAATATTTGATGGACATTTTTGTTGTTGCCAAACTGTAATGGTTAATTTTATGTTAACTTGGCTAAGCCAAAGTATCAAGATATTTGGTCAAACATTATTTTACATGGTTCTTTGAGGGTATTTTTCACATTAGATTAACATTTACATCAGTAGATTTTTGAATAAAGCAGATTACTCTCCATAAAGTTGGTGTGCCTCACTATCAGTTGAAGACTTTAATAAAAATGAGAGACCTCCCTCAAAAGAAGACTATTTTGCCAACATACTACATTCAGACTCAGACTGCAGCAGCATCTCTTCCCTGGGTTTCCAATCTGTCAGCATATCTGCAAATTTGGACTTGCCAGCTGCCACCATCATGTGAACCAAGTCCTTAAAATCTCTCCTTCTCCCCACACCCCTACTCCTATCCCTCTCCCTCATTCTGTTTCTCTGAATCACCCTTACTAATACACTAACTTTATTATCAATCTTGTTGTGAATATTTATGTATGTTTCTTTTCTTTTTTTTACCAAGAAAACTTCATTATTTTATGTTTTTTCATAATTTTATTTTAATTATTTTGATAAGCATTAACATTTCCTCATTATTAAAAGTGGGAATTGTGTAAATTTCCAATTAGCGTTAGTAACCCACCTCAGACACCTACTAGCTCTGCATCTCAGTCTCCTCTTACCAACTCTGGCTTTGGGAAAGTCATATAACCATTTTCTTTTTTTTCTTTTCTTTTTTTTTTTTTTTTTTTTGCCTCAGTGTCCCCATCTATCAAGTGGACATAGTAATAGAAAGAAACCAATTTATTCATGTGTGACTGTACCTCTAAATACTCTCAATACATCCCAGTGGATTGTTGTGAGGATTAATAAATTACTATGTGGAAAGTTCCTAGAACCATGCCTGGCATATTGATAGTGCTATAGGGGTTTACTTATTATTGTGTTACCGAGTTTTCCCTTTTAAAGTGAAATTCTGTTTTTAATTTGATATCTGAGATTGTCTGTCATAGTTACATAGTCCAGTTTTTCTGAGATTATTCAATTGTTTTGCTTATTTTAAAAGCCTTAAAAATATAATTTCTAGTTTATTTTGGAACAAGTATACTCACTACACTTAACCCATTAGCTAAGGATCTTTTGGCATAATGGTTGTTGTCAAACATCAGCATGCATGAAAATTACCCAGAGAAGTTAAATAAAATACAGATTGCTGGGCCCATTCTCAAAGTTTCTGACTCAGTAGATTCCAGGTGATGCCTGATGTCAGTGCCGAGTTTATTGAGAAGGTGTCAGTTGAAAGAATGCACTAGGAGACAACATGAGAATGAAATGGCGGGTACCAACTTTATTGTGGGGAGTATGTTCTATTGTGGGGAATGCTTCTGCCTCATTAGGGGACCACATGGACTTTATATATGTCAGAAAATAGTGTGGCATTCTGCCACACTTACGTAATAAACAATAAGCTGAATCATGCTTACATATGTTAGGCACAGGCACCCTACTACACTAATATAACATTCTAAATCCGGGGTCCTATTCCCTAGCTGCAAGCCTGGACCACAGCCAGACCTGGGGATCCACACCTGAGAATTTGCATTCTAACACTGTCTAATGTGATACTGATGCTGCTCATCTGGACACTACACTTGAGTACCATCATCTTACCAAATGAAATGTAATATTTCTTGGGAAAAGAAGTTTCAAATATAAATACTAAATTTATTTCTCTCTGTATACACACACACACACACACACATACACACACACATATGTAACAGATATATAATTTGTTAATATCATGTAGTTAAAAGATAAGACATTAAATAATTATGTAAGTACAAGTATCAAGGATGTTTAACATTTGTGTAACATTTTTACATGAGTTTCCAATGTTGCAATGTTTTTTAAATATATTATTTCATAATCATGGGATTTTTATTTTCTCAAAATCACTAATCAATCAACTTGTCTTTATGTGACAGGTCTCTATGTGGTCATTCCTCATTCAGGGCAAGAAAATGTCCGGGATGTCGTCTTTGATGCCCATTTTTCCCGTTTCTCCCTGGTAAAGCTCAGTTTTAAAAAATCAACAAATAAAATAATACTTTTTCTTGGTTCAAATGTAATTTGGGTGTGTGTATGATATTCACTTAGATTTTCTTTTTAAAAGTGGTATTACTTTTGAAATAGTGAGGTTATATTTTGTAAATAAGTTTTTCTTACTGAAAGTTGTACCTAGGTTAAAATGCAGGATAACATTTAAAAAATGCTCTGCCAATTGTTGTAAAACTGGCAGTCGGTGCTCATAAGCATAATTGACTCTCTAGTTTTACCATACATGGTGCATTCATAACCAGTACTTATCATGTTCTTCATGAATGTAGGAGGAAAATAGTATTTGAAGTATGCAAAACTGGGTGTTTCAAGCAATAAAAACAGGTTAAACTGATACTGCCTTTATTATATTTTCTTGTATTGCTGAAAATGTAGATGTGCATCATTAAAGCATCCACATCCTTAAGAGATAGAGTTGATTCTTTATAACTCTTTGTTAATGTGCACAATGTCCGAATATATAAAAAATCTAGGACTCCTCTTGTCAAATTATGGAACAAAATATTCTGGAATTCTGCCAAAAGACCAGACACTATTCTCTGGTCAGGTGACACCACTTAAGACTCAAGTCTCAGGCTTAAAGGAGCAACAACCTGTAAAGCTCAATTTCTCTAAAGAGTTGGTCTATATTTTTTTCCTCCTTGGCTTTGGCACTGTCTTGTTTTATTGTGCAGGTCACAAACCTCCATATGTGAAAAATGGAACTACTATAATTTTCAGTTGAAGAAATAGTGCCAGGTTCACCTCCAAGGGAGCTGATATTTAGGGAATTACTAGTCAAACCACTCTATTAATAGAAGTCTCTTGAAGAATTGCTTTCACATAACCCTAGAGAATGAAGAGTAATTGTTAAATAATAAAACCTAGTAAGATCAGAGAATGTAAGAAATAGGTAAATCCTTAGCATTTTTGTTTATCAAAAAAAATATGACTAAGATTTGATTTCAGCTCTTGAATTTTCTAGCTATGTGATTTTGGATAAAAACCTTAACGAATCCTCTCTAACCTTCAATTCCTTTCTTTCTAGAACTAAGTTAATAATCGCCTCTTCTTAGGGTTTTTGTTAGGATTAAATAAACATGTTTACCATTATTATTGTTATGTTTGTTGTTAATGCACCACTTATTCTCAACTCTATTTAGATAATATTACACTATAAGCATTTTTTATGACTTTCAGATGATTCAAATAATGCTCTGAGAGACAAATTTTTTAAATAATATTATTCATTTTTGCTATTGAATATATATCTAATCTAGTGATCACACTGAGGAAATAGTGCTCGATTATACTACTAATATGTATTTATCACATTAGTTCAGATTTTGATATGATTCAAATAATTTTATACGTATGTGTATTTACTGAACAACTAATACATTCTCTAGTTTATTTTTCAATTTTAATTTTTTAAATATTAGTTTTCTTAAAGTTTGGTCCTAAATTGTGAACTTACAGATTTTTTAAATTTTTACTTATTATCTTTTTTTATGGTGACATTGGTTAATGAAATCCATTAAGTTCCAGCTGTACACTTTAACAATAAGGCATAAATATATATATTTACACTGTGTGTTCACCTCCCATAGTTAGATTTCTTTCTCTCAATACATATTTGAACCCCTTTACCCTGTCACCTCCCCTCCCCCCATGACTACCCAATAGTAACCACTAGTCTATAGTCAATGTCTATGAGTCTCTGTTTCATTGTCCCATTCATTTATTGCTTTTAGGTTCATATTCCACATATAAGTGATATCATGTGATTTTCAATGTTTTATGTCTGGCTTATTTCTCTAAGCATGATTATCTTGAGGTCCATCCATGCTATCACAAATGGCAATATTTCATCTCTTCTTATGACTGAGTAATATTCCATTGCATATATGTACCTCAGCTTCTTTAGCTAATCATCTACATAGGACACTTCAGTTGCTTCCATGTCCTGGTCACTGTAAATAATGCTGCTATGAACATCAGTGTGCGAATATCTTTTCAGATATGAGCTTTCAAGTCTCTGGGGTAAATATCCAGTAGAGGAATTGCGGGATTGTATGGTAGATCAATTCTTAATTTTTTGAGGAAACTCCACACTGTTTTCATAGTGGCTGTACAATTTGCAGTCTCATCACCAGTGTATAAGGAATCATTTTTCTCCACATGCTCTCCAACACTTGTTATTACTTATCCTGTTAAGTATAGCTATCCTAACAAGTGTGAGATGTATCTCATTGTGGTTTTGATTCACATTTCCCTAATAGCTAGCAAAGTTGAGCATTTTTTCATATGTTTTTTTGCCTTTTGTATGTTTTCTTGGGAGAAGTGTCTGTTCAGGTCCTCTGCCCATTTTTTTGATTGGATCATTTGTTTTGTTGTTGTTGTTATTAAGTTATATGAGCTCTTTGTATATTTTGGATATTAGGCCCATTGGAGATGGTTGTCTTCTTTACTTTGTTGACGGTTTCTTTTTTTGTGCATAAGCTTTTTAGTTTGATGTAGTCCCATTCATTTATTTTTGCTTTTACTTCCCTTGATTTGAGGTTAAATTCATAAAATCCTCTTTAAGTCCAAGGTCCTTGAGATTAGTTCCTATGATTTCTTCTATGCATTTTTCTGTTTCAGTCTTATACTGAGGTCCTTAATCCATTTTGAGTTCATTTTGGTGTGTGGTGATACGCAGAAGTCTAGTTTCATTCTTTTGCATGTGGCTTTCCAGTTCTCCCAGCACCATTAATTGAAGTGGCTTTCCTTTCTCCACTGTATGTTTGTTTGTTTTTTTTTTTTTTGTCAAAAATCATTTGTCCCTATAAGTATGGGTTGACTCGCGGACTCTCGATTCTGTTCCATTCCTCCATATATCTGTTTTTCTGCAAATACCATGCCATACTGTTACTCTGTAGTATAATTTGAAGTTAGGCAGAGTGATGCCTCTGGCCTCATTTCTTTTTCTCAAGATGGCTTTGGCAATTAAGGGTCTTCCATAGAAATCTGATTTTTTTTTTGTTCTATTTCTTTAAAAACTGCCAGTGGGAATTTTAACTATATTGATTCTTTCAATCCAAGAATATGGAATATCTTTCAATTTCTTTGTATCTTCTTCGATTTCTTTTAATAGGGTCTTATAGTTTCCATTACATAGGTTCTTCACATGTTTCACTAAATTTATTTCTATGTATTTTCTTTTTGTTTCAATTGCAAAAGGAGTTATTTTTTCCACTTCTTTTTCTGAATTTTGTTATTAGAGTATAGGAATGCTATGGATTTTTGAACATTGATTTTGTATCCAGAAACTTTACTATATTTGCTTACTGTTTCTAGTAGTGTTCTTGTGGAGACTTTAGGATTTTCTATATAGAGACTCATGTCATCTGCAAATAGTGATAGTTTGACTTCTTTCTTTCCTATTTGGATGCTTTTTATATCATTCTCTTTTCTGATTGCACTCACTAGGACCTCCAAAGTTATATTGAATAACAGTGGCAATAGTGGACAGTCTTGCTTTGTTCTATATTTTAGAGGGAGGTTTTTAGTTTTCATCATTAAGTATAATGTTGGCTGAGGGCTTGTCATATATGGCTTTTTTTATTTAAGGTAATTTCCTTATATACCAATTTTGTTAAGTGTTTTGATCATAAGTGTGTGCTGTATCTTGTCAAAGGCTTTTTCTGCATCTATTGATATGATATTTTTAAAATTTGTTTATGTGGTATATCACATTAATCAATTTGTGTATGTTGAACCATCTCTGTGCCCCAAGGATGAAGACAACTTGATCATGGTGTATAATCTTTTTAATATGTTGCTGTATTCAGTTTGCTAGTATCTTAGTTTTTTTTGCATCTATGTTCATGGGAGATATTGGTCTGTAGTTTTTCTTTTTTGTGTGTTATCTCTACCAGGTTTTGGTATCAGAGTAATATTTGCCTCATAAAATAAGTTGGGAAGTATTGCCTCCTTTTCTATTTTTTGGAAGAGTTTGAATATAACAGGTATTACATTTTTTTTGAATGTTTGGTGGAATTCACTGGTGAAACCATCTGGTCCTGGACTTATACTTTTTGGTAGGTTTTTGGTGATTGTTTCAATATCCATACTGCTGATTGGTCTATTTAGTTTTCCAGTTCTTCTTGATTCAGTCTAGGAAGGTTGTATTTTTCTAAGTACTGGTCCATTTCTTCTAGACTATTAAATTTGGTGTTACTTTTTCATAGTATTCTTGTATGATCCTTTGTATTTCTGCAGTGTCTGTCATAATTTTCCCTCTTTCATCCCTGATTTTATTTGTGTCCTTTCTCTTTTTTCTTTAGTGAGTCTAGCCAGGGTTTTGTTTTTATTAACCTTTTCAAAGAACCAGCTCTTTGTTGCATTTATTTTTTCTATGTTTTTTGTTTGTTTGTTTGTTTTCAATTTCATTTATTTCTGTCTAATTTTGATTATTTCTTTCCTTCTGCTGACTTTAGGCTTCATTTTTCTTCCTTTCTAGTTTTTTTAAGATGAAACATTTGCTTGTTTATTTGACTCATTCTTGTTTTTGGAGGTAAGCCTGTAATGATATGAACTTTCCTCTTATGACCGCTTTTGCTGTGTCCCAAAAGTTTGATATGTTGTACCATCATTATCATTTGTTTCTATATTATTCTTGATCTCTCTCTTTTTCTTCTCTGACCCAGTCGTTCTTCAGTAGCATGTTGTTTAACCTCCATGTATTTATGATTCTTTATGGTTTCTTTTTACATTGATCTCTACTTTCAAAGCATTATGATCAGAGAATATGGTTGGTATGATTTCAACCCTCTCCTATTTGTTGAGGCTATTCTGTGTTATAGTATGTGGTTGATTCTTGAGAATGTTCCATGTACACTAGAGAAGAATGTATAAGCAGCTGTTTTGGCATGGAAAGCTCTGTAAATGTCAATTATGTCCAATTGGTCTAATGTATCATCTAAGGATCTTATTTCCTTACTGATTTTCTGTTTGGATGATCTGTCCATATCCACAGGTGGTGTTTAGTTCCCCTACTATGATAGTGTTTTGGTCTGTTTCTCCCTTTAGTTCTGTTAGTAATTGCTTTACATATTTTGGGGCTTCCTAATTGGAAGCATAGATATTAATAATGTTATGTCTTCTTGGTGCATGATTCCCTTTATCATTATGAACTGTCCCTCAGTATCTTTATGTACCTTTTTTATTTTGAAGTCTATTTCAACATATTAGTACCTCTACTCCTATTTTGCTCTGAATGTCATTTGCTTGGAGTATCATTTTCTACCCTTTCCCTTTGAGCCTATATTTGTTTTTGAAACTGAGATGTGCCTCCTGGAGCTAGCATATGGTTGCGTTGTATTTTTTGATCCAATCTGCATTCTGTACCTTTTTATTGCTAAGTTCAGTCCATTTACATTTAGGGTGATTATTGAAATATGAGGTTTTCTTATAATCATTTTATCTTTCTCTTTCTAGTATTCAGTGTTTCCATTGCTTCCTTGTTTTTGTGTTTCTATTTCCTTTATTTTGGTCAGCTTTTGTGTGTTTTCCCTCTGGTCCTTCTTGTTTTTTGTTTTATGCTATATACTTTAGTTCTGAATCTTTGGAGTGTAGTTACCATTATAAATATGTAAAGGATAGTATGTATGTACACACACACACACACACACAGTCATCCAATTCCTTCTGCGCATGCCTTATTTCCATTTCCCTTTGTGAATTTGTATCTTTGAATCCTCCCCTTTTCCATCATTATTGTCTCAGTTTGTCCCTATGTATGCTGAACCTTCATTACTATCTTGCTATAGCAGATCTCTTCTTATTGTCTGAGCCTATAATGCCCTGTTCCTAGTAAGGGTTGAACTCATCTGCTTTTATCTGCCTGCTAGTCACCTTTTCACCTTACTCCTAATTATGGTGGTGTTGGTTTTTTGGTTTGTTTGTTTGTTTGTTTGTTTTTATCATTTTGCTTTATGTGAGCTAACCCTTTTCGTATTTACTGTAGTGCAGGCCTCATAATGGAAGATTCCTTCAATTTTTGAGTGTCTGGAAAGGTCTTTATTTCTCCTTCATATCTAAAGGAGAGCTTAGCTGGAAATATTATTCTTGGCTGGTAGTTCCTTTTATTTAATTGTCTGAATATTTGATTCCACTCATTTCTGGCTTATAGTTTATGCTGAGAAGTCCTGCGATAATCTTATGTGTTTTCCTTTATAGGTTACCTTCTTCCTTTTCCCAGCTGCCCTAAAATTTTTCTTTGTTGTTGATTTTTGATAATTTTAATACAATGTGTCTTGGTGAAGGCCTTTTTGGGTTGAGATAATTGTGTGTTCTGTTGACTTCTTGAATTCCAAGCTCCAGCTCATTCCTTAGATTTGGGAAATTCTCATCTATTATTTATCTGAAAATGCTTTCTAATCCCTGCACCTTTTCCTTTCCTTTGAGAATTCCCATTATTCTTATGTTTCCTCTCCTGATAGTATCAGCTAGTTCTTGTATTTTTCTTGCATTCTTTTTCATTCTTCAGTTTCGATCTTCTTCCTTCTGATTTATTTCTAGATTTTTTGTCTTTGATATCACTGATCCTTTTCTCCATTTGGCTGACTGTATTTCCCAAGCTTTCTATTTTTATTTTTCACTCTTCAGTGTGTTCTTTATCTCTAGAAGATGTATTCGGTTTTTTTTGAGGTTTTTAATATTTTTGCTAACAAACTTATTCTGCTCATAGAATTGTCCTTTCAATTCCTGAAATTGTTGATATGACTTGTTTGGTATCTCTTTGAGTTTTTTTCAGAAGTACCATATGAAGTCTCTGTCATTTAAGTTGCATATTTCTATGTCTGTAAGCTTATTTTCTGGAGATTTTTCTTTTCCTTTCTGAGATGCCTTGTCACCTTGGTTGTTTATGGTGTTTAATGGACTATTCTCCACCTGGGCATTAAGGAAAGTGTGTTCTGCCTTTTTTTCCCAGAAAGAAGATTTATTATATAATCGTCCCTAGGCTGTTAGAGAGAAGGTGTTTTCCTTTTGATTTCCAGTAGGTGGCATCCAAGCCTCTTGGATCTCTGCTTTATATAAAGTATTAATTATGTATTTTTTTTCTTATAAATGTTTTTATCATACTCGCTACCCTCAGTCTCAGTTCCTATCAGTGTTAGTAACAGCTCAGTTAGTAGCATTTGCTCAGATTCCCCTGGGGCTTTGGGGAGATCGGTCTCAGAGGATATGAGGGGTAAGGGCTCTCTGGGTTTGGGTTTGGGGGCTGTGGCTCAGACTTTATTTTGCAACCGGGATGATAAAAATCATCTGTTGTTTCTCTGCCATCCTGTTTCTCTGCTTTCTGCCAGATACCTGGATCTCCCGCTGGCGGCATGGAGCTCACAGTTCTCCCAGGCAGGCTGCTCAAGGAGGGCTGTTCAGGCCATTCGCCATACCTTGTCCCCTCCCCCTCCTCCTACAGGGAACTCTGGCAGCTGCAAGAGGCAGCTTCTTTGTTCCTCCCAGTTCACTGCCAACACCCGGAGTTCTGACCTGTGGTAGCTCTTATACGCAGATCCCATTCTAAGACATGCTGGTGTGCTTGCTGTTTGGGTGTTTTTTGTTGAGTTTAGACATTCAGCATATTGTTTCAAAGGGAGAGATCTGGGGACATCTCTCACTGCCATGTTTCTCCAAACCCTCCTTGCACTTTTAATTTAGCCTAGTTTCTACAACTGAAACATGAACACCTATAATTTCCTTTAGTGTTTGAAAAGCAATATTTTAGAGTATATGCGCAACTATAGAATTGTATAACTAGAGAAACCTTAAAGTATAGTTTATAGATAAGAAAACTAAGACTCTATGGATGTGGGCCAGGCAAAGGATCAAACCTCTTCAAATTCAACGCCTATGTACTTATTTCCCATAGGGTTTCCAGAGACTGTGTTCCAACTTTTGGTCACCGTAACTGACCTCTGCCCCTTTGTGATTATGGTCCTATTTGTGGCCTGTCTAGTGGAAATTTCATAACTCATAGAAAATTGTAGTCTTTAAGCAAAATGATCTGTAAGTTTGTTAATGTTTCACTGCTGCTGTTCTGATATAAATGAAAATCTTGCTGCCTTTTCAGAAAAGCTAGGTTCCTGGCTTTAGGACAAATTCCTGTGATTTCTCATTTAGGTTTCAGTGTCCAAAGTAAAGAAGCAGGCATATTTCTATCTAAAGAGACAAGAAAACAAACATCATAGCTCATGAGTAACAAATCTTCAACATTATCTTATTTTTTATTTTTAATTAGCCACATATGTAATATATATCTGACCCTATATAAGCCTCCTCTTTCCTACCCAATAGATTTTCACCCACACTTCCCATCCCCATCCCATGTTCTATCTTACTGATACCTGCTATTCCTCTTCTTCAGGATATCTAGATTTTCTTTCTAGTTCCTCTATTTATAAATCTAAATGACAACAAATTTTCTTTGAGGCTCATATCTTTAATCTGTAAAACTGCTAATGAAGGGATAATGATATTATTAAAGTGGCAAAATCGGTTGTCTATGATATTACCCCCAAAGAAGATTGATTTTGAGTCACCCATGATGAGAGTGTCTTTGTGGATATTCAGAAATCCAGAAGAGATATTCCAGCACACTGCTGAATCTAAATCAATCAATCAATCAATTAATTAATCTATCAATCAGAGCTTGGGCTCACTACAGAGGATAGGAGGAATGGTTTCACTTTACCCATGTCACCCTTCCCCCAAGGGAGACCTTTTAGGCCATGACTTTTCCCACAGGGAAAGAAGAGAATGTGAGGGAGTGCTCAGTTTCTCCAGAGGAACAAGTACTGCCAACATACTTACTTCTTTCTCACTGTATTCAGAATATTGAGGTGTGTAGAACAATGAGAGGGCAGCTAGGAGAATTGCAGCTAAAGACCTGGGAGGGCATTGAAGAAGCATGGATTATACTAATCACATCATAAACTCCATTAGGTAAACCTGCCCACAAGCCACTGGGGATGCCTCACCTGAAGATTCCCCCAATCTAGCCAATAGGCACTCCCCCCATCAATACTCAGTGTGCCTAATATATACACATTTCTACTATGTGGAAAGATCCCTGTACATGTCCCAAAGGTGGCAAGAAATAAACCATTACAAATAACTAGTGAGCACACACAGAAAGCAGGCCTGATTATATGGGATTGGAAAATAATCACACTGACTTGAGCATTCATCAGTGCCCTATTGAAAGCAAATAGTGGTCTCTCTGCAACTGGTTTGCCCTTGCAGCATCAAAAGAAGAAATAATACAACCTTAAGAATTACTCCCAAGAGGGAACAAGAAGAGTGGAGTGGATATATCTATAGAAAATTCCTGAGAAAGCCTCAAATCTCCTATAGGGCTGACAGAAGGTATTTATATCCACAGGCTAGTCAGTAATACTAGAGGATTTGGAGTGCACCTTCAAATGCAAAGACAGCAATGTAAAACTTCAATGAACGTAAAAATCAAGGAAGTATGACACCACAAATGATTTTTTCAGTAATCAAACCACAAAATAATGGAAATCTTTGCTTTCGAAAGCTCAGGGAGGTCAGAAACATGGCAAAATGAGAGATGTCCCCACATCACTCCCCTTGAAACATCAATAAGCTGAACATCTAAAACTCAAAACAACAACAAAAAAATACTGAAGCTGCACACCAGCTCATCTGAGCAAGGTATCTGCAATAAGAGATACCACAGGTCGAACTGCAAGAGTCAGGCAGAAGACTGGGAAAAACAGCTGCCTCTCATAGCCTGAACTCCCTGCAGGAGGAAAGGGAGGAGAGAAGGTGTGGCAGATTCTCAGAACAACCCTGCATGAGAGAGCTGAGCTTTTGCACAGAGACATTTATAAGCTTAAATAATAAGAAGAGAATTGCTATAGCAAGATAGTAATGAATGTTCAGCATATGTAGGGACAAATTGAGACAATGACAGAAAAGGGAAGGATTCAATGATTCAAGTTCACAAAGTGGAATGGAAATGAGGCATATGCAGAAGAAAAAGTACTACTATGTATATATAACTATTTTCCACATATTTGTAATGGTAACCACATGCCCAAGATAAAGAACTGAAGTATGTAACATAAAACAAAAAATAACCAGAGGGAAAATCCACAAAAGCCAACCAAAATTAAAAAATAACACATAGGATAAAGGAAGCAATGGAGACACTGAGCTAACAGAAAGCAAAAGATAAATAGTTATAGGAAAGCACATATTTCAATAATCACCCTAAATGTAAATGGAATAAACTCACCCATGAAAATGCAGAGTTGCAGATTGTAATCAAAAAACAAAACCCAACCATTTGCTGACTCTGGAAAACACCTCAATTCCAAAACAAAAATGGACTCAATGTGAAAGTGTGGAAAATGACATTTTAAGCAAAAGAAATGCAGAAAAAAAGTGGGAATGACGGAACTAATATCAGATGAAGTAGACTTTAAAATAAAAAAGGTAAAGAAAGATACTGAGGGATACTTCATAATGATGAAGGAATCATACACCAAGAAGACATAACACTTAATAATATCTAAACTCCTAATCAGGGAACCCAAAATATATAAAGCAATTACTAACAGAACTAAGGGAGAAACAGATCAAAACACTGTCATATTAGGGGACCTAAATACTCTGTTGTCGGATATGGACAGATCACCCAAACAGATAATCAATTAGGAAATAACAGTCTTATGTGACACATCAGACCAACTGGACATAATTGACATTTACAGAGCCTCTCATTCCAAAAACAGCATCTACATTCTTCTCTAGCGCACATGGAACATTCTCAAGGATTGACCACATAACTGAGACACAAAGATAGCTTCAACAAATGTGAGGGTTGAAATCATACCAATCATATTCTCTGATCATAATGCTTTGAAAGTAAAGGCAACTGCAAAAAGAAAGTGGGAAGAACCAACAAATACATGGAGATTAAACAACATGTTACTGAAGAGAAGAAATAAAAAGAGAGATCAAGAGATACATAGGAATGAAAGATGACAGTACAATATATCAAAACTTTTGAGACATGGCAAAAGCTGTCATAAGAGGAAAGTTCATATCATTACAGGGCTATCTCTAAAATAAGAACAAGCCCAAATAAACAACCTAATGCTTCATCATAAAAAAATTAAAAACTAGAAAAAAAACAAATGAAACCTAAAGTCTGCTAAGGAAAGAGATCATCAAAATAGAGCAGATTTAAATGAAATTGAAAACAAAAAGAAACAAAAGAAAAAGTAAATGCAACAAAGAGCTGGTTCTTTCAAGTTAATAAAAATAACAAATCCCTGGCTAGACTCACAAAGAAAAAAGAGACAGGACACAAATAAACAAAATCGGAGATGAAAGAGTGGAAATTATGACGACACTGCAGAAATACAAAGAACACAAGAATACTATGAAAAAGTATTTAATACCAAATAACCTAGAAGAAATGGACAAGTACTTAGAAAGATACAGCCTTTCTAGACTGAATCAAGAAGAATGGGAAAATCTAAATAGACTGATCAGCAGTATGGAAATTGAAACAATCATCAAAAACCTACCAAAAAGTAAAAGTCCAGGACCAAATGGCTTCAAGTGAATTTTACCGATCATTGAAAGATTTAATTCTTATTCTCCTCAAACTCTTCCAAAAAATTAAAGAGAAGGTAATACTTCCAACTCATTTTAAAAGCTAATATTACTCTGATAACAAAATCTGTAAAGATAACACAAAAAAAGAAAACTACAACTAATATCTCTTATGAACACAGATGCAAAAAAACTAAATAAGATACTAGCAAACTGAATACAGCAACATATTAAAAAGATTATACACAACGATCAAGTGAGCTTATCCAAATGCACAGGGATGGTTCAATAACGCAAATCTATTAATGTGATACACCACATAAACAAATTAAAAAATAAGAATTACATGATCATATTAATAGATTGCAGAAAAAGCCTTTGACAAGATACAGTATCCATTTATGATGAGACAGAATAAACGCGTCTATATGACAAACCCTTAGCCAACATTATTCCAAATGGTGAAAAAATAAAAACCTTTCTCCTGAGATCAGGATAAGACAAGGCTGTCTACTATCATCACTGGTATCAGTATATCATTGGAGGTCCTAGTGAGTGCAATCAGGCAAGAGAAAGATATAAAAGGCATCTAAATAGGAAACGAAGAAGCCAAACTGTCACTATTTGTGGATGACATGATTCTCTATATAGAAAACCCTAAAGACTCCACAAAAACACTACGAGAATGAATAAGCAAATACGGTAAAGTTTTGCAGATACAAAATCAATGTTTCAAAAATCCATAGCGTTCTTATAGTTAATAATGAAATGTCAGAACAAGAAGTGGAAAATATAATTCATTTTGCAATTGCAAAAAAATAATATAATAGGAATAAATCTAATGAACATGTGAAGAACCTAATAGGTGAAAAGTATAAGACCCTATTAAAAGAAATCAAAGAAGATACGAAGAAATGGAAAGATAGTTCGTGTGTTCTTGGATTGGAAGATCAACATAGTTAAAATGACCTTATTACCTAAAGCATATATACAGATTTAATGCAATTCCCACTAAAATCCCATCAGCAATTTTTAAAGAAATAGAACAAGAAAATAATCAGGAAGCACAAAAGACCCTGAATGCCAAAGCCATCCTGAGAAAAAGTAGCGAGGCTGGAGACATCACTCTGCCCAATTTCAAATTATACTACAAAGGACAGTAATCAAAACTGCATGGTATTGGCGGGGAAAAAACAGACACCGGAGGAGTGAAACAAAATAGAGAGTCCAGAGGTAAACTCATATTTGTATGGGCAAATAATTTTCAACAACAAAGAGCCAAAAACATACATATGAAGAAAGGAAATCCTCTTCAAAAAATGGTGCTGGGAGAACTGGAAAGCCACATGCAAAAGAATGAAACTAGACTGTTGTCAATCACCACACACCAAAATGAACTCAAAATGGATTAAGGTCCTGAATATAAGTCCTGAAACAGCAAATTGCATAAAAGAGAAACATAGGAACTAAATTCAAGACCTTGGACTTAAAGCGGATTTTATGAACTTTGACCTCAAAGGCAAGGGAAGTAAAAGCAAAAATAAAATGAATGGGACTACATCAAACTAAAAAGCTTCTGCACAGCAAAAGAAACCAACAAGGTAAAGAGGCAACCATCTGAAAGGGAAAATATATTTGCAAGCAATGGCTTCGATAAGGGCCTAATATCTAAAATATACAAAGAACTCATATGACTCAACAACACAACAACAACATATACAATCCAATCAAAAATTGGGCAAAGGACCTGAACAGACACTTCTCCCAAGAATACATGCAAAAGGCAAACAAACGTATGAAAAGATATTGTCACTGTCACCTTTTAGGGCAGGCCAATTAAAACTACAGTGAGATACCATCTCACACCTGTAGAATAGCTATAGTCAATAGGACAAGTAATAACAAGTGTTGAGAGAGGATGTGGAGAAAAGGATCCCTTATACACTGGTGATGAGACTTCAAATTGGTACAGTCACTATGATTGAAAATAGTATGGAAGTTCCTCAAAAAAAAACTGAGAATTGCCTTCCTCTATGATCCCGGAAATCGCTCTGCTGGATATTTACCCCAGAGACTTGAAAACTCATATCTGAAAAGATATTTGCAAGCTGATGTCATAGCAGCATATTTCAGTGGCCAGGACATGGAAGCAACTGAAATGTCCTTACATAGATGATTGGCTAAAGAAGTCGAGGTACATATATACAATGGAATATTACTCAGCCATAAGAAGAGATGAAATATTGCCATTTGTGATAGCATGGATGGACCTTGAGATAATCATGCTAAGCAAAATAAGCCAGATAGAAAAAGTTGAAATCACCTGATATCACTTAAATGTGGAATATAAACCTAAAAGCCACAAAGAAACAGGACAAACAGAGACCCATGGAAATGGACAATAGACTAGTGGTTGCCATAGGGTAGGGGAAGAGAGGAGTGAAGGAGGTAGATGGGGAAAATGAGGTCAAATATGTGGTGACAGAAAGAAATGTAACTATGGGAGGTGAACACACATTGCAAAGCATATATATTCCTTAATGTTAAATTGTACACCTGAAACTTACTGGATTTTGTTAATCAGTGTTACCAGTACATACATACATACATACATACATACAATACATACATACATACATAAATTGGGGGAAATTAAATTAAAAAAATTATTTCATAAGTACCTTTTCATATATTTTATTTAAAAAGTAATGCATTGTTAATTTATAAACTATAGATATATAGAAATTTCAAAAAGGAAAATGTCACTTTTGGTTATATTTTGGCAGAATTTAATACATAACTTTTCCTTTCTCTATTCCTATACTTTCTATATTGAGTGTTATATGAATAACAAATAGGAGAGAAATAAAATGAGGTTGAATTAGTTTTTGTTCTCTAATGGGCTTATATTCAAAATTATTATTTGTGTTCATTTAGAAGTATTAAAACAATCATTCTTTATGCCCTTAGAAGTTCTTTAGCTTATAGGTCAGGTCCTCAGAACTTTGCTTTTACTATGATTCATAATCATGATATTAATAAATTAAGACTCAAAATCACTTATCATATCTAAAGTCTGTATCTGTTTATACTATCAAGTAAACCTAATTATACTTCTTTTTCATTTTTGTTCTAGCACTACATGTATTATGAACTCTGGTCATAAGATCAGCCTAAAAAGTATGCCAGAAATTATCGTGTTAAAGTTTGCCAGCTATCAGCAAAATTAAACAACTTTCACTGATAATATCTAAATAAAATTTTATTTCACTAAAATTATTTGTATAACTTTCCTGCATAATAAAGCATGCCAAAGTTTAGAAACTTAAAATGATCATTTTATTTAGATAAGGATTCTGCTGTATAGTTCTCTTGATCAAGGCCTAGCTCACTCATGCATCTGCGGTCAGTTAACAGGGTTGCTGGGGACTGTCACATCCTAGATAGCCTGTCGTATGTCTGGCTATTGTTGTCTGAGGCAATAGGGGCCACATATCTTTCATTATCTAAGGCTAAGCCATAGCTTTTTACACATTATGACTATGTTACAAAAGCAGCAAAAAGCAAGCTCAAATGTCCAAGCTCATTTCAAGCTTCTGCTTCTATTATATTTATTAATGTCTCATTGGCCAAAGCAAGAAGTGGATTCAAGAAGTGGAAAGGTACTCAATTTCTTTATGAGAGTTGCTGCAAAACATTATGGCCTTTTTTGTTTCCCCACTCCCACCCCAATCTACTATTGTCTATCCTCTGGTCACAATTATTTTATTCTTCCCACATGCAAAATAGCCTTATCCCTCTCAGGACTCCCCAAAGTCTCTTTTTTGATTATGGCACCAGGCTCAAGTTTAGTATTATGTGATCTTCATCTTTTGCGAATGCAAGTGAAAATACTTGGATGCAGCTCCTCTTGATTCAGAGTTTTCAAAATAAAACGACACACCCAACATTTGATAGTGAGCCAAGATCAAAATAACCACAACGGACAAACGGAATCCTCATAGCAGTCACTGGTCAATGGCAAGTTCAGAACTGAGATGGGCACACGTTGCCAGTTTCACTTATTCTGCCCTTCACAGTGGTTCTATAATCTATTGCTCTCCATGGCTGTGCCTTCTTGGACTTTGGCTCTGTCTTCTCAGACATTTTACATTTCTAAGTGAAGTGACCATGTTTTTTAGCTGAGTAGCTTTTTGCAACATTCTTTCTACCTACAGAAAGTTGGAGACAGAAGTCTTTTTTCATTTTAAATTGTCTCAGTCTCTTTCAGTCTATGCTGGTATAACTCCCTTAAAAATAGTGTGGCTTTCCACGTATCAGATTTAGTCTACTCCATTTTTAAAAGCCACATGAATTCTTTTTTTTTTTTTTCAAGACAGGCTTCTGTCTCTGGACTTACTTGTAGCTAGTCTAGCTTCTTTATGTGATGACTGGGTTCTAAAAGCAGTCAGAAAACACATCATCATGTACAAGTACTTTTCAATCCTCTGCTTATATCAAGCTTGTTAATGTCCCATTGGATAATTCAAGTCACATGGCTAAATCCACATTCAAGGAATATTCAAAGAGCTTCCATTTCTTGATGGGAAGTGCTGTAAAATACTGTGGACATTTTTTTTTTTTCACAATCTATCATATTATTTAAAGGCGATTTTCTTTATTTGTATTTGCTATAGACTGAATGTTTATGTCCCCCAAAATTCATATGTTAAAACCTAGTTTCTAATGTGATAATATTTGTAGGTAGGGCCCTTTGGGAGATGATTAAGTAATTAGAGTGGAGCCCTCATGAATGGGATTGGTGACCTTTTAAAAGAGGCCCCAGAGAGCTCCCTTTCCCTTCCGCTATGCGAAATTATAGCAAGAAGATGGCCAATTATAAATCAGGAGGTGAAGCCTCACCAGACACTTAATCTGCCAGCACCTTGATCTTGGACCACCCAGCCTTCAGAACTGTGAGCAATAATATTTCTGTTGTTTGTAAGTCCTCAGTCTATGGTATTTTGGTATAGCAATATAACTGACTAAGAATTTTACCTATGAAATAGCTTTAATATGTTGTGAGTCCAGGTCTGGCTGTGATCCAGGCTTGTGGCTAGGGATGAACTCTGGATTTAAAATGTTACATTAATGTAGTAGGGCGTCTGACCTAACTTATGTAAGTGTGATTCAGTTTATTGTTTATGACGCATGTGTGGCAGAATGCCACCTTTGTTTCCGACATATATAAAGCACATGTGGTCCCCGAGCACAGAAGCATGTCCCCACAATAAAATTACTGCCTGCCATTTCATTCTCATGTCGGCTCCCCGTGCATTCCTTCAACTAGGCATCTCACCACCAAAGCCTTCCCTTCTTGATCAGCTCGGCGCTGATATGTGTTTTATTTTTCGATTCTATCTCACTGGTAATTAGTTAACTATAATTATTCATGATGATTCTTAGATATGGTTGGTTTTCAATGAGAGGTAAGGTCCAAAGAATCTGTCATTTTACATCAGAACCTCAAAGACACTATTCTAAGAGAAGCAAAAGAGATAAAGACCTAGTGAAATATATAAAAATGGGACTTGAATATCATCATAAAATGTCCATTCTTCCTTCTTACAAAAGTGTCTAGATAGAGCAGCCTTTGTCCTATAAGGGTTCCATTTCATATTCTAGATAAATCCTATCTCAGTGGTAGAGATTTCTGTCTGCAGAAGAAAATAGTAGGGTTTTGTTTGCGAAAGCTCATTCTTGGAGTGAGTATGACTTAGATCATACTAGAAAGATGGAGTAAAAAAAAATTTGAAGGAGTCAGAAGTGGCTTATCTAAAGAGAGAGGGATAGACTTGAAGGACATGTTGCCAGGGGATAGAAAGAATATGTCACCTATTGCCCTTCAGTGAACCAGAGGCAAATGAACCCACATGTATGCCAAAGGTGTTTACGGGTGTTGTGGCCTCGGCGAATCACATAATAAAACCCATGTTCTAGCTTAGTCAGGAGGAACTAAAGGCTCCTGCCTTCTAAAGGACTATGGAATCTTAGCTTAAAACTTTTTTTGAATTTTCTATGCTTTCTAACATTCCTTAGGAGTCTTTTTGAGGGTATGTATATGAGACAAAATCGCTCACCACGTTGGTGAAAAGAGGCTCGGAACTGAACTAAGCTAAAGAAAAAAAAATCATAACATGAGTTTTCGCTCCAAAATTCTGTGGAGCAATTTCATTTCTAAATTATCTGCCTCATTTGCAGTTTTTTCTATGAAACGTATCCACCTACAACATATCCACTTTTTTTCTCTTCATCAGATCTGACTCAGGGTTTGGCACATTGGGGCAAGATAGCTCAGTGCTGCTAAAACTTTGTATATGGTAATAGTACCTACTTAAAGCATTGTTTAGACATAAAATTAAATAATTTTTTAACAGTGCATGGGACATACTAATGCCTAATATATAGTAGACAATGTTATTACACCATATATATTTGAATGTTGATAGTTCAGATATTCATATACCACAATGGAACATTAGTATATGAAGAAAGTTGAAGTTTGAACATACTCTGGTATCTTTGTGTTGTTTGCCTCCATTTATATAGATATGGCATTTTTTTTAGAGGAAAGGAGTTTGTTTTAAAGTTGTTAACAGGTTGTTAAATCGAATACTTTCTACTTTTGTTTTGGTCAGACTTCCAAAGGCTAAGCACAAACATTAGATTTCAATGCTCACACTCCAGAACAAGGTTCTAAACTATTTATATGGGATATGTTAGCAAAAATAAACTTGTCTTCTGCTCACAACTTATCAAATACATCTCATGTAATAAAATGGTTACAGGGGGAAAAGAAAGATGAGTTATAAGCTATGGTGTTTCATCCTTTGTGATTTGGGCTTTAGGGGTTCAGAAGCTGGTAAAAGAGACCATGTAGGCATTTTGATACAGGTGAAATTGTTTCAGAAACAACGTTTAGCCTACCTCAACAGATGGTTTGATGCTCTTATAGCACACTGGGGATTGGAAGTTTTAACAGCACCTATACCAGTATCCTTGGTATGAACATTGACATTCTTATAACAGGTCATGCACAGGTGAGGTTTCTTCAGGTACATTGGAATGGATAAGTGGGAGCAAGAGCACAAAGAAAGAGAGAACAGCATGCAATGGGAAACTAATAGAGATAGACTGACTTTTTAAAATACGTGAAGTACCTTTGAAATATACTCTCTGGTAATGACTTAATGACATTATGGTAGGGGATTGGGAGAGTAGAGAGATCATGCAATTGGGAGCTTTTGAGCCAGTGGATATTTGGGTCAAGTTGTTGTTATAGTTGTTAATACTCTAGCGAGGACTTGATTTCTATTAGTTATCAAAGATAGCTACATAACTGGAGGGGATTTTATTGTGTTTTGTAATTTTGTTTTCTGAATGTGAAACTGCCAAGAAATAGCGTTAAGCTCTTTTGTTTTTCAGTTATTGAATATTGAATGTGTGGGACTCACATATGCCTCAAAATTATCACCAAGTGAGTACATTTGAGAGGAAAAAATGAGATTTTAATTACCTTACAAAATCAATTCAATAAAACTTTAGAGCAAGCTAATTGGAACTTAAAATGAAAATTCAAAATAAGATGTTATTTTACACAAAATATATTACCTATTAGTCTCACCAGCTGTTGTTTTAGAGATGATACCTTGCCACTCTCTGAAAAAAGTATATTATGCTAGAAAATATTTTTCAAATCACCTACCAAAATAATTGACCAAAATAATTGACTGACAGAAGGGTGCTGACAGTTTTGGGAAACTGCAGGGTTATTAATTTGGGGGCATTCATTGAAATAGTAGTATTCAAACTTTAACATGCATCGAAATCACCTGGAGGGATTTTTAGAACATTGATAGCTACATTTTATCCCCAGATTATATGATTCAGAAGGTCTAGAATGGGGCTTAATAACTTATATTTCTAACAAATTCTCAGGTGACGCTACTGCTACTGCTAATGGGGCCCACATTTTGAGAATATCAGTACTGGAATAATTCCTAGATTTCACCCAGAATTTCGAGAGCTGCTGAAGGAACCAAGTTGAGCAAATCATGAAGGCTTATTTAAACCTTTTAGAGAATCACTGAAATCATCCCAATTGCCCCATTTTCAAACATCATAGTTAGGGATTTTTGAGTATATCTACAGAATGTATCACTGATTAAATGAAATTATAACATGTCAGCTCACAGGTACTGCCATTGCGAACTGCTCCGTCTCTACAGAAATTTGATATTTATTGCCTTTGAATGTACATGTAGGATGTTAACTTTACTGACCCTTTCTGCCCTTGAAGAACTTCCCCTTTCCCCATCTGCTAGCTAACCATTGCAGCTTTTCCCATGACCAAAAACTCCACCCAATTCCTTCTGGCTTTGGCAGCCACTGAATCAGGATTTAGGGAGGGAGATGGAGGCACCAACTGGAACTTTACTTGTCTTGGTGTCACCTTGTATGTTGAACTACATAAAGGACCTTGTAAGCCAGCTGCAAAACAAACAATAAAAGTATTCTAAGAACTGTTCCAGAAACTATCTGTAGAAATCATCATTCCCGGTACAACTAGTTATGCAATTAGACCAGTTTCACATGCAAAGCCTGCAGGATTATTTTGGACAATTATCAGTATTTAAACTACAGAATGACTGGAGAAGTGTTTGGTTGGAATTAGTTTGGTTTAGATCGGATTCCATAGTCAAATATCTATTGAATGAATGTCCAAAGAGAATTCCTACTTCTAAGCAGAAGAATCACTTTTGCTATTAGGCAGATGTTAGGAAAACTGGTAGTATGCATTTTTAATTGGTTTTCATATGAAATGCTAGAATCAATATGGGTACAACTGCACATACTAAAATGTCCTAGTTACACATATCAATGTAACTTGAATGTAACTGTCTGGAATTTAATTTTGTGACCACTTAAGTAATTGTTGTATTAGATATATGTGACAATTCTACACTACCAGTGTTAGTCTAAAATGCTTGAAGTCATCAATCAAAGCGAACCTCCTTAACTTCCTGTGAATCCATCAACAAACTTATTTAATTCATATTTATACTTTTTTTCCCCCTCCTGGGAACTAAAAGACACCTCCTTTCTTTCTATCAAAAAGGCAATGAAACCACAGGGCTCCAGGTGTTTCCATCCTCCAAAAGAACCTTGCCCAATTATCTCCTTTTTTTCCTTTATCTTCAATCTCTCTCCCTAAAGCAGAGTATGACTCAAATTGCAGTCTTTGAGTCAGCAACACTAACAAAATTGGGGGCTTTAGAAAGGTAAATTCATTGGCCCCACCCTAGACCTACTGAATCAGAAACTCTGGGGATGAGGCTCAGCAATCTATGTTTTGGCAAATTTTAAAGGTAATTTTAATTGTCACTGAAGTATGAGAAGCGCTAGAGTAATGTAGTGGCTCTCAGACTTATCTACACATTGGAATGAATCACTTGGGAGCTTTGAAAAGCTAGCAGTGTTTTTTTTGGTTTTTGTTTTTTTGTTTTTTGTTTTTTTCCAATCCCAGTAACTCATTTCATTCATCTATGGTAGACCTAGACACTGGATTTTTCTTTTTTTGAGCAACTATATTTTATTTTATGAACATACGGGTGCATATGGATTTTTTTTTTTTTTTGAAAAATAGACTTCTTCCAAGAGCGGTTTTAGGTTCACAGCACAGAGATCACCCTTATATCCTCTGCCCCCATATACAAGAAGGCCCTGGGATTTTTTAAAGCTCTCCAAGTAATACTCATGGCAGACAAATTTGGGAACCACTCCCAAGAACATATTTCTTATCAGTATTTAAACATGCACAGGATTCTCTTATTTTCCTTCAAATATCCTTCAATCACATATCTACCTCTACTTTTACATTTTTGTTGTTTTCATGTCTAAGCTTGACCGTTTCTCCATTTCCTCACCTCCTATTTACCACCCAGTTCACTGTGATTTCTCTTGCACTTCCACCATTCCTTATTTTCATCAAGGGATCCTTTTAAACCTCATCTTATTTGACTTTTCTAGGGAATTTGGTGATATTGACAATTCCTTCCTGAACACTTCACTTTCTCTAATTTCCAGACATATCCCATTCTCTGGGGTTGATCACCTAGTTCTTCCCTACTCATTCTCAGTCCCTATTAGATTTTTCCTGTGTCCATCCCTTAAGTGTCAATCTTCCTTAAGTGATCATCTTAGGCTCTCTTCTGGACTATCTAGCTTGTCACATGGCAGGAAAATTGGGGCACTTAGAGAATTTTTTAAATTAACTTTTATTTATTAATGAATAGCACATGAATAGTCTAAAAAGCCAAACACTGCTAAAATACTTAGGAATCTCTGGTTATTTCCCTTCACCTATTTTCCACAAAACAAACAAAAATCTAGGATTTTTGTTTTTTGAATGTCATTGAATCCATAGATCAATGTGTGGAAAACTGACATTTTAACAATATTGAAATATTCAGTCTGGGAACATGGTATATCTCTTTTTTATGTTAGTCCTTAATTTCTGTCATCTAAGTTTTGTACTAACACAGTAGAAGTCTTATATTTTTCATTCTTTTTTTTTCTAGATATTTGATGTGTTGATGCTGTTCTGTTGTACATGTATCTTTTAAAATGTTTTATAATTTTTGTTTCTAATATTTGTAAATACAAATGATTTGTGCACATTGACCTTACTAAATTTACTTATTAGTTCTAGTCATTCTTTGTAGAGTCTTTTGATTTTTTTTGTGCACACAATTGTCATTTGCTAATAAAAATAATTATACTTTACACTTTCCAATATTTATGGATTTTCTTTTTTTCTTGACTTTTTTAATCGGATAAGAATTTCATTATAATGGTGAATAAAAGTATACATAGTAGACATCTTTGTTTTGTTCCCAATTTTCTTTAAGGAAAAACCTTTAGATATTTCACCCATACAAGTTGTTAGTTCTAGGTGTTTTAATAGATACTCTTAATCAAATTAAGGAAGTTAATTCTGTTCCCAAATTGCTGAAATTTTTACCAATTTTAATTTAAGAAATTTTATGCATTTGGTAGTAAGGTCATATGGCTTTTCTCCTTATTCTAATAAATTGGGTGAACTCCACTGATTGATTTTTAGACTATTTAACTAACTTTGCATTCCTAAAATATCAGTCATATTTCCATATCCCACTTGATCATATTTTATTTCTTTTCACTGGGTTATATTACTTGATATTCTCTTGAAGATATTTATATCTATGTTCATAGATAATTTTAGTCTGTAACTTTCTCATCTTATAATATCCTTATTGAATTATGAAATCAGGGTTAACCTAACTCAGTGTTATGCTGGTAAAAATTAAATCATTGGCTTTCCAGAGAATAAAAGGCCTTGATTTATAGTGATTAATTATTACCCTGTGAACATACTCTCATTATAGCTGATTTTAATCTACCAATGTGATGTCACTGAATGCAGAGTTGGGAAGAAATGTTCCCAATTGGTTCTTGTTTGTTTGTTGCAAATTGGCTCTAACATTACTATTGTTCTGACCTAAAGAAAAAAAAATTGGAAATTGTTCTGTCATGCTATGTACTCTGAAAGAATTGGTGTAATATTGGTATTTCTACTTCCTCTTTAAATTTTTGTTATCATTCTCAGAGATTTAATTAATACATTTGAACACTAATCTTAATAATCACTCCTGAAATAAATATATTTTTTCCTTTTACTTAATGTAAAATATATTCTTCTTCTACAAAGAATGTGTCTACCATTGCACAGTGCCTTTCAAGAGAAGCTCTTATTTAATATTGTAAGTATAAAATTGTCATTTTCAGGGGGAAAAATCAAATAAAAATAAAGGAAAAAAAACCTCATAATTCTACTACCTGACATAGTACATTTTGTTGTTGGCTAAATAATTACCAGTGGTTTTCATCAAAATGCTATTGAAGAAAAAATTTACACTAATTAATGATTCACTCTATTTTATGCTATCTTAATCAGTGGTTCACTTTCTTCTTTAGCTAAAACATTAGCTAAATCACATTGGGAAAATAAAACCCAGAGGCAGAAAATAATTGGAAACATTGCTTTTTAGGTTAATGAAGCACTTACACATCCTTTTTGTGGATTCATTAAGTTTTAGTTTGGGGAAGGTTTCACATAACTCACTTGAAAAATGCGTAACTGCAATTGAGATCTAAATAATGCCAAAATCTAAATAAAAATGGAATTTGGCATTTCATTTCACAAATACTTCATCAAAATTTTGACTAAACTTTAGCAGTCCGAAGATTAAAAACAAGATGAACAAGGCTCTATTTTATTATTTAGGCAGCCTAGAAACACATTCAAACCTATAACAACTCTATGGAGTGATAAGTGCAATTAAAGAGATTTGAATAAGTGCTATAGGAACATAATGAGAGAGCAGTACGTTCTTTCTATGTGGAAGACAAAGTCTATTGATGGAGTTATTGTCTCTCCCTCTTCCTTGCCTTTGTTCTCTCTCGCTCTCGCTCTCGCTCTCTCTTTCTCTCTCTCTCTCTTCCCCGCTTTCTTTTGCTCTCACATAGATTTAGTATTTTGAAGATCAATTTAAAGAAGGGTGAGAGTATCCCTTCAGTAAACGAGAGGAAGCCACTTTTGTTCCAAGCCCTGTGGTTTGCTAAGAGGTTTGCTCAACCTAAATGAACGCACCCCTTCTTTGGAAAACTCCAGAAGCATCACCGTGGGTGAGGAACATTTCAGCAACAACAGCACAATCAGGGTCAATGAGTACCGTTTTCATAGAAAAGAGAAAACTGACATCTGAGAGGTAAAGCTATTTTGCTAATGATGAAAAGAAGTGCTTTACAATATTTCTTTTGATTTTAGAAAAATAATTATGTAAAATTAAAGCAATCTTTCTATTTATTTTTCTTCTTTAATTTTCTTGTTCATTGATGGCACACCTTATCCAGTTGTGAGGTACCTTTCACAAGTTTTGATTCACCATAAAGATCATTTTAAGATAAGATTTTAAAAATATTTAAATAAAACATAAATTTTGGATTAACATAATATCACATACATTATATATCTGCATATATATTCTTTACTGTAATATTTCACCATTGCTTTGGAGTATTCATAGTTTAATTAATTTAGTTTTACATTGACTTTAACAATTTAAAAAATCACTTACTAAAACAGTATGGTATTGGCACAAAAAAACAGAACCATCGATAAATGAAACAGAACAGAGATCAGAAATAAAACCCATGCATGATATGATCAACTAACTTGCAACAAAGGAGCCCATAATACATAATGGGGAAAAAACAGTCTCTTCAATAAATGCTGTTGGGAAAACTAGGCAGCCACACAAAAGAATAAAGTTGGACAACTATCTTATATCATACATAAAAATTAACTCAAGATGGAATAAAGATTTGAATGCAAGATCTAAAATCATAAAAATCTAGAAGACTCTTTGACATCAGTCTTGGCAAAGATTTTTTTGGATTTGACACCAAAAGAAAAGGAACAGAAACAAAATGAACAAGTAGCACTTCATTAAACTAAGAAGACTGAATATGAAAGAAACTGTCAACAAAATAATAACACAATTTACTGAATAGGAGAAAATATTTATAAATCATATTCAATAAGGGGTTAATATCCAAAATATATAAAGAACTCATGCAACTCAATAAGGAAAATAAATCTGATTAAAAATGGATATGGTATTTATTTTTCTCTGTCTGACTTATTTCAGTCAGCATAATAACCTTCCAGTCCATTCATGTCATTGCAAATGGTAGGATTTCATTATTTTAATGGCTGATAACCCTAATTGGAACAAAACTAACTGTCTAAAAAGCATTTGTGCAAAATTGGGGGAATTTTAACATTGACTCAATATTTGATATTAAGGAATTATTATCAAAATTTTTACTAGATGTGACAATGATATTGCGACTAAGTTAAAAAGAGCTCTTTCTCTTTTCAAATTTATAAATGGAAATAATTAGGAAGAAAAATATTTTGCTTCAAAATTGCAGAGGTGGGAGGTATGGGTGATATGACCATGAGTTTATCTTACTAAAATTAGCTGATGTGTAATGGGCATTTAATGGACAAATGCATTTTAATTTTGTATATGCTTGAAATTCTTCATAATAAAAAGTTTAAAATATTAATTCCAAAATATATATGCAACCCCGTGTGTTCATTGCAACATTATTTACAATAGTGAAGATATAGAAACAACCAGCATGTCCATCAGTGGATAAAGAAAATGTATATATTATAGATATAGATATACGAATATTTTTAACCATAAAATATAATGAAATCTCACCATTTGTGGCAACATGGATGGAACTTGAGGGCATTATGCTAAGTGAAATAAGACAGAGGAAGACGAATACCATGTGATTTCATTCATATGTGAAATTAAAAAAAAAAAAAATGAGCTCCTAGATATAGAAAACAGATAGGTGATTGGGGGAAGGTGGAAAGGGGCAAAATGGTGGAAAGGGGTTAAAGAGCACAAACTTTCAGTTACAAAATAAATAAGATCTGGGGATATAATATACAGTAGTATAGTGACTATAGTAAATAATAGTGCATTGTATATTTAAAAGTTGCTAGGAGAGCAGATCTTAAACTTTACAAGAAAAACATTTTTATAACTACGTATGGTGACCGATGTTAACTAAACTTATTGTAGTGATCATTTCACAATATATTCAAATGCTCAATCATTATGCTATATACCTGAAAACTAATATAATGTTATATGTCAATTATTCCTCAATAAAAGAAAATACAAATACCATATGATTTCACTTATTTGAGAAATCTAAGGAACAAAAGAACAAACTAATCAAAAACAGACTCACAAATATAGAGGACAATCTAGTGATGGCCAGAAGGGAAGAGGTTTAGGGGCTGGGAGAATGGGGTAAAGGTTAAATAAGTACAAATTAGTAGTTGATAGATGGTCATGGAGAGCGTGGCATAGGGAATGCTGTTAGCATTAATGTAATGACTAGGTGGATCATTAATGTAATGACTAGGAGCCAGAGGAGAGAAAAAGCAATTAGGGGATCATTTTGTAAACCATGTAAATGTCTAACCAATGTACTGTATACTTAAAACTAATAAAATAAAAGTTTTTTTAAAAAAAGCAAAAGTAATTATTATTTACTTATATTTTGTCTTTCATTCTTGTACAAAAAACAAAATAAAAGAAACAAGAGTGCTGGCTCTTGACTATGGACTTCTCTCTGTGGGTGGCCTGGAAACTTCCTTTACTGTATCCAAGTAGGTGTATTAGAGAGCTGGCTTTTTCCAGCATATAACTAAGAAATCATATATCTATTTCTCTGAACAAGATCACTGTTATGCTCGTTTCCATTAAAAAGAGAAAATAGCAGAGGGCAGTGTACATATGCCAGCACCAAGCCCCATGGTCAAAGCATATCTCTTTAGGAAAATTGCAAGAATGGGGGAATTGTGGTCCTGATGAAGCTCATGTGATGCTTGCTGCTGTGTACCCGAGCTTTTGCCCATATTAAGTCATTGTAGGATGAGGGCAAAAATAATTCATCTCCTTTTACTAGTGAGAAACATAAAGTCAGGTGAAATGAAATACACAAGGGTACAAATTTAGTAAATTAACATTAACATGGCATTTTGACTTTCCTATCCAAGATAGTCAGTGATGTAGGCTTTCAAATAAAATAGTTAATATATTACTCTATACCAGATTCTTTCACCAACATTTTATATTTATTGACATATTTAATAATTGCAACAAAACTCTAGGACATGTAACACTATTACTCCCTTTTTACAGTAGAAAGAAATGACCAAAAAAAAAAAAGTTGGTAGTTTCCTCAAAGACATCTTACTATTATTAGTAAGTTGCAAAACTTTGAGTTCGAACCCAGGTTGTCTGGGTCCGGGTCCATTTTCTTACTTTTGAGCTGTATTTGAACTTACATGTTTACTCAGGAACCCTTTATCAGTGGAGGAGAGCAGTCCAACTGTGTCTGTCATGGAACCAGTTTATCCTGAAGAGAGGGAACAGAAAGTCAAGATGATGTGCAGGGAAACCCAGAATGCCTGTATTCCAGGGAGTTTTTGTATTTCCAAGGTTCTATTTGAAATTAATTGAGAGACACTTTATACTTAAAAACAAATATTTCAGTTGTAAAACTGTGTACCTAGCACTCCCAAATCCTTGATGTTAACAGAACATCTTTGTAGATATGTAGAACTGACAGTACAGAAGCATCTCCCAATCTTGGATAGGTATAATAGATCTGAGAGGGACAGAGGATTACACAAGTTTTCTTGATCAGAAAAGCCATGATTTTAGCACATTTGGTTTCTAAAGTAAGCTGTTTAATTTTTATTCTGATATATTCAAAGTCATGAGAAATACCAAAGATATAGTCTAAAATTTACATTGTTATGAATCCTAATGATAAGATTATTATAAACCATTTCCTTTATGTCATTATAAAATGTTGTTCATATTTAATAATTAATTTTAAAGGCATATATTTTTGTAGCTTTAAAATACTTCTTCACTATTTTCTTTGCCAGCACAAAGTTCAGTCACCTCCTGATTTACCAAATTGTTTTTAAGACTTGGCCAGGCCTTGCAGAATACAACTAAACATTCAAATGGAAACAAATACCATGTATAGATATTGTCAGGTCAGGACTGAAATGCAGTCTACTTTGTGGTAGATGCCAATAACATTACTTATATTTTTTCCTATGGCAAGAAAAATCTTTATTTGGCTGGAACTCTCCTCAAAGAGTACAAAACCTTATTTTTTTGGATAGTTATTATGGTGAAGGAGAGAAAATTACCCCACCAATTGAACATAGAAACATTTAACAAAGATACATTCAGTGTGGTTAATAATCTTTAGCATGCTTTTTTTTTTTTGCATAGTAACCAAACTATAATTTTATGGTTTATTTAATTTGTCTATTAAATTAAAATAAAAAAATTCAAAGAATCATATTTATTAGGCCTCCATTATCATCATATTAGTTAAAATATTAGCATTCATTTAAAACTTCTTTGTCTTAATATCAATTAAAATGAAGTGAAAATCAGAAATGGAACAAACAATATATTTTTGGTCACAGTGCCTGTGCTACTGCATCAGCTCTTCCCTGGGTCCCCAGCCTGCCAAATACTTCCAGGTTTGGACTTGCCAGCTTCTACAATCACCTGAACCAGCTCCTTAAAAATGGATTAATCTTAATAGATGATAATAGATGATAGATGATAGATAGATAGATAGATAGATTAGATAGATAGATAGATAGATAGATAGAGATATCTATATATCCTATTGGTAATTGTTTCTCTAGAGAACTCTAACACACATCATAATGGAACAAGAATCAATGGCTAGGGAGTTGAATAAAACATGTGACTGATGAATGAGAAAAATCAACAGATTCTTTCTTTGTAACATTAATTCAGAAGGCACTAACCCACACTATATGCTATATCTGGAAAATATGTATAAAATGGAGAGCAAATCTATACATTCACTGGAAATAAACATTTTTTTAATACTCAATCATTTTTACTTTTTATTTCTAGGGCCTACCTATAGACAATTTTCAGTAGTTATATGTTCCCCAAATTCAAAATGCATAATTGTATAATTATGATGGAAAGAAATATACTAAAAGAGTTTGAACAAACAAGTGTAAAACAGATTATCAAAACTTAATTGTTTTTTATTTATGAGCATAGAGCATAGAGCCTCTATCAGAGAAGTTACGCTTTAAAGCCAATGAATATGCACTGGGAAATCTTTCTTGTGAGAAAATGTCGTAGGAAAATATTCAATGATTTTATTACTTTAAACTATCATTTAAATTGTATTTCTAATATTTTTCCTGCATATTATGGGGCACTTATTTTTTCCACGATTTGGACTTTATTTGACAACTTTTTTTATTTTTTAATTTTTTTTATGGTGACATTGGTTAATGAAATCCAGTAAGTTTTTAGCTGTACATTTTAATATAAGGCATAATATATATTTACATTATGTGTTCATCTCTCATAATTAAATTTCTGTCACCATATATTTTACCCCTTTTCCCAACATACCTCCATCTCCTTCCTTTCCTTTGGTAACTGCTAGTCCATTGTCCTTATCCTTGAGTCTTTGTAGACAATTTTTTAATCTTGAGATTTTTCATATGTATTAATTTAATACATTAATTTTGGATAAATTGACTTTTGTTAATCACAAATTATCTCATCAAGGGCATTTCCTACATTTTCTAAGAAGATTATTATAATTTCATAGTCTTTCTCATGAATATTTATTATTTTATTTTTAAATTTATTTTTAAATTCCAGATTGTTTGTACCATACATGGATTTTTAAAATATTTTGCTTTTCTAAAACTTATGAAGCTCATATTCCTTGAGGGAAGCATAATATAAATTTGATGAATATATTCACAAACTAAAACAAATTGTAAATAAGCAAAAAATATATCACAATGTTCTCTATATCTATGAGTTTGTTTCTGTTTTGTTTATTTTGTTCCTTAGACTTGCACTTGCATTTGTCTTTCTCTGTCTGACTTATTTATTCAGCCAAATATTCTCTATGTCCATCTATGTTGATGCATATGGCAAAATATCGTGCTTTTTAATGACATATTTCATTGCATATATGTAATGCAATGAACAAATAATGCAATGAACATATGGATACACATGTTCCTTCAAAGTAGTGTTCTAGGTTTTTTTAGATAAGTACCTAGAAGTGAAATTACTGGGTCCTTCTTATTATAGACTTTGTTTTAAAGTCTATTTTAAAGTCTGGTATATGTATAGCTACCTCAGCTTTTTTTTTTTCTCATGAAATATCTTTCTTCATCTCTTCATTTTCAATCTGTCTTTAGATCTGAAATGAATCTTTTGTAGGCAGCATATGTAAGGGTCTTATTTTCTTATCTATTCAGCCACCCTATGTCTTTCTATTGGAACACTTAATCTATTTACATTTAAAGTAATTATTAATATGTATGTAGTTATTGCCATTTTATTATTCATATTTTTTTATCTTTTAAATTCTTTTTAAATGAGTCCCTTTAACATGCCTTGCAATGTTGGTCTGGTGAAATCCTTTAGCTCTTTCTTGTTTGGGAAGCTCTTTATCTGCCATTTGATTCTAAATGATAGCTTTGGGCTGGTAGAATAATCTTGGTTGTATTACTTTGAAGACCAATCCCTTTTGGCTACAGAGGTTTTTCTTTTTCTTTTTCTTTTCTTTATTATTATTATTTTTTAATGAGAAATCAGCTGACAGTCTTTGGGAGCTCCTTATAGGGAGCTATCTCTTGCTGCTTTTGAAATTTCTTTCTTTGTCTTTAAATCTTGCTGTATTTTAATTATGATGTGTCTTGATATGAGCCTCTTTAGGTTCATCTTGTTTGGGACTGTCTGATTCCTGGGCTTGTATGTCTATGTCCTTCACCAGGTTAGAAAAAGTTTTCTTTCTTTTTTTTTAATCAAATAAGTATTTAATTCCTTGCTCTCTCTCTTCTTCTCCTTTTGGTACTTCCATGATGTGACTGTTGGTTTGTTTGATGCTGTCTCAGAAGTCCCTTAAACCATCCTAATTTGGAGGGGGATTCTTTTTTCTTTTCGCTATTCTGATTGGTTGTTTTCCACTACCTTATCTTCTAAATTGCTGATTTGGTATTCCACTTCAATCTAATACTTTGATTCCTCTAAGTATTTTTTCATTCTAGTAAATGTATTCTTCATTTCTGACCGGTTTTTGTATGTTTTCTGTCTCCATTTTTACGCTTTGTTAATGTTCTCATTGAGTTCATCTACTCTTATTCTAAGTTCATTGAGCTCCTTATAACCAGTGTTTTGAACTCTGCATCTGGGAGCTGCTTGTCTCCATTTTGTTCAGTTCTTTTTCTGGAGCTTTGTTTCTGTTCTTCCATTTGAGACATGTTTCTTTGTCTTCACATTTTGGCTGCCTACTTGTGTTTGTTTACAGTATTAGGTAAGGCTGCTATGTCTCCCGGTCTTAGTAGAGTGGCCTTACATAGTAGCTGTCCTGTGGGACCAAGTGGTACAGTCTCCCTAGTCACCTGAGCCAGGTGCTGCGGGTATGTCCCTTTTGTGAGTTGTGTGTGCTCTCCTGTTGTAGTGAGGCTTGGATGCTGTTAGCATGTCAATATGAGTTATTGAACCTCAGGCTGATTGTGAGACTGGCTGGTTACTATAGGAGGAGCTGTTGTGCAGGGGCTGAACCTACAGAGCAGGATTCACTTAGCAGGGCTCTGGTGCCTGCCCAGTCTTTCTCTGTCATCCTTGGATGCAATCTAGGGTGGTGCTCTGATTTGACCAAAGCCTGCCTCCAGATGTGTGGGCACTAGGTCCTCCTGGAAGGTGGCCACCTGCGTCTGCATGCTAGGAGAAATGAGGGTTCCGCAAAGAAACAATTGCCTCTGCCAAGCCCTTCCTCTGGAGCTAAAACCAGATAATTCAGCTCTTCCCCGTATGTCCCTGATGCCTTTTGAGCTATTGCCCTAGTGCTGGAGCATAGAATGAGTAAATCATATGCAGGCCCTTTAAAAGGAATGCCTGAAACTGCCAAAGCCCTCTGTCTCATTACAGCATGATCACCACTGGTTTTCAATAGCCCTAGGGTGTTAGGCTAGGTCTCCTCACTCCTCAGGGGAAACTTTACATCCTAAACATCCCTCCATTGTTGCCATTACTGTTTTATTAGGTAAAACACTACTCAGTTCATATGGTAGCAAATGTTTTACAAGACATGGCACAGAAAAATTTACTTGGAAAATTGCTGAAACCATGTTTTATTTTTGAAAGTTTTAAGAGTATATCTGTCAGTTGTCTTAGCTAACAATAACTGAACATTACTTATTTGTTCTTTTTTATTAAAATAAATTTAAACTGTTTAATTAGAAATTAAACAGTTTAAAAAACTTATGCTAATGTTAGGATAGGCAGATAAGAGATGCCAGAGAAAATTATTAAAATGATAAAACCCTTATTTAGTTTTGTAAAATTGTTGCTGCTGGCAGCCTTTTTTTTTTTTTTTTGCCCTTTTCCCTACATAAAACTGAATTTAGAAAGCCTACAAAAGGGGGCAACACTAGCTCAGAGCTTTCTTTACTAAAATATACTCATTATCTTGGCCAAAAATTATATTATTACCAATTAATAAAATTTAATAAATAGAACCAAAGAATTACAGAGTTAGAAGGAACATTAAGGACTATCTGCTCTACATTCTAATGTAAAAATGAAAAGCTGAAATGGCTTATTTCATATATAGAAAATTAGACTGGAAATTAGTAATAAAGCCAGAACTATAATTACAGATCTCCCCTTTTTTTTTATGGTATTCTTACACCCACACCAAAATTTAAGAGATTTAAAATCTCAATGTACTATTTATACTGTGATATTTTAATTAATAAAAAGTTTTTTAATTGGTTTTTCAATTTTCTCTAATATTCTGAATTATTTTAAGCACATGCTAACATGTTCCACGCGAATAGTGAAGACTGATCTCATAGCAATCTTTTAATTATGAAGGAAGAACTAAATACCATGTTACAAAAACATCTAAAATGTCTATGTTATAGATGACATAGAGGTTTATTATATTTCAAACACTGTACACTTGTATTTTTTCATAGCTATTATTTACATCTAAAGTTTGATTTATTTTATAATAATCTATTTTTAGATTTTTTGTAAAAAGAAATTAAATGTTTGATAGATTCACTGCATTAAGGAAATTAGTTAGTGGCATGAGGAATATCAGATGAGCATAGACTGCAATCATTACTTTGATTAGGGTAAGGAAATATGTTTAATGGGCAGTCAGATACAACTCTGTCCAGATGCAACCTAGCACTATTTGTTGGCCTGATGAAGACATACCTGGGGATGTGGAAAGATTTTATTCATTGTATGGAAAATTCACAGTCAGTTATGAAATTATTCTGGGGATTGCTATTGTATTTTCTATTTCCTTGAGTTTTATTTTTATTTTTCCACAATTACAACATTTCTATTTTTTCTTTATTTTGTGTTCAATATTTCTCTTTGTTCTGTATGTCTACATGTAACTTGTTTGCAATGTGGCCTATAAGATCTCCTGGACATGGAAATCAGGCAGAAATTGTGCTATTTTATCACAATTTACAACATTCTGAGAGAAAAACTGTGTCCATATTTTTGGCATTTTGAGAGGTCACTTTATATATAACTGTCTTTGCCTGCTAATGAAATTCAACTGAAGGGTAAACACAAGTGAGAAATGCATCATCTCTATCCTGACGAATAGGTTTGCAAAGGGTACAGATTGAGAGTTACTCTTCCTGTTTCATGCAGAACCAAAAAAATACAGTCCTTTCTTATGATAGCCTGCCTCTATAAACTTTACTTCATGGAGGTTCTAGAAATGTGTGCTCCCTATAAACAGGCCTGCCATTCCAGGGAGTTAAAGATAAAAAGGGCTGCTTGCTTATATCCAGTTTCTTCTTTCAAACTCACCAGTCAATAATTTATCTCTACTCCCTGACACAAGCAAATGAGGCAACAAATCAAAATCAGGAATGCTCTCTAAAGCCACTTTTTCTGTGGAAATTTCAGGAGTGGTGAGTAATTGCTATCGAGGTAAGCTTGTCCCTTAAATCTCTCTTCCTTTTCTATAATAATATAACCTGTGATTTCACTGGTTTCACATGAAACCTGGAATAAAGAGAATATTTTACATCCTCCTACACTGCTAGGTGTAGTGACATGGCAAAATTTTGGCCTATGAGAAGTGAATTGTAGCAACTACTTTAAAAGATTTTGACATGCACTATTTGCATCTCTTGGATTCTTTCTTATTCCAGGTGGGTAAAATGTGAAGGGAGCACCTTTCCTGGGACACAAGCTGATGTGAGGAATGAAAAACTGAGTAGTAAAGCAACAAGGTAGAAAAAGCCTGGGTTCCTAAGGAATCTTTAAAAGCTAGAAGAGCTAACATAGAGGATGACATGTATTCTTAGACTGCCCAGTAGCAGACATTCATGTAAGAAAAAAATAAAACTTCTGTCTGGTCCTGGGCCTCTGTTATTTGCACCTGAACAATACTAAAAGACATATGTCTGAACACAATTTAAATGACAAATCATGAGCCAAACTGTTATTTTAAAAATGTATCCAAGAGTTGATGAACTTAACTAAGCAATTTATTTAAAATAAAAAAAAACCTAATAGATTTTTTGTTTTGCTTTTCTTTCTAGGGCATATTCTTGTCAGAGAATAAACATACTAGGTAATTTGAAAATGGCTTCTATAATATGGCATGGTATATTGTTATACTTGACTATAAATAGGAAGGAATGCCCTTCACACTGTTAGTTCCTAACCCTCCATCCTCCATTTTGCACATTCTCTCTCTCTCTCTCTCTCTCTCTCTCTCTCTCTCTCTCTCTCTCTCTCTCTCTCCCACCCACTCTGATTATTAAATAAACCAAGTCTTTTACTATTTTCCCAAAATGTAAGGAAACCTTCAAATCATTGTCATCAAAACAATAAAAAGATGTGGAATTATTTTAAACTGGCTTAAGAGAAATTAATTAGAGAATCCACTATTTAAATAATATTTTCAGTCTTCCATATGTTCTCAGTATAAACAATGATCCTTAGTAAAGAATACATGGTCACATCTAAACTAAAATCCATATGGAGTTAGAAACAGGGCAAAATGTTTTCACCACTGCTTTCAACATTGTGATAGAAGTCCTAGCTAATGCAATAAGAAAAAGAAATAAAAATAATACAGATTGGGAAAAAAAATAAAATTGTCTTCGTTCACAGATGACATGATCATTTATGTAGAGAACCTAAAAGAATCTACATCAAAACTTTTGGAATAGTGATTATAGTTAGGTTGCAAGATATAAGATTAATGGACAAAGTCAATTGCTTTCCTGTATACTGCCAGTGAACAAATGAAATTTGAAATTAAAAACACATTATCATTTACATTAGCATCCCCTAAAATGAAATACTTAGGTATAAATCTAACAAAATATGTATAATACCTATATGAGGAAAACTATAAAACAAAACAAACTAATGAAAAGAATCAAAGAACTGAATAAAATGGAGAGAGTTTTAGTTCATGGACAGAAAGACTAAATATTGCCAATATGTCAACCTTCTCAACTTCTTTATAGGTAGTATTGTCCAATCAAAATCTAGCAAGTTCTTTTATGAATATAGACAAACTGATTTTAAAATGTATATGGAGAAGAAAAAGACCTAAAAACAGCCAACACATATTGAAACAGAACAAAGTTGGAGGACTGATACTACTCAATTTCAAGACCTATAGACAAATAGATCAATGAAACAAAAAAGGGATTCCAGAAACAGACCACATGGATAGTCAACTGATTTTGACAATGAAGCAAAGATAGCCTTTCAACATCCCCAAGCAAAGAGAAAAAAAGAATAATCTAAACAGTCTTTAAACCCTTCACAAAAATTAACTCAAAATGGATCACAGACTAAAATATAAGTGCAGAACTGTAGAGCTATTAGAAGATAGGACAAAATCTAAATGACCTTGGATTTAGCAATGAATTTTTAGATATAACACCAAAAGCATGATCCATACACAAAACAATTGTTAATCTGGACTTCATTAAACTTAAATTTTTTCTGCTCTGTGAAAGACAATGTCAAGAGAATGAGGAGACAAGCCACAGACTTGGAAAAATTATTTGCAAAAGACATCTAATAAAGGACTGTTGCACAAAATACACAAAGAACTCTTAAAACTCAACAATAAGAAAACAAACACCCAATTTGAAAATGGGTCAAAGACCTTAATAAACACTTTAACAAAGATTACAGATGGCAAATTTGTATATGGAAAGATGCTCCGCATCAAATGTCATCAGGGAAATGCAAATTAAACAAAAAAGAGACACCACTATACACCTATTAGAATGGGTGAAATCCAGAATAGTAACATCAAATGCTGGTGAGGGTGTGGAAATGACAGAAATTCTCATTCATTGCTGATAGGAATGCAAAATGGTACAGCCTCTTTGGAGACCTTTTGGCAGTTCCTTACAAAACAAAACCATATGCTTGCCATATGAACAGTAATCATGTTACCTGAGGTTTACCCAAAGGAGCTGAAAACATGTCTGCATTAAACCTACACAGATGTTTAAAAGCTGCTTTATTCATAATTACCCAAACTTGGAAGCAACTAAGATGTCTTTCAGTAAGTGAGTGAATAAATAAACTCGTACATCTAGATAATGGAGTATTATTCAGGGCCAACAGCAACAACAAAATAACCAAGCTATCGAAAGACATGGAAGAAACTTAAATGCATATCACTAAATGAAAGAAGTCAGTCTAAAAAAGTTGCACACTGTATGTTTTCAACTATGTAACACTTTGGAAAAAGCAAAACTAAATTGTTAATACATTATTCACTATATAATTAAAAAGATAAGTTTTATCAAATAAAAATCATGTAAGTACAAATATTTAGGAGGTTTAACATCCATGTAGCATTTCTAAATAAGTTGCCATTATTTGGAATATTGTTTTTCATAATCATGGCATTTTTCTTGCTATGAATTCATTTTTTTCAAAGTAACTAGTTACTGATCCTTTTTTGGCTGACAAATCTCCATGTGATTACTGCTCACTTAAAGTAACAGGACTTCTTAGATATTATATATGCCACCAACCTCAAGGTAAATCTCTGCTCAAAATAAGCAAATAAATCTTTTCTTGCTTCTGATTTGTCTGAGAGTTTGTGTGTGTGTACAATGACTACTAATGAGGTGTAATCATTTTTATAAAGCATAATTATGAAGTACATTAAAAGTTATGTGGTATTGAATTTTAATAGATATTAGTTGCACAGTAATAGGAAATAATTTAAGAAGAGAAAGGCCAATCAAAATAATGAGTTTTTAAATGAGTTGTGTAAATGAATTTTTTTAAGTTATGTATAAATTAAAATGCAAGAGAACGCATACATTCTTCCTTCTGTTATAAAATTAATACTCATATCCAGGGACTGATTCCAGTTTTATCATGCATGGTATTTTCATGGGCAACATTTAGCACACTCTAAGAATATGGGAAGGATATAGAATTTAAAGGGTAAAAAACTGGGAGCTTCATGCAATAGAATCAGATTTAAAACCAAATGATTTACTACATTTTCCTTTCTTACTGAAAATATGAATGTGTGTTATTTAAGGAATCACATTTTTCACAAGAAAAGAATTGACTCTTTATTAATGTATATAGTATCTCAGAATTTCTCATTTGGTCAAATTGTGGAACAAAATATTTTGGAATTCTGCCACATGATAAGTCAGATAGTGTTCCAGATCAGGTGGGGCACCAGACAGCTGACTCCATATGAGAGCACAGGGTCTCCAGCTTACAGGAACATAGATCTGTGAAGCAAATCTAACTAAAAGGTAGGTCCATTTTGTTTCCTTCTTGGTTTCTGTCACTGTTGCATTTTATTGTACAGATCACAAACTTTCACATTTGAAGTCTGGAATTGATCTATTTTTTTTTTAATCAAAGAAATAAGTGCCAAGTTTATATTCATGCCCCTAAACTTTCTGAGAACTCGGTATTTCGAGGATTGTTAGCCAAACCACTCTTGTAATGGTGGTTTGATTTCATCCATTCTCAAGGAATTAGGAGTAAGTGATAGATAATTAAATTCAATTATATCGTTAGATGTAAGAAATATGTAAAACTATATAATTTTTGCTTCAGAAATTTTGACTTCCTGGCTCTATCCTTTGGGGACAAAGGCCTTGATAAGTAAGGGCAATTATTCTCTATTTTTAGGGTTTTGTTATGATTAAATAAGTATTTATTATAATAATTATTATTATTATTATCATTAATTATTTATATTATTAACACACCCTGAGTCTCAACTTTACTTAAATAGATGACCTTACAATGTAAACATTTTTTATGGCTTTCAGATGATGCATAAGTGCTCTAAATAAGAGACAAATTTCTTAGAAAAATAAGTGTAAAAATTTATTACTTCTAAGTATTGGATATATTAAATCTAGCATTTTCCACAGTGAATTATTTATGTACATATTTATGCAAACAAGGCACACATGCTCCAGTTTTGTTTTCTAACACTATTTCTTCCAATTTTAGTTTTCTGGAAGACTTGCACTAAGTTGAGAATCCATAATTAGTTTAATTTCCAGATCTCAAAATATGTGATGAATTTCTTCAGAGTTTAATAAGGAATATTTACACAATCATAGAAGAAACTTTAATATTTTATAAATAAGATATTGTTTTTACAGATCATAGTATTTATTTTATAGATAAGAAAACTAAGGCTCTAGTATTTAATTAATGTTCATTAACACCAATGAACAGATACAAGGTTCTCCTTTTATACCCACAATTATTCACAGGATGTCCAAGTTCAGGGCTACTTAAAAATGCCCAGGACTGTTTGTATTGTCCGTAGGTCCATTGAAGGTGGCAGAGGGGTTCATGCATGAAGGCAGATCATTCATGCAATCCCTCCCACCCTGCTGCTAGGTGTCCATAGATTCTCTATCTTTCTTGTTTTCAATGTCATTATCTTAGCTGACTGGAAAGAGATTTTTCTCTGTTATTGGCTTCAAGAAGTAAACTGCCAAATTGTAAGTAAGCCTGGGGAGAGGTTCAGTTAGCAAGGAACTGCAGGTACCCTTCAGCTGACGCCAGCAATAAAGCAGACACTTCAGTCATATAGCAGCAAGGAAATGAATTTTGCCAACAAACTGAAAGAGCTTGGGAGCAGATCCTCCCACAGTCAAGCCTCTAGATTATATGTAGTCTGGATAACACCTTCATTGTCATCTTGTGGGACTGAGCAGGGAACCCATCTAAGCTGTGCCCAACTCTCAACTCACAGAAATGTTGAGAGGTTCATGCGCAAGGGCAGCTCATGTTTTAATAGGAGGTTTGACATTCTCTTATTATTATTTTAAGCTGCTAAATTTGTTATGTTGTTTTAAGATGCTAAATTTGTGTAATTAATTACATAGCAACAGAAAAACAATACAATCAGTCAAATCGTAATCATTCAATGTTCGTCACCATTTTTATATTGCTCTCATAAACAATTTTAATTTGACTTGTGAATTTTTTAAAAGTAATTCAAATATTTTATTTTTCTGGATTTGAGGATGGTTGTGGAATTTTTTTTTAATTGTAATTTGTCAAATTTGTGATTTATAAATCTAAAGCAATAGTCACTTTCATACCTTTAAAAGGGGTTTGCAAATTTCTACCTGCTTTAGCTCTTCACTTTGAGCATCAAATACATCTTTGGTTCTTGCACATCTTGCACACCAGATTGTAAGCACCTTGAGCATCCAACCAAACCCCATAATCCAATAGCATCAGTACAGAGCCAGGCACAGAAATGTAAGTACTGTTAACATGGTCTATTCTAAAGTTCGTAACCTTTGCTGTAAGAGGGAATTACCTATGGTCTTTTCTAAACACAGCTTTATGGAAATATTATTTACATACTATACAATTCAATGATTAGTGTATTTAGAGTTATACAACTGTATTAGTTTCCTGGGGCTGCCATAACAAAATACTACAAACTGAGTGGCTTTAACAACAAAATGTATTTCTCTCAATCCTGGAAGCTAGAAGTCTAAGATCAAGTGTTGGTAGGTTTGATCTCTTCTAAGACCTTTATCCTTGGCTTACAGATGTTCACTTTTCATTGTGCTCACATGGTCCTCTTTCTATATGTGTTTGTGTCCAATGTCTGTCTCTGTGTGTGTTCTAATTTATAATGACTTGTAAATTTGTTGCCATTTTTTTCTCCTTTCCTCATTTACTACCCTCCTTTGTGCATCTGCTTCATGCAAGCTTCCCACTGAGCTCTTTGCTATTTTTCTAGACCTCTTACCTCCTGTCTCTCTTCTTCCTCTTTGCTTGTTTGCCACCTTCACCTCCATTTCTCAATCTTATTCTTTCTTCTTAAGGCTCAGTGTATCTTCTAAAGAAACAATGAAACTTTGATAACTGAAGAAAATTTAGAAGACCTTTGAGTTTTCTATGTAACTTATATGTAACACACCCTTTATACAAGGCTGGCCCTTTATTCATGAAAATGTATATTATTTTTCAAGTGTTATTGAAATTTGAATGGCAACTCTGTTTAAAGATAGTATACGTCAGACTTCACCTTACACATTAATTGCATATCTATATAATTTAGTACTGTACAGTCATAAAAATGATGCTAGAAAAACTATGTGTAACTTCTGGTCTGTACAAGAAAGCATAGACTTGTATATATTCATACTCTTCCTCACTATATACAATTATAAACTCTGAAAATAACTCAAGAATAACCAGAGGATAACTGTGAAAGTTGCTGAAGAATAAGGAACTGGTTTGAGACCCCAGCATTGGTGAAATAATACAACAGTAGGTATCTTACACCCCCTACCCAACAGAAAAAGGTGATCCAGTCCTGGCACTTCTTTTTTTTTTTTTAATTTTTGAAACAGTTTTTCAATTTAAATTTTCCAGTTTTATTGAGATATAATTAATATATAACATATGTGTAATTGTTCATAGTAGTCTGTTTGGTCCTTTGAATTTCTGTGAGGTGAATTGTAATGTCTCTTCTATTATTTCTGATTTCATTAGTCTTCTCTGTTTTTTCACTTACAGTTGACATTTAATATTATTTTATATTAGTTTCAAGTGTATAGCATAGTGGTTAGACATTTACATAATTTGTAAAGTAATCTCCCAGATTAGTCTAATACCCACCTAGCACTTACATAGTTAATAAAATATTATTGGCTATAGTCCCTATGCTGTATTTCACATACCCATGACTATTTTGTAACTACCAGTTTGTCCTTCTTAATCCATTTTCACCTTTTTTTATACAGCCACCCAAACCCCTCACCTCTGGCAATCATCAGTTTATTCTCTGTATCAGTGAATATCTTTCTGTTTTATTTGTCCATTAATTTTGTTCTTTAGATACCACATATAAGTAAAATAGTATGATCTTTGTCATTCTCTGAATTATTTTACTTAGCATAATACACTCTAGGTCTACACATGTTGTTGCAAATGGCAACATTTAAATTTTTAATGGCTGAGAAATATACCACTATATATAGGTATCACTCTTCTTCATCCAACTATTTATGGGCACTTAGGTTGCTTACATACTTTGGCTATCATTAATAGTGCTACAATGAACATAGGTATGCATATATCTTTTCCAATTAGTGCTTTGGATTTCTTCAGATACATACTCACAAGTGGAATTACTGGGTCATAAGGTAGTTCTATTTTTAAGTTTTGTGGAACCACCACTGTTTTCATAGTGGTGACACCAATGTGCAATCTCACCAATAGTGCATGAGTGTTCTCTCTTCTCCATATTCTCAACAATACTTCCTATTTTTTGATTTATTAATAATAGCCATGTTGACAGGTGATACCACATTGCAGTTTGAATTTGCATTTCTCTGATGATCAGTGATGGCTGAACACCTTTTCATATGTCTATTGGCTCTCTATATGTCCTCTTTAAAGAAAGGCTTATTAAGGTCCTCTACTCATTGTTTTAATTGGATTTATTTATTTATTTATTTATTTATTTATTTTTTTTTGCTATTGAGTTGTATGGGTTCTTTATAAATGTTGGATATTAACCCCTTATCAGATGTATCATTGGCAAATATCTTCTTCCATTCAGTAGGTTTTCTCCATGTTTGGTTGATGGTTTTCTTTGCTGTGCAAAAGTTTTTTAGTTTGATATAATCCCATTTGTTTATTTTTTCTTGTGTTTCCCTTGCCCAAGAAGTATATCAGAAAAAAATATATATTACTAAGAGCAATGCCAGAAAGTTTATTGCCTATGTTTTCTTCTAGAAGTTTTATTGTTTTGGGTCTTACACTTAAGTCTTTAATCCATTTTGAGTTTACTCTTATATATGGTGTAAAAAGGTGGCTCAGCTTCATTTTTGCATGTATCTGTCCAGTTTCCCCAATGCCATTTATTGAATAGACTATCTTTACCCAATTGTATATTCTTGTCTCCTTTAAATAACATATAGGCATAGGTTTATTTCTGGTTTCTCTATTTTGTTCCATTGATTCATGTATCTGTTTTTATGCTACCACCAGGTTATTTGGATTACCTTAGTCTTGTAATATAGTTTAATATCAGGCAGCATGATACCTCCAACTTCTTTCTCAAAATTGCCGTGGCTATTCAGGAACTTTTATGATTTCATCTAAATTTTAAGATTATTTGTTCTAGTTTTCTGAAAAATGCCTTTGGCATTTTGATAGGGATTGCACTGAATCCATAAATTGCTTTGTGTAGTATGGACAATTAAATGATGTTAATTATTCCTATTCCTGAGCACAATATATGCTTCCAATTATTTGTATTTTCTTCAACTTCTTTCTAAATTGTCTCATGATTTTCTAGGTACAGATCTTTTACCCCCTTAAATTTATTGCTAGATATTTTATTATCTTTTGATACAACTGTAAATTAATTGTTTTATTAATTTCTTTTTCTGATAGCTTATTATTGGTACATAAAATGCAGCTGATTTCTGAATATTAATTTTGAATCCTGCTAATTTACTGAATTTATTTGTCACTTCTAATCATTTTGGTAAAATCTTTGTGGTTCTCTTATATAGTGTTATGTCAGCTGTAAATAATGAGTTTTACTTCTTCCTTTCCAATTTGGATGCCTTTATTTCTTTTTCTTGTCTGGTAGCTATGGCTAGGACTTATAATACTATGTTGAATAAAAGTGGTGAAAGTGGACTTCCTCGTCTTGTTCCTGATCTTAAGAAAGATGCTTTAAAATTTTCCCCATTGAAAATGATGTTGGCTACAGGTTTGTCCTATATGGCCTCTATGATGTGGAAGTGTTTTCCCTCTATTCCCACTTTGCTAGGAGTCTTTTGCATAAGTGGATACTGGATTTTGCCACATGCCTTTCTGCATCTATTAAAATAATCACATAATTTTTATCCTTCATTTTATTTATGTGGTATCATCTTAATTGATTTGCAGATACTGAACCAACCTTGCATCCCAGAAATAAATCCCACTTGATTATGGTGTATGATCTTTTCAATGTATTGTTGAATTTGGTTTGCTAATACTTTGTTGAGAATTTTTTCATCCGTATTTATCAGAGATATCAGCCTATAATTTTCTTTTTTTCTTTTCTTTTCTTTTCTTTTTTTTTTCTTTTTTTTCTTTGTAATATCTTTGTCTGACTTTGGAATCAAAGTAATGGTGGCCTCATAAAATAAAATTGAGAGGCTTCCTTCCTTTTGAGTTTTTTTGAATAGTTTGAGAATAAAAGGTATTGATTCTTCTTTGAATATTTGGTAAACTTCACCTGTGAAGCCATTGGGTCAGCCCTGGCATTTCTTGACTGCCAACCCAGAACAAGATGTGGCCCAGGTAAGATAATTCCTCTCCCTGATTAATCAGGAGTCTCACCTATAACACGAGGCAAAAATTGGCTGAACTATCATGGGGACAGATTGAGATACTCCACTGACTTTAAAATCAGGGAAAGTGCTCTTTTTCTCTGCCAGGTTTGAAACTTAGGTCTCCCTCCAACAGACACCATGTAGTTTTGAGAAACCAATGATAATGATAGTACAACATATCAAAACATTTGGGACATGACAAAAGTGGTAATAAGAGGAAATGTCATATCATTACAGGCCTATCTCTAAAAACAAAAACAAGACCAAATAAACAACCTAACACTTCATCATTAAAAACCTAGAAAAGGGAGAACAAAGTTGAAAGAAGCCTAAAGTTGGCAGAAGGAAAGAAATAATCAAAATTAGAGCAGAATTAAATAAAATTGTAAGCAAAAAAAGAACAATATAAAAAATAAATGCAATAAAGAGCTAGTTCTTTGATAAGGTTAATAAAAATGACAAACTCCTGGCTAGACTCACTAATGAGAAAGGAGGAAGGACACAAATAAAAATATCAGGGATGAAAGAAGAGAAAGTAAGACACATACTGTGAATATACAAAGGAACATACAAAGAATACTATGAAACAATATATAACACCAAATTTAATAACCTAGAAGAAATGGACAAGTATATAGAAAAATACAATTTTCCTAAACTGAATCAAGGAGAATCAGAAAATTTAAATATACCGATTGGCAGTATAAAAATAAAACAATTATCAAAAACTTACCAAAAAGTAAATGCCCTGGACCAGATGGCTTCACCAGTGAATTCCATCAACCACCGAAAGAAAATTTAATACCTATTCTCTTCAAACTCTTCCAAAAAATCAAGGAGGCAATACTTTCCCAATTCATTTTATGAGGCCAATATTACCCTGATACCAAAACCTGGTAAAAAGAACTCAAAAAAAGAAAACTACAAAATGATATCTGTCATGAACACAGATACAAAAATTCTGAACAAGATGCTAACGAACTGAATACAGCAACACTTTTAAAAGATAATACACCATGATCAAGTGGGCTTAATCTCATAGGCACAGGGATGGTTCAACATATGCAAATCTAATAATGTGATACACCACATAAACAAGTTAAAAATAAGAATCATATGATGATATCAATAGATGCAGAAAAAGTCTTCACCAACATGCAGCAACCATTTATGATCGAAACACTTAACAAAATTGGCATAGAAGGAAAGTACCTTAACGTAATAAAGGCCATATATGACAAACCCTCAGCTATTATTATACTTAATGGTGAGAACCTAAAACCTACCCTCTAAGATCAGGAACAAAGCAAGGCTGTCCACTATTGCCACTGTTATTCAATATAACACTGGAGGTCCTAGAGAGTGCAATCAGGCAAGAGAAAGATATAAAAGGCATACAAATAGGAAATGAAGAAATCAAACTGTCACTATTTGCTGATGACATGATTCTCTATATAGAAAACCTTAGACTCCACAAGAACACTACTAGAGTCAATAAGCAAATACAGAAAAGTTTCTGGATACAAAATCAATGTTTAAAAATCTATAGAGTTCCTATACTCTAATGATGAATTGTCAGAAAAGCTAGTGAAAAAATAATTCCTTTTGCAATTGCAATGACAATAGAATATCTAAAAATAAATCTAATGAAACATGTGAAGGACCTATAGGTGAAAACTATAAGACCTTATTAAAAAAATCAAGGAAGATACAAAGAAATGAAAAGATATTCATTGGATTGGAAGAATCAACATAGTTAAAATGATATTATTACCTAAAGCATTATACAGATTTAATGCAATCTCCATAAACTCTTTTGGGCATTTTTTAAAGAAATACAATGAAAAACCATCAGATTTGTATAGAAGCACACAAAAGACCCTGAATTGCCATAGCCATTCTGAGAAAAAAGAACGAGGCTGGAGGCATCACTCTGCCTGATTTCAAATTATACTATAAAGCGACAGTAATCAAAATGGCAAGGTATTGGCAGAAAACAGACACACGATCCAGTGGAACAGAACTGAGATGTTCAACATCACTAGCTATTAGGGAAATGCAAATCAAAACTTCAATGAGATAACATCTCATACCTATTAGAATAACTGTTATTAACAGGACAAGTAATAACGAATGTTGGAGATGTTGCGGAGAAAAAGGAACCCTCAATACACTGCTGGTGAAACTGCACATTGGTACAGCCACTATGGAAAACAGTATGGAGATTTATCAAAAACTAAGAATTAATCTACCATAGGATCCAGCAATCCTTCTACTGGATATTCACCCCAAAGACTTGAAAACCCTTATCCAAAAAGATTTTTGTAAGCTTATGTTCATAGCAGCATTAATCACAGTGGCCAGGACATGGAAGCAACTGAAGTGTCCTATGATATATGATTGGCTAAAGGAGCTGTGGTACATGTGTACAATGGAATATTACTCAGCCATAAGAAGAGATGAAATACTGCCAGTTGCAACAACATGGATGGACCTCAAGATACTCATGCTAAGCGAAATAAGCCAGACAGAAAAAGTCAATAACCCTTACATGAGGGATATAAACCTATAAGCAACAAACAAACAGGACAAACAAACAGAGACTCATGGACATGGACTATAGACTAGTGATTACCAGAAGGTAGGAGAGAGGTGGAAGAGGTATGTAGAAGGGGTTAAAGAGGTCAAATATATGGTGACAGAATGAAATCTAACTATGGGTGGCGAACACACAATGCAATATATATAATGCCTTACTTTTAAGTTGTATACCTTAAACTTACTGGATTTTATCAACCAATGTCATCATAAAAAATAAATGAAAAAAAAGAAAGAAAGAAAGAAAGAAAGAAAGAAAGAAAGAAAGAAAGAAAGAAAGAAGAACAAACGAAAGAAAGAAAGAAAGAAAGAAAGAAAGAAAGAAAGAAAGAAAGAAAGAAAAGAAAGAAAGAAAGAAAGAAAGAAAGAACAGTTGGAAATAATTGAGTGAAAATACAGTAACAACAACACAAAAATTAACCTTGCTAGAAGGGCTCAATAGTAGAGTAGAAATGATAGTGGGTAAAATTGGTGAACCTGATGCAACAATGTAATCTAAACAACAAAGAGAAAGTATATTGGAAGAAATAAACAGGGCTTCAATAACATAGAACCTAACATTTGTGTCTTCAGAGAGGAGAAAGAGAGGGTGGCTAAACCTTTTTAAAAAGTAATAGCTGAAAAGTTCCCAAATTGGGTAAAAAGTATAAACCCACAGATTCGAGAAAATGACATGTATGTCTACATGTAAAAATCCTGAGAAATCTTCATATCAAATAAGCAAAAACTTTTAGAACTAATGAGTGAGTTCAGCAAGGTCACATAACATAGCATTTCTATATACTAACAATAAGCATGTAGAAAGCAAAATTAGAAATACAATATCATTTAAAATCTCTCAGGGAAAATGAAAGACTTAGATAAGCTTTAACAGACCTTATTTTTAGGGAGAATGATTCCTCCTACCATATTCATAAACTTAATAAATATGTACAGGATCTATATTTTGAAAGTTACAAAATCTGATGAAAGAAATCAAAGGTATAAATAAATAGAATTCTATATTGTTTACATATTGGAATAGTCCACATAGTAAAGACAGTTTTTACCAAATTGATAGGTTTAATATGAATTCTAATCTAGATTCCTACTCTCCAAAATTTTTGTAGACCTAATCGACTTTAATCTAAAATTTAAATATAAAGTTGCAGGTCCTAGAAGAGCTTAAACCATGAAAGACAGCAAGAGGTAGAAATCCCTCTAACCAAGGCCTAATATATAGTTACACTAATGGAGACTATGTGGTATTAGTGTAGGCATAGTCACATAAGTCAGTGGAACAGAATTCAGAGCCCAAAAATAGATCCACACAAATTTGTTTTTAAATTGTACACCTGAATTGTACACCACACAAATTTACTTTTATATTGTATGCCTAAAATTTACTGGACTTTTTGCAACTAATTTATTGCAATGGTACAAAAATAATGTAATAAAAGAATAGCTTTTTAAACAAATGGTAGAGCAATTGAAAATCCTCAGGCAAAATATAGACTTTAACCTGAACCTCATACTTTACACAAAAATTAACTAAAATGCATTACATATTTAAATGTAAAACATCAAACTATAAAAATTATATGAAAAACAGTAGAAAATCTTCAGGATTTAGGACTAGACAAAGAGTTCTTAGACTTAACAACAATATCACAACCCATAAAAGGAAAATATAATAAATTGGACCTCATCAACACTAAAAACTTTTGCTCAGCAAAACACCTTATGAAAAGAATAAAGAGGCAAGCTACAGATTGAAAGAACTGCTACTTGCAGATCTAAAATGAATAACTATCTAGAATATATAAAGAACTCCCAAAACTCAACAGTGAAAGAAAAACAGTTGACCTAGAATTCTATAAGTGAAAATATGCTTCAAAATTAAAGTTGACATTAAAATAGATTAAGGTAAAAGAAAATGAAGATAATTTGTCACCACCATACCTGGACTGTAAGAAATGCTAAGGAAACATTTTCAGGCTGAAGTGAAATTATGATAGCTGAAAACTTGTATACCTATAAGGAATGAAGACTGTGTAAGTGGTAAATGAAGACTTTTTTTCTTCTTAATTCCTTTAAATACTTGTGAATGATTACACTACAGCCCTATTGGGGTTTATAACATGAAGATACACTACACATGATAATTGTAGTACAAAGGTAAAGTTAATGGTTTCAAATGTTTTTGGTGTTTCCACCAAATTTATACCATTAATTTGAAATGGTATAAATTTTAACTCTAATGGACCATGAAACATTAAGGATGTGTATTATAATCCAGAAAAACCACTAAAAATTATATAAATGACTATAGCTAGACATCCAATATATTCATTAAAAGCTAGAAATTTCAGGATGAATAAAAAAGTCTGACTCTATATTACAGGTGTTGCACTTTAAAATAAAGATACAGAAAGACTGAAATTAATGGATGAAAAAAAATGCCAAGCAAACATTAAGCATAAGAAGAATGGAGTGGCAATATTAATATCAGATAAACTTGTCTTTAAGATAAAGATTATTATCAAAGATAAATAAGGACATATATAATAATGAAAAGTTCCACTATATTTTGAATAAAAATATAAATATAGAAAGATATAATAATACACAATGTACCTAAAAAGAAAGCTTCAAAATTCAAGAAAAGAATTGAAAACATTTTTAAAAATTGACAATTCTATGATTAGCGATAAAGATTATAAAACCTCTCTTAGAAATTGATGGAATGAGAACAATCAATCAATCAATCAAGAAACTTAGGAAATCTGAACATTATTAACTAACTAACCTAACTGATAACTACAGAACACTACACCCAATAACTATAGAATATGTGTTCTTTTTTATTGCAAATGATACATTCACTACAATAAACCATATGTTAAGCAATAAGATGTTCTCAAATTTTAAAAAATTTAAATCAGAGTATTCCCTATAACCATATAGGATTAAATTAGTAATAATAAATATCTTTAAATTGGCAATTATTTGAAAATAAACAACATATTTCTAAATCTATAGATGGAAAAGAAATCAAAAGGGAAATTATAATGAATGATAATAAAAGCACAACATACTAAAATTTGTGTGATGCATCTAAAATAGTGCTTATGAGAAAATTTATATCTTAAATTATTAGAAAAATATATTTAAAGTGAGTCATTTAAGATTCCATCTAAGAAAGTAAAAACCTCAAAGTATAAATAAGGAAGAAAATAAATGTAAGATCAGAACTCAATGAAATATAAATATCAATGGAAAACATCAACAAAATTATAAACCCAGCTAGATTTGCCAAGAAGAAAAAGAAAAATGAAATTATGATTATCAAGAATTGAACAAATAAGATAAAATATAAATGTCTTAAAAATATAACTATACAACTTATGAAAACTGATGAAAGATATGATGGAAAACAAATATGGTCCTGTATCTAATATAGGAATTGAATTTGTTATCAAAATCCTTTCCACAAGAAAATATCCACATTAAGATGATTCACTGATAAATATTCTATCAAATATTTAAAAAAATAAATAATGCCAATATTACAAAAAAAAATCTTCAAGGAAATATGGAAGGGAGAAACACTTTATAATTGGTTTTGTGAAACCAGTATAACTCTAATGTTGAAAGCTGATGGAAATATTACCAAAAAAAACCCCTCTAAAACAATGTTTCTTATAAACAAAGTCAAAAGAGATTTTAAACAAGATATGAGCCAATCCAGTTCAGCCAATATATGTAGAATAATAATACATCTCGAGCAAAGGAATTTGTCCTAAGAATGCAAGCCTGGTTTAACATTCATAAGTCAATCGATATAATTCACCATATTAACACAATAAAACAAAACTAATATGATCATTTCAATTTTTGAAAATGCTACATTATGCTGAGATAGTGAGTGCTGTTCCAGTAAGGTTTGAAAAAAGCCAGGCTGCCCATTCCCATCATTTCTATCAAACCTCATACTGCAGGTCCAGCTGATTTCTGTAAGGCAATAAAAATACTTACAAGGCCTAAAGTTCAAGAAGAAAGAAAACTGCCTCTATTGGTAGAGAACATAATTTTTAACAGAAAAAGCTAAAGAACTACAATAAAGATACTAAAAATAAATGAGCTAGCAAGGCCAAAGGATACAATTAAAAATCAATTGTATTTTCATGCACTAACGGAAAAAAAATTAAAATGAAATTTCAGAAATAATTCCTTTTATGACATCAAAAACTAATGATTTGGAAGTAAGTTTAACAAAGGATATAGAAGACATTCACACGGAAAACTACAATACATTAAGATAATTATTAGTCCCCTCAGCCTCCGTTGCCGCCGCCCTTCTGTCAAAGCTCTGCGTTCACCTCTGGGCGGTGGTCCTCTGCAGGAGCAAAAGAGGTGGTAGGCGACCTACTGCAGGACCAGCAGTCCTGCGTGTTCCACTGCAGAGGGAGCAGCATCTCTGTAGAGTTGGCTCAAGGTGCCCCTTGTTCTAAGGATATTTCCACTGCTGCACCATGAGGCACCTGTCTTCAGCAGGACTTAGAATTCCTGGAGAATTGTCTTTGTGAAAAGACTATACTGTCTTAAAATTCCATCTCTTATTTTTCCTAAGAACATCCAGAAAACCATGAACAGCTTTAGTAACAAAGAGTTTGACTGCCATTTCCTCATTGAAGACTGTACTACCAAGGACATTTTGGACCAAAACATTAATGATGTTTCCATGTTTCTATGTTGCAGACCTGGGAGACATTCTAAAGAAACATCTGAAATGGTTGAAAGCTTTTCCTTGGGTCACCTCCTTTCATGCAGTCAAATGCAATTATAGTGGAACCATAGTTAAGACTCTCGATGCCTTCGGATAGGATTTGGCTGTGCCAGTAATACAAATAAAAATTGGGGTACCTTCAGAAAAGATTTTCTATGCAAATCCTTGCAAACAAGTGTCTCAGATTATATATGCTGCCAAAAAATGGAGTCCAGATGATGACTTTTGATAAGTGAAGTTAAGCAAATGAAAGTTGCCAGGGCATGTCCAAAAGCAAAGTTGGTTTTGTAGATTGTCACTGATAATTCCAAAGCAGTCTGTCACCTTGGTGTTAATTTGGCCAAACTCAAAACCGGCAGGCTTCTTTCGGGACAGGAGAAAGAGCTAAATATTGATGTCATTGTGTCAGCTTCCATGTGGGAAGTGGCTGTACTGATCCTGAGATCTTCGTGCACTCCATCTCTGATATCCGCTGTGTTTTTGACATGGGAGCTGAGGTTTGTTTCAACATGTATCTGCTTGATATCAGTGACAGCTTTCCTGGATCTAAAAGGGTGTGAAGGTTAAATTTGAAGAGAACATCAGCATAATCAACCCAACAATGGACAAGTATTTTCTGTCAACCTCGAAGTGATAGTCATAGCTGAGCCAGGTAGATATTATTTTGCATCAACTTTCACGCTTGCAGTTAATATCATTGCCAAAAAAAAAAAAAAACCCTCATATTAAAGGAACAAACAGGCCCTGATGATAAAGATGAGTCAAGCAAAAAAAACCTTTATGTATTACTAAATGATGGAGAATATGAGTCATTTAATTGCATCTTCTATGATCATGCACATGTGAAGCTCCTTTTGCACAAGAGGCTCAAACCAGATAAGTGTCTTATTTAGCATACAGGGATTTACATGTGATGGTCTTGATTGCATTATTGAGAGCTGTGGCTTGCCCAAGATGCATGTGAGTGACTGGATCTCTTTGAAAAACAAAAGTGCTCACATCACTGCTGTTGCTTCTACTTTCAGTGGATTCCAGAGGCTGACTATTTACTATGTGATATCATGGCTGACATGACTTCTCACTAGAAGTGGAGGAACAGGATGTCAGCATTCTGAGTCTTGGGCCTGAAAGAGCCAGATGAAATGCCACCCAGCAGCCTGTGCTTCAGCTGGTATTAATATATAATGTCATTCTTGTAGCTGTGACTGCTTGAATTAAGGGATTTGGTGGGACCATTTGACTTAATTACTGCTAGTTTTGAAATGTCTTTGTAAGTAGGGTTGGCACAGATAGAACAATGTGGAAGACTAGAAGATGGGGTCACACATCTATTTCTATGGAAAGTTTTGAATATTTGTTTTATAAAGATTTTTATTCATTTTTTCAAACATGCTACTAAAGAGTACTGCTCAGCTGCTGAACAAGCAGTTGCAGCTAGTGCATTGACAGAACAGGTCGGAGCTTAGTGCTGTGACCTATTTTTAAAGTAAAGTATCTTGAAATTTAAAAGAAAAAAAAGAATAATAAAGGAGGCCTAAATAATGGAGTGTATCTAATGGAATTCATTAATTTGAAGTCCTAAAATTAAGACATCAATACATTCTAAATTGATCTATAGATTCAGTGTAATCTCAAACACAATCCCAACAAACGCTTTGGAGATTTGAATGTTTTTTAAGGAAGCACAAATGACCTAGAGTATCCAAAGCAATCTTGAAAAAGAATGAAGTTGAAGGATTTACATTAGCTAACCTCAAAGACTAACTGTAAAACTGTAATAACCAAGACAAATATTAACTAGCATAGGATTGATAAACATTATCGGTGCAATTGAATGGAGTCCAAAATATCATTACATATTAGTGGTAAATCAAGTTTTGTTTAAGTTTTGTTCAAGTTTTGTTTGGAATACCAAAAGATTCCAAAAAGATAGAAAAGCTTATTCAACAAATTATCTAGAATAACGGATATCCACTTGGAAATAATAACTTCAAACGTTATATGAAACTATATACATAAATTAATTCAAGTTATATCATAAACTAAAATATATTAGCTAGAACTATGCAGCTTTGGAAAAATAAGCATAGTATAATCACTTTGTAATTTGGTGCTCAGTAAAGGTTTTGTAGACAGAACTAAGAAAGCAATACCATAAAAGAAAAAAGATGATAAATTAAACTTCATGGAACGTACAAACTATCATCAAAAGGTGTTTTTAAAAATAAATAGGTGGCCTAAAGATAGGGAGAAATATTAACAAAAGATTGCTATACACAATACATTAAAAACCTCTTAGAACTGATTAAAAAGATGACAAAGTCAATTAAAAATGAACCACATCTTTCAATAAGACATTTGACAAGAGACACAAATGACCAATAAGCACATGAAAACTGTTCAATATCGCTTGTGACCGGAAAATGCTATTATAGCACAAGAAGATATCCACACATCTCATCAGAAGGATTAAAATGAAAAAGAATGACCTAACTAAATGTTAGGAAGAATGTGAAGCAGTTGTTAACTCTCATAAATTGTTAATGGGAGTGTAATACAGTACAACCAAATTGGAAAAAAAAATCTGATGACTTTTTATGAAACTAAATATATGTTTACTTTTTTGACACAACTTTTTTGACACAACTCCTCAGTATTTATCCAGAAAAATGAAAACATATGTCCACAAAAATACTTGTGCAAATATATTTATAGCAACTTATTCACAAGAGTCAAAGCCTGAAAATAGTTGGTATTTCCATCAAAGGACAATGGATAAAAAAATTATAGTATGTTCAAATAATGAAACTCTTCATAGCAGTAAAGGAATAAACTACTGGTATATACAACAATATGGACTAATCTCAAAAATACTCTGCTGAATGAAAAAAGCTCTAAACCTAAAGTATACACTGTGTGGTCAAATTTATAGAATCTATAAGCAGGCAAAATTTTTCTATGGCAAGAAAAATCATAACAGTTGTTGCCTGTAAAGGGTGGGGTTGGAATTTACTTGGAAGGAGCATGAGGAAACTTTCTAGTTGAAGCTCACATTCAGTCTCTTGATAATTATCTAAGTGAAACAGGTGAATATATTTATAAGAATTCATCACATGACATACTTATGATTTCTACATTTTACTTTATGGAAATTTTACCTTCAAAGAAAAAAAGGCATCCAATACAAATATCAGACATTAGTCATAAGTATGGTCAAGTATCTAGTGGAAATGTATTGATGTTTTCAATTTACCATGAAATGTTTCAAAAAATTAAGAAGCATTGATTGATGAGTAGAGGAGTAGATGATTGGGTATATGATAAGCAAGTCTACTAAAATGTTCATTTTAAAATCTTGATAATGGATATAAGGGTATTCACTATAATGTATTTTAAATTTTTTCTATATTTGAAAATTTTTATATTAATTAAATATTGGGGAAAGTCAATACATTTGTCTTATTAATTATCATTTGCACAATCCATTTCATTAATCAAATTGGAAACAGTCTTTAAAGCAAATTTAATTAGAGGGAACGCATATGAGATTTTATTTTTCTTCTGATTTCCAAATTTTAATGATGTTTCGCTAATATTATATAAATACATGTGTGTACGTATTATTTTTATTGATATTATTATTTAGTTCTTTTTGTTATGTGATAGTGATTATTATACATGTATTATAGATTCAGTGATAATGTATCTTAGATGATTCTGAATGGTAGTGATTGATGATTTCAATTTTGTTAATACTTCACTGAAGCATATTTTAAGTCACTGAAAACAAATATAGGAAGAGATGCTCACACTTGGTTCTTATTAGCCTGTGCACACTGGCTCCAATATCCCTCTGTTCCAACCTCATCAAATAGGTTAGGGATAGTAATGGACTGAACTGTGCCCCTGAAAAATTCATATGTTGAAGCTTTAACTCTCAATGTAACTGTATTTGGAGGTAGGGCATTTAGTGAGATAATTATGGTTAATGAGGTCATAAGGGTGGGGTACGGATGCAATAGGTCTGATGTGTCTTTATAAGAAGAGAAAAAAAAGAGAGATTCTCTCTCTCTCCCTCCCATGTGCGCAGAGGAAAGCCCAGGGAGAAGGCATCCATCTGCAATCTGGGAAGAAAGTCTTCACCAGAAACCAATCCTCATTCCACCTTGATCTTGGATTTCTAGCCTCCTGAACTTTAAGAAAATAACTTTGTGCTGTTTAAATCATCCAGTCTGTAGTATTTTGTTATGGAAGCCTAAGCTGAGTAATTCAAGAATCACATTTTATTCTCTGAAAAAATGATTTCAGATTAGTATTACTATTTTCTCTTATTTTTTTAGTATTCACAGGGTTTTGATTGATGAGATTGGATACTTTCTTATCACTCTTAAAAACAGTATATCCTAGAAAAATCTTACTTCTTTATAAGGAAAATGACATTGATCACATTGTCTTTCAAAAGAATCTTCATATGCTAAGAAAAGAAAAGAAAATGAAGAAAATAGCTAAAAGAACCTCAGGATCCTACTGCCTGAAAGCACGTTTAGAGTTGGCTACACGATTAGCAGTAATTTTTGTCAAATGCTATTGAAGAAGGATTTATGCTAATAGTGATTCTCTTTATCTTATGCTAAGGTATTAATTTAATTAGTGGCTCACTTTCTCTTTAGCTACAACATTAGCTAAATCACACTGGGAAAATAAAACTAGAGGCAGAAACTAATTGGAAACATTGCTTTTAGGTAATGAAACACCCACGCATCCATTTTAGGGATTCATTAAGTTTTAGTTTGGAGAAATTTTCATATGACTCACCTGAAAAATGCATAATCGTGATTGAAATATAAAATTGCCCAAATCATTGAATATAAGGGGATGTTGGCAATTCATTTCATGTCACCAAACACTTCATCAAAATTTTCCTAAATATCGGTGCTACAGAGATAATAAATATATGAACAAGGCAGTAGTATTCCATTATTTAAGTAGCCTAATAGAAGAGTGCAGTTCCCAGTCTGGCTGGTCCCAGGTCTAGCTGTGATCCAGGCTCACAGCTAGGAATAGGACTCTGGATTTAGAATGTTACATTAATGTAGTAGGGTGCCTGCACCCAGCTCATGTAAGCATGATTCAACTTATTGTATCACACATGCATGGCAGAATGCCACTATTGTACTCTGACCTATATATGGAGCCCATGCAGTCCTATAGGGAGCAAAAGCAGAGTGTGTTCCCACAATAGAAGCGTACTCCCTGCAATAAAGTTGGTTCCTGTCATTTCATTCTCATGTCAGTACTTGTGTGTTCTTCCAACTGGGCATCTCACCCCTGAAACCTTCCCTTCTAGATCAGCTTGGCACTGACAAGGAGTAACACATTTAAGCCTCTAACAGGTGATAAAGGCAAATAATAGTTTTATATAGAGTGCTATAGAAACACAATAAGAGACCAGTATAGTCTTTTAGGTAGAAGACAAAGTCTACAGTGTTATAGTTTATTCCTATCAGCTTTCATATTTTTAAGACAATTGCTAAGATAAGTCAAAATATCCCTCAGGAAGTAGAGAAGGCACATTTATTCCAAGTCCTATAGTTTACTAAGCAGTTTGCTCAAGCCAAAAGAAGGGCATTCTTGGTAACTGCAGAAATATCTGGTGGGGTATCTTCATTTGGAGAATTCCAGAATGATCACTGTGGGTAGAGACTTCAGCAACAAGTGAGCACATTGCGGGTAAATGAGTATGATTATCATAAAACCAAAAGTGATATCTGAAAGGAGAATCTGTTTTACCAACAATGAAAAAGAAGTGGTTTGGGAAGGGAGTTCTGGTCAAGATGGAAGGGTAGATAAACACTGTGCTTCCCTCTTTCCATTATCACATTAAAATTACAATTAAATTATTGGACAGTCAACCTGGAGAACCATCTGAAAATTAGCTGAACAGAACTCCTATAACTTAGAACACAAAGAAGTGGCCACTCGAGACTAATAGGAGGGGCAGAGACATGAAACAGGCTGTACCCGCACTCACATGTAGCAGTTGAGCATTGGGAGCGATATCTAGGCCACAGAGGTACCCCTGGAGGAATGAGCAGTCCCAGCCCCACACTGAGCTCCCCAGCCCAGGGTTCCAGTGCCAGGAAAGGTAACCCCCACAACATCTGGCTGTGAAAATCCTCAGGTTTTCCAATCGCTAGGTGAGATAGAGGGCTGCTGGAACCCAGATATCACCTTAAAGGGTCCGCACACTTGCTTTCAGACACTCTCCTTGGGCTCTGGAGGAGGGATAGCAATTCATGAGATGCCATAGACATACAGGGAAAGACTGAGTTGTGTGGGTTCAAGGCCAGGGTTAAAGTGACTATTATCCCTGAGCTGAGCCCTTCTACTGTGCAGCCTACAGGTTGACATTATCTTGCTTATGTAAAGTCAGTTCCCCAACATGCTCAAATCCAAATCTCCATTGGCCTAGTGTACTCTGTTCACCCCACACTGGTAACTTCCTGAAACCTCACCCCACTCCACTCATGCATTGCTGGAGAAATTTTCTTGGCTGGACAAGCAGCCCTGTGCTGAGCTGCAGTATTGTTTGAATAAATCTTAGAGATTTGAGGGCCCAAAGTGGACAGCAGCTGGCTTCAGTGTGATGTGAGACTTTTGTGAGAGGCCATAGGCCAACAGTGACCCCAAATCTGAATCTGCACTAACCTGGGAACACCATTGGTCCCATCCTGGTGACTTCCTGGAATCCCACCCAACAGGTATAACCAACTAAGGCTCTTTCAGTTGCTGAGCCTTACAGGCAATAGGCAGACAGGACTTGCAGTGACCTGTGTCTTTTGCTGAGCTGCCTCGGGTCTGCTACTGGTGGCAGTTGGCCTCAGTTCACATCTTGGACCTCCCACATACCTCTTGTTCTAGCACAGGCAATGACCAACCACAGATAGCTTTGGAGTTCTTACCAAGTAGCCCCGTGAGGGACACAGGCAGTGGCTGATCTTGGCCTGCATTGGAGTCTCTATCAAGTGGCCCCAGAACATCCAGAAGAGCATCCAGAAGCTTGTATCAGACCACAACAGAGCACCACATGATTAGCCCCACAAGTGGCACACCCAAAGGGCGGTCGCAACAGGCACGTGAGCCTGCTGGGGCAAAATCCACTCCATAGGGTCAGCCCCCACACAGTAGCTCATACCCTGTGAGTGTGGCCAAACCTCACAGTGAGAGTAAATCCCATCCACTGATGTTCCAAAAGTAATAAAGGCTCAACTACAACAGGAGAGTGCACACAACTCTCACAAAGGACATTCCTGGAGCACCTGGCCCAGGTGAACAGGGAGACTACATCAATGGGCCACACAGGGCACCTACTACCTAAAGCCACCCAGCCAAACCTGGAAGATGTAGCAGATTTATCTAACACAAAGAAACAAAGAGAGGCAGCCAAAATGAGAAAAATAAAACAAAACAAACAAATAAAATCATATTCTGAATGAAAGAACAGATTAGAACTCCAGAAAAAGAGCTAAATAAAATGGAGACAAGTAACCTATCAGGTACAGAATTCAAAACATTAGTTATAAGAATCTTCAATGAATGTATGGGAAGATTAGATGATCTCAGTGAGAACTTCAACAAAGACATAGTAAGCAGATATAAAAAAAAATAGAAAACATAAAAAAAACAGTCAGAAATGAAGAATACAATAACTAAAATGAAGAATACACTAGAAGGAATCAACAGCATATTAAATAAAGCAGAGGATTGAATCAGTGATTTGGAATATGAGCTAGAAGAAAACACCTAATCAGAACAGCAAAAAGAAAAAAGAATCAAAAAAAAAAAAAGAGGATAGTTTAAGTGACCTCTGGGACAACATCAAGGGTAGCAACATTAACATCATAGAGATACCAGAAAAGAAAGAAAGAGGGCAAGGTACTGAAACCCTATTTGAAGAAATATTGTCAGAAAACTTCCCTAACTTGATGAAGTGCAAAAAGTTCTAAACAAAATAATCCAAAACAGGCCCACACCAATACCCATCATAATTAAAATGCTAAAGGTTAAAGACAAAGAGAGAATCCTAACAGCAGCAAGAGAAAGGCAGTTAATTACTATAAGGGAGCTCCCATAAAACTATTTGGGTAAAATTGGAGAAGTTTTCAGCTATTATTTTTAAAATACTTTCAGCTTCTCTTCTTTCTTCTCCTCTCTGATGACACAAAGGAGGTAAGAAATATACAAAGCACTAAAAGACAACACAGTCTATTCAATAAATGTGTTGGGGAAACTGGATCACGAATTGCATGCAAAAAAATGAAACTGGACCACTTTTTTGCACCATATATAAGAGTAAACTCAAAATGGATTAAAGACTTAAGTGTATGACCAAAAGCAATAAAAACTCCTAGAAGAAAACGTAGGCAATAAACTTTCTGACATTGCTCTTAGTAATATATATATATTTTTTTTCTGATAGATCTGCTTGGGCAAAGGGAAACACAGAAAAAAATAAACAAATGGGACTACATCCAACTAAAATATTTTTGCACAGCAAAGAAACCAAATCAACCAAACATAAAGAAAACCTACTGAATGGAAGAAGATATTTGCAATGATATACATCTATAAAAGGTTAATATCCAACATTTATGGAGAGAACTCATACAATCTCAACAACAAAATACAAACAAGTAAGTTAAAAAATGGCAGAGACAACTTAACAGGCATTTCTTCAAGAGGACACATAGATGGCCAATAGACATATTACAAGATGCTCAATGTCACTAATCATAAAAATAATTAAAACCACAATGAGGTATCATCCATCAGAGAATTGGTTATTTTTAATAAATCAAAATACAGCAAGTGTTGGTGAGGATATGGAGAAAAAAGGATAACTCTCATGCACTTGGTGAGATAGCAAATGATGAAAGCTGCTATGGAAAACAAGTGGTAGTGGTTTCCCAAAACTTAAAAAATAGAACTACTTTATGACCTAGCAATTTTGGCTTGAGAGTATGTATCTGAAGAAATCCAAAGCACTAATTGGAAAAGATATATGCATGCCTATGTTCACTGTATCACTATTAATAATAGACAAATATGTAAGCAACCTAAGTGCCATAAATAGTTGGATAAAGAGTGATATACACACACACCACACATACCACACATACTTACATACATACATACATACATACATACATACATACATACATTTACAAATACACACACAGTGGTATATTAACTCGACCATTAAAAAGTGAAATGTTACCATAGGCAACAACATGTGTGGACTAGAGAGTAATTATGCTAAGTAAAATGTCAGACAGAGAAAGACAAATATCATATGATTTCACTTATATGTGGAATCTAAAAACAAAATAAATGAACAAACAAAAACAAAACAGACTCATAGATATGGAGAATGAAACTGGTTGATTGCCAATTGAAGGGGGCTGTTGGGAGACTGGATGAAAAACGTGAAGGGATTAAAAAAGTACAAATTGCTTGTTACAAAATAGTTACAGGGATGTAAAGCACAGTATATGAAATGATAGTCAATACTATTTAAATACCTATGTACAGTGCCAGGTAGTTTCTAGACTAATTTGGGGGATCACTTTGTAAATTATAATAAATGTCTAACTACTATGCTATACACCTAAAATTAAATCAATATGAATTCTCAATCTCATTGAAAAATAAAAATAAAAGAAAAAAACTGAAAAAAGAAAAGAAGATAAGAAAAGAAAAGAAAAAAGAAAGAAAAGAAAAAAAAAAGAAAAGAAGAAAAGAAAAGAAAGAAAAATAAAAGAAAAGGTCCAGTTCCAAAGATGTCTAGGAACAGTTTTACTGATTGATAAGCCAGGTTTATCACAGTCATTACATATATGAAGACTGTTTCAAGAGTTGTTCTGATCTTTTTCCAGGAGCAGAGGAAAGTTATATAATGCTGAGCCCTGGGTAAACTGAAAATTCTGGACCCTTGTTTAAACATTAGAATTCAAGAGGGCAACAGCAACACATAAAACATGTGGTGCTATCTGCAATTGCACTTATTCTAAGGCACTTGAATCCAGCCCTGGCCAGAGGGCGATATCACTCCACACAGAACCAAGCTAAATATTTCCCATTTCTCTCTCATATGGATAATCATAGGCCTTTAGAATGCACTAAATCCAAATCTGAATCCTAGTTCCATCACTATAATCTCCTGGATTTGAGGCAAGTTATTTTTCAGTTTCCTCATTGAAATGTGATCATGCAAATTAAACTTCCATTGCAAGTCCACAGTATCACATACAAAATAAACATTGGTGAATTTTATTGTGGTAAACTTACCAATAACTGAAATGTATTATTAAAATAGAGTTATGAAAGTTAAAGGCTTTAAAATCTTGCAATTAGTGTTAGAACAAGAATTACATTAAAATAATCTTTTGCCTTTCTTCCCTCCACAACCGCTTGGATATCAATTTCATTCCTCATCCCAGTTGTGAGCTACCATCATAAGTTAGAGTTCACTATAAGATCATTTAATATCATCAGCATTTACTATTTAAACAAAAGATAGTTATTTATCATTTAAAAACAGTTTCCAGTGCATAATATTTCCACATACACAATCCATTATTGTAATCCTTCGCCCTTACTTCTTGGTATTATAGTAGATTAATTTATGTAGAGACTAAAAATTCTAAAATTTATTTCCTTTCATTTTATCTTCACTCTTGTACAGAAAAAAAAGATGATAGTTCTTTTTTTATGATGCACTCTAACATCTTTATTATTCTATTTTTTCTTTTATTTTTATTATTTATTTTTAAATGAAGTTTCTTGGGGTGACATTGGTTAATACAATTATATAATTTTCAGGTGTATAATAAAAATTTCACATTTGTATATTCTATTGTGTATCTACACCCAAAGTCCTGTTTCCTTCAGTTACCATATATTGGATCCTTTGTACCCACTTCACCATCACTACTCATCTATACTTGACCCCCTTTACATGGCCTACCTCTCCCCTCCTACCCACCCATTACCCTCTGGTAACCATTAGTCTATAGTTCATGTCCACAAGTCTCTGCTTGTTTGTCCTGTTCATGTGTTGCTTTTAGGTTTATATCCCACATATAAGTAATATCATGTGATTTTCAACTTTTTCTGTCTGGCTTATTTCACTTAGCATGTAATCTCAAGGTCCATCCATGTTGTTGCAGATGGCAGTATTTCATCTCTTCTTATGGCTGAAGTAATATTCCATTGTATACATGTACCGACAGCTCCTTTAGCCAATCATCTATCATGGGACCTTTGGTTGCTTCCATGCCTGGCCACTGTGAATAATAATGCTAAAAACATTGGTGCAAATATTTTATCAGATATGGATTTTCAAGTCTTTGGAGTAAATACCAGGAGAGGGATTGCTGGATCATATGGTAGATCTACTCTTAGTTTTTGGGAGAACCTCCATACTGGTTTCCATAGTGGCTGTACCAATTTTCAGTCTCACAGTAGTGTATGAGGGTTCCTATTTCTCCGCATCCTCTCCAACATTTGTTATTACTTGTCCTGTTGATTATAGCTATTCTAACAGGTGTGAAATGGAATCTCATTGTGGTTTTGATTTGCATTTCCCCAAGAGCTAGCGATGTTGAGCATCTTTTCATATAGTTTTTGTCCATTTATATGTCTTTTTTGGGAGAAGTGTCAGTTCAGGTCCTCTGTCCATTTTATGATTGGATCATTTGCTTTTTTGTTGTTATTGACTTGTATGAATTTTTTGCATATTTTGGATATTAGATCTTTATCAGAGGCATTGCTTGCAAATATATTTTCTCTTCAAAATGGTTGTTTCTTTCTCTTGTTGACAATTTCTTTTGCTGAGCTAAAGCTTTTTAGTTCGATGTTGTCTCATTCATTATTTTAGCTAGTACTTCACTAGCTTTTGAGGTCAAATTCATAAAAATCCTCTTTAAGTCCAAGGTTCTTGAGTTTAGTTCCTATGTTTTCTTCTATGCATTTTATTTATTTCAGGTCTTATTATTCAGGTGCGTAATCCATTTTGAGTTCATTTTGGTGTGTGTGATACACACCAGTCTAGTTTCATTCTTTTGCAGATGATTTCCAGTTTTCCCAGAACAATTTATTGAAGAGGATTTCTTTCTCCTCTGTATGTTTTGGATTTTTTTGTCAAAAATTATTTGCCCATATAAATATGGGTTTACCCTGGGCTCTCGATTCTATTCCACTGGTCTGTTTTTCTGCCAATACCATCTTTTGGTTATGGTCACTTGTATAATATAATTTGAAGGTAGCAGTGTGATGCCTTCAGCCTCGTTCTTTTTTTCTCAGGATAGCTTTGGCAATTTGGGGTCTTTTGTACTTCTATACAAATCTGATGATGTTTTGTATTATTTCTTTAAAAAATGCTGATGGATTTTGATGGGAATTCATTAAATCTTACAAATGCTTTAGGTAATAAGGTCATTTTAACTATGTTGATCTTCCAACCAAGAACACAAACTATCTTTCCATTTCTTTGTATCTTCTTTGATTTCTTTTAATAGGGGTCTTGTAGTTTTCAATATAGGTCCTTCCATGTTTATTAAATGTATTCCTATTTTATTCTTTTTGTTGCAATCACAAAAGGAATTATTTTTTCACTTCTTTTTCTGACACTTTGTTTATTATAATATAGGAATGCTATGGATTTTTGAACATTGATTTTGTATCCAGAAATTTTACTGTATTTGCTTTTTTTTCTAGTAGTGTTCTTGCGGTCAGTCTTTACGGTTTTCTATATTAGAGAGTCATGTCATCTGCAAATAGTGACAGTTTAATTTCTTGATTTCCTATTTGGATGCATTTTATATCATTCTCTTCCCTGATTGCACTCGTTAGGATCTCCAATGTTATACTTAATAACAGTTGCGATAGTGGACAGCCTTGCCTTGTTCCTGAAAGTAGAGGGAAAGTTCTAGTTTTTTCACCATGAAGTATAATGTTGGCTGAGGGTTTGTATATATGGCCTTTATTATGTTAAGGTACTTTCCTTCTATACCAATTTTTTTAAGTGTTTCGATGATAAATGGATGCTGTATCTTGTCTAAAGCTTTTTATGCATCTATTGATATGATCACATGATTCTTATTTTTTAATTTGTTTATTGCAGTGTATCAGATTAATTGATTTGCATATGTTGAACCATCCCTATGCCCCAAGGATGAAACCCATTTGATTGTGGTGTATAATCTTTTAAATATGTTGTTGTATTCAGTTCTCTAGTATCTTATTTAGGATTTTGCATCTATGTTCATGAGAGATATCAGTCTGTAGTTTTCTTTTTTTGAGTTATCTTTTACCAGGTTTTGATATCAGGGTAATATTGGCCTCATAAAATGAGAGGAAATGTACTACCTCCTCTTCAATTTTTAAGATGAGTTTGAGGGAAAAGGTATAGATCTTCGAAGTTGTAGAATCACTGTGTGAAGCATTTGGTCTAGACTTTACTTTTTGGTAGGCTTTGATGATTTTTCAATTTCCATACTGCTGATAGGTCTATTTAGATTTTCATTCTCTTGATTCAGTCAAGAAAATTGTATTTTCTAAGTATGTCCATTTCTCCTAGGTTATTAAATTTGGTGTTATATATGTTTCATAGTATTCTTGTATGATCCTTGGTATTTCTGTGATGTCAGTCATAATTTCCCCTCTTTCATCCTAATTTTATTTGTATCTTTTCTCTTTTTTTCCTTAGTGAGTCTAGCCAGGGGTTTTCAATTTTATTAACCTTCTCAAAGAACCAAATCTTTGTTGCATTTATTTTTTCTATTTTTTTTAATTTTCAATTTCATTTATTTCTGCTTTAATTTTTTTTTTCTCTGATGACTTTAGGCTTCATTTGTTTTTCCTTTTCTAGGTTTTAAGATGAAGCTTTAGGTCATTTATTTGGGCTCGTTATTGTTTTTGGAGATAGCCTATAATGATATGGACTTTCCTCTTATGACCACTTTTATCATGTCCCAAATGTTTTGATATGTTGTACTATCATTATCATTTGTTTCTTTGTATCTCTTGATCTCTCTGATCCAGTTATTCTTCAGCAGCATGTTGTTTAATCTCCATGTATTTGCGGTTCTTCCTGATTTCTTTTTGCAGTTCATCTCAAAGCATTATGACCAGAGAATAATGTTGGTATGATTTCAACCCTCTTATATTTTTGAGGCTCTGTCCCAGTATGTGGTCGATTCTGAGAATGTTTTATGTGCACTAGAGAAGAATGTATAAGCAGCTGTTTTGGCATGGAAAGCTCTATAAATGTCAATTAAGCCCAATAGGTCTAATGTGTCATTTAAGGATGTTATTTCCTTACTGATTTTCTGTTTGGATGATCTGTCCATATCTGACAATGGGGTATTTAGGTCCCCTACTTCCATAGTGTTTGGTCTGTTTCTCCCTTTGGTTCTGTTAGTAATTGTTTTACATGTTTTTAGAGCATAGATATTAATAAGTGTTTTGTCTTTTTGGTGCATGATTCTCTTTATCATTATGAAGTGTCTTTCAGTATCTTTCTTTACCTTTATTATTCTGAAGTCTATTTCACTCGATATTAGTGCCACTACTGCTGCTTTCCTCTGAATGCCGTTTGCTTGAAATATCATTTTCCATCCTTTCACTTTGAGTCTATATTTGTCTTTAGAACTGAGATGTGTCTCCTGGAGGCAACATATGGATGGATTTTGTTTTTTGATCCATTCTGCAATTCTGTGCCTTTTTTTTGGTGAGTACAGTCCATTTACATTTAAGGTGATTATTGAAATTTGAGGTCTTCTTATAGCCATTTTTTCTTTTGCTTTCTGGTAGCTCAGTGTCTCCATTGCTTTCTTATCCTTGTGTTTCTGTTTTCTTTATTTTGGTTGGCTTTTGTGTGCTTTCCCTCGGTCCTTCTTTGTTTTATGTTATATACTTCATTTCCAAGTCTTTGATGTATGGTTACCATTACGAATGGTAACGATAGTTATATATATACAGGACATCCATTTTTTTCTGTTCATGTCTTATCTCCGTTTCCCTTTGCAAATGTGGATCTTTGAATTCTCCCCTTTTCAGACATTGTTGTTTCAATCTGTCCCTATGTATGCTGAACATTCATTAGCATCTTGCTATAGCAATTTTTTATTATTATTTAAGCTTATAATGTGCTGTTCTTAGTAAGAATTGCACTCCTCTGCTTCTATTTGTCTGATAGTCACTTTATTCGTAGTTGGTTTTTTTTGTCATTTTATTTTAGGTGAGTTGACCCCTTTTAGTGTTTTCTGTAGTGCAGGCCTCATAGTTGAGAATTCCCTCAATTTTTGAATGTCCGGAAAGGTCTTAATTTCTTCTTCATATCTGTAGGAGAGCTTAGCTGGATACGTTATTCAGGCTGGTAGTTCCTAACACTTAATAGTTTAAATATTTGATTTCATTTTTTCTGATTTATAAGATCTGCGCTGAGAAGTCCAAGGATAATCTAATGGGTTTTTCTTTATAGGTTATGATCTTCTTTTCCTTGGCTGCGCTGAGAATTCTGTCTTTGTCACTGATTTTTGATAATTTTAATACAATGTGTCTTGGTGAAGGCCATTTTAGGTTTGAGGGAATTGGGTGCTCTGTTGACTTCTTGGGTTCCAAGCTCCCTCATGCCTTAGAATTGGGAAATTCCGGTCAACTATTTGTCTGAAAATGCTTTCTAGTCTCTGCTCCCTTTCCTCATCTTCAATAATGCCCATTATTCTTGTTTCCTCTCCTGATGTTATCAACTATTTCTTGTATTTTGCATTCTTTTTCATTCTTCAATTTCTCTCTTCTTCCTTCTGATTTATTTCTAGATCCTTTCCTCCATTTGGTCGACTCTATTTTCCAAGCTTACTATCTCATTTTTCAACTATTGCAGTGTGTGTGTGTGTGTTGTGTGTGTGTGTGTGTGTGTGTGTGTGTGTGTTTTATCTCCAGAAGGGCTATTTGGTTCTTTTTGAGGGTTTCGGTCTCCTCGCTCTGCTCATCTGGTTGTTTTTTCAATTCCTGAAATTGTTGATATGACTCATTTTGTAACTCATTGAGTTTTTTTTCAGAAGTACCATTTTGAATTCTCTGTCATTTAAGTTGCACATTTTTATGTCTGTAAACTTTTTTTCTGGAGATTTTTCTCTTTCTTTCTGAGATGCCTTGTCACCTTGGTTATTCATGAAGTTTAATGGCCTATTTCTCTTCCTGGGCATTAACGTAAATGTATTCTGCTTTTTTCAGAAAGAAGATTTTTATATAAAGGTCTCTCTTTAGCCTGCTGCAAAGAAGGCGCTTTCCTTTTGGTTTCCAGTTAGTGGTGTCTAAGCCTCTTGATCCCTGCTTTATATAAAGCCTTAATAATTCCTTTATATAATACCTTTATTTTCTTGTAGATATTTAATCACGCTCGCTACCCTCAGTTTCAGTCCTTTCAGGTTTAGCATCAGTTTCGGTAATGTTTTTTCAGATTCCTCTGGGCTCTACGGTGATAGGTTTCGGAGTTATGGTGGGAAGGGTCCTCTGGGTGGGGGGATGGGAGCTGTGGCTCAGCCTTGGTTTTACAAACCTCACCAGGTAAAAATCAACTCTTTTTCTCTGCCTTATGCTTCTCTGCCTTCTGCCTTGATGTCTGGGCCCTGAAGCTGGCTGCATGGAAGTCACAAACTCTCCCATACAGGGCTTTTCAGAGAGCTTACCACACTTTCTCCCCTCCCTCTCTCCTTACAGGGAACTCCAGGGGCTGCAAGAGGCAGCTTCTTTATTTCTCTAAGTCCACCACCTGACACCCAGGATTCTGAATTGCTATAGTTCTTATGTGCAGATCCCATGCTCAGACATGCTAGTGTGCAGTTGGGTGCCTTTTGTTGAGTTTTAGATGTTCAGTTTATTGTTATTTCAGTGGCGAGATCTGGGGACATCTCTCACTTGGCTGTGTTTTCTTTCAATCAAGTGCTAGTTCTTGACTGTGGATCTCTTTTTCTGAGTAGTCTGTCAACTCCCTTTACTGTCTCCAGGCTTTTCCCATAACATCTTTAAAAAACCTGCATCAAAGCTCAAAGTTTCTGTTTCCCTGAGAAAGATCACTGTTATGCTTTCACATTTAAAAAGAGAAAGCATTAAAGGGCAGAGTACTTCTGCCAACACACAGTCTCATGGTCCAAGCATACCTCTAACGGAAATGAAAACAAGGTATTTGTATTCTTGCTGATATTCTGCCTGTGAGCTCCCACCTGCATTATGTGATGCTTGCTTCTGTGTACCCTGAGCCTTTGCAAGATAACTCTTAAGTCATTGTGAAGTAACAGGGCAGGGATTATTCATCTCATTTTATCAATCAAAATCAGACGAATGAAGTGAAATAACCAAGGTCACAAATCAGAATTGATGTGACATTTGTCCTTCCTATTCTAGAATCCATCATCAGTGATATAGGCTTCTGAATAAAAGTAGCTAACTTATTATTACTACTATATCTTCTCACAAGTATTCTACATTTATTGACACATTTAATTATACAGCAAACCTCTAGAAGAAGTTTACGAAAAGAGGCTGAGGCAAGAAGAAATTTAGGGATTTCCTTAAGATTTCATTGTTAATAAGTTACAAAGCTGAAGTTTAAATTAAGTGGTCTGCATCACAACTCCAAGTTCTTACTCCCTAGCTGTACTTGGACTCGCATGCTGGCTCAGGAACCCTTTCCTACTGCTGGGAAATCTGTCTCACCATAGTTATTCCTGGGCCACATAATCAGTTTATTCTGAGGAAAAGGAAAAGAAATATCTCCCCAAAAGGTTGTGTTGATGTTCAGGACATCCTCAAGAGGCAGGGTAAGAGTATAAGGACAAAGGCAGCAGAAAACTGATGAGATAAGTTAGTAGCCCTCAAACTCAGACTCATTAAACATTTGATGACAAGTTCCTCATTAGATATTCAAAGTCATGGATCCCAACATATATTCATTGTGCAGGACTGCCCTATACATTGCAGGAGGTCTAGCATCTCTAGCCTATGTTCTTTCAATGCCAACAATGACCCTATCAAAACGATAACCACAAATGCTCTCTCACACACCCCTTCCCATTTCCAAAGTAAATTCTGAGATGTGTTTCATCCTGTGATGTGACTCATTAGTATATATCCATTCAAAGCCTTGGCAGGGTGATCTAGAATCAGGAGCCACAAGCAATTCACATGCACACATAACATATCTTTTGTGCCTGGCTTGAAGCAGTTCCCAGTTCCTCAGAGTATGTCTTAAATTTCCCCAAACAATATCTCTATTTGTCCTTTACCTTTTGTTTTGCAAACCATGCATAAGAGAGAGATTCTGAGGTCACCCGTGTTACTGTAGCTTCAATAAGGGCTGAGTCCTTGAAAAAGCAACACATTTAAATTATTTTCCTCTTATGAGAAATAATTAACTGGCTGGATGAATAGATACATTTTTTAAAGAACCTAAGGTGTAAGAACCCAGAGGTACACCAAAATGATATAGCTGATGAGTAATTCTAAGTCAAAGTTCTTTAAGACTGTCAGAAATCGGAGACAAAATACAAATGCCATGTCTCCAGGGCAGAAGCACGTATTAAATGAGAAAAAGGATCAAAAGTCAGGAAGCAGCAGGAGATGGAATTTGGGAGTTAGACTGGCCAGGAACATTAGGAACATAGGGATGGTCTGGATTGACAGCCAGTCTTCTGTGTTTGGGCTCATTATTATTGTTCCGTAGTGATGGTTACACAACTTTCTGAATATACCAAAAACCATTTTGAAAGAGTGAATTTTATGGTATGTGAACTATATAAATAAACATGTTTTTTTTAATTACATGATTGAGATCGATTTTAAAAATCAAGAGGAAAGGATATAGCAGAAACCTGCATACCTAGTAATCCTAAGATACTTAGAGGTGAATAGAAAATTGTTGTGGATATGTAGATATAGAATAGAAAGTGAAATACCATCTCCCAGCCATGGATTCTAAGCATAGTCATAGATCATAAAATTAAAATGTCTGTCTGTAAGAGCAGCAGAGGATTTATACTAATTTCCTTGACGTGAAAAGTATGATGTTGGTATCCTCTGGATATGAAAGTAAAATGTTTTCTAGTCCAAGGCTATCAGAGTTGTCAGGAATACAAAAAGTCTTAAAAAAAATCATATTTTATGAACTTAATGATATGATTCATATAAAAATGCTTTCTTTAAATCATTATCTGAAATACGTTGTTGTTCTACAACTATTTTTAAACATATATGTGTTGTACTTGACAAATACAACTTCATTTTTTTTTCTACCAGTATTAAGCCCAGTCACATCTCAGTTACTCAAGTCAATCATTTAGGCAAATCAGTTAAGTCTTGGCTCAGGTCTAGAAGAGCAAAGTAAATACGGAAATATAAATAAACATGTAATGGACATTATTAGATCACGTGCAGCTTGTGGCTAAGTTTGTGGTAGATAGTATCTTACTTGTTTCTATGTCCAAGAATATTCTAAGTTCCTTGAAAACTTTCTAAGTTTCTTGAAAACTTCTGTAAAGAACAGAAATGTGTAAACATGTTAAATAAAACAATGACTTTAACTTCCTCTTTGAAGGTGTATCCAAAGTAATAGAGAAAAAAATTACCATACCAATTGACATCGAAACATTTAACAGATATATATTCAAGTATTGTTAATTCATTTTCAGGTTGCATTTTCAAATTCCTGGATCTTAATATAATTTTTAAAAAGTGAAATCAAAAAAAATGGAACAAATAATATGTTCTTAGCTATAGTCCCTGTGCTATTTTCCATTTAGTTGGCAATCGCTAAGTGACTATCCAAGAATTCAAATAAAATATACTTTGCCTATTCAAGATATATATATATTGAATCCAAACATGTGCCAGCCACTGTGCTAAGCACTGGAGTTATACAGAAGCCAATTTGAACACAGTCTTGCCTCCATTAGGCTCAGATGCCCTTGGAAACAGACACAATGAACCTACCAAGCTAATTGTGACATACAATGTGAGGATGATGATGGAGAGGCACTGGAGAACCCACAAAAAATAATTGACCCAGTGGGGTGAAAGAAAAATGCAAGGAGAAGTATAGAATGGTTTGGGGATAAGGCCTTAGCTAAGTCTTTTAAAAAAATTATTGGGTGACATTGGTTAATAAAATCAATAGATTTCAAATATATGATTTAAAATACATCATATGTATATTGCATTGTGTGTTCATCACTCAAAGTTAAATTTCCTTCTGTCACCAAATATTTGATCCCTTTATCCCTATCTATCTCCCTCCTGCCCTCCTTCCCTCTGATAACTAGTAACCACTATCTGTGTGCAAGAGTCTCTGTTTGTCATGATTGTGTATGCTTTCCATTTATATCACACATATGATGAATTTATATGGTTCTTAACTTTTTCTGCCTGGCTTATTTCACTTAGCATGATAATCTCAAGATCCATTATATTGTCACAAATGGCAGTATTTCATCTTTTCTTATGACTGTAATATTCCATTGTATAGTGTACCACAGCTTCTTTACTCAACATCTGTCAAAGAACACTTTGGTAGGTTCCATGTCTTGCCATCGTGAATAATTCTGCTATGAACATCAGGGTGAATATTCGTCTTGTTGATAGCCATTCCAACAAGTGTGAAGTGATATTTCATTGTGGTTTTTGATTTGCATTTCCCTAATAACTAGCAATATTGAGCATCTTTTCATATGTTTGTTGGCCATTTGTATGTCCTCTTGGGAGAAGTGTCTGTTTAGGTCCTTTGCCCATTTTTAATTGAATTGTTTGTTCTTTTATTGTTGAGTAGTATGAGTTTTTTTGTATGTTTTGGATATAGTAGTTATCTGGCTAAATCAGAAATGGGAGCCAGAGTAGAAGATTCCAGAACAAGGAAATAATATGAAAAAACAGAACAGAATAACAAATAGCATAATGCATGGAAGCTTGCTAGCAACTGAGTTCTGGTGAACTTAATGTTGGAAAGTGATTACAGAGAGAGCAACAAAGAGTATAGGGGCTAGGTGTGCATTCTAAGAGGTTGAGCTTTATCTTTTATCTGTCAATGTGAGGGATTTAAATTGGATAAATGAAGTTCGAATTATATTTTGGTTATATCATTATGACTGTGTATTGAATGGAGAGAGTTTGGATACCTTAGAGATATTAAGGAAGAAAAAAGGAAAAAAAATGTTTGAAAATAAAGCAAGCAAGCTGATATATATATATATATATATAGCAGTTGATTAAAAGTGAATTAGAGAAAGAAAATTTGAGGACAACTCCTGGTTTCTGCTAAAGTGGATAGTGGTACTACAACGAAGACAAGGAACATACAAGAACATGCATGGGGTAAATCAGTTTTGTTTTGACTTTGTTAAATTTGGAATGCCATTGTGATGACAAATGCTCAGTAGGCAAATAAGTTTGATTCTGTATTTGAAAAAAAAATCTCTGGGAACTATAACTTGGTTAATTTTAAATATGTGGACAATCATAGAAAACATTTAAAAAGATTAGATTCCCAAAAGGGATTTGCCAAGTAATGTATTCTAGGGAACATGAAAATTTAAGAGTTATGTAGAAAATATGAGTTGTGAAAGAGTCAAAGAACTACAAAAGTATGAGAATCAGGAGGGTGTGATGTCAAGGAGCAGAAGCCATGGAAAGTCAGTAAATAAAGACTGAATTGTTTCCACTGAATTTAGAAATACAGAGTCATGTGTGAACTATGCCAGAATCATTTCCATAGAGAATTAAGAAAGCAAGCCTAATTGCAAGTAGTTGAGAAATGAATGGAAAATAAGATAAGAAATTCTTTTCAGTTAAAGAGAAGAAAAGAGACTCAATGGCAGATATAGAGAAAGTGGAGACAATAGATAACTTTCTTGTATTATATTTTATTGTATTTCTATTTTTGGTATTTTATTGTATTATAAAATATTATAATTTTTGTATTTCTAATATTGAATCATATTTAGAAAAATTCAATAGCCCTGGTACTGAGAACTATATATCGAATTACCTTTCTAACATTTTCTGTGGCTAGTCTTGGGTGTTTATTTTTCCACTATTTACTGAAAGATCATTTTAGCCAGTTTAAAAATTAGGAATTTTGTTGTGTTTAGTTAATATACTAATTTTGAATGTATTGATTTTTTAAATCTTGATTCTTCCTACTCAAAAACATTGATTACATTTTCTATATATTTTAGAACATTTGTTAAAATTTCAGTCTCTTTATAAAGGCTCTATCCATTTCTTGTTAAATTTATTCTTAAATTCCAAAGTTTTGTGCATGAAAAAATTTTTTAACTTTTTCCTTTTCTAGGACTGATAGAGATAATACTGCTTGGGAGAGGCATAAAATAAATTAAATAAATGTGTTCATATGTATAAAAATTAAAATAAGTGTATGCATAGTCTTTTTAAAAAGACAGAGAGTACAACAATTGCAAAGATCCTGAAATTAGAATATGACTCTGATAATCAAGAATCAGGAAGATGCCGATGACTAGAGTAAATGCAAAACTGATGAGAGAGAAATGAGAGATGCACTTAGAGTAGCTAGGTCATGTAGGTCATTGTGAGGACTTTGGTTTCTACTTTGAGGAGACTGGTAGAATAAAAGCAAGCAAGTCAATCATTCTTTACTGAGACACCTCAGTATACTTATTCACCTCTACACAGAGCAGGAGGGATCTGTGTGTGATTCAATTGCTTCAGCTTTATTATGTGAACTCTGACTTCCAGGGACTCATTCAGCCTGGGTTCATGTGTCTGGATCAGTTGTCCATTGCCAGGGCCACCATGGAATGCAGTACCTCACTGGCACAGACTCCTGGGGGCATTGGAGTCCATTTGGTTCAAGAGGAACTGACATATAGGAGTTGATGATGAAAGATAGGTCACTATCTTCCAGTTACCGCCTTCTGAGAATTCCTGTTCCAGAATCCAGAACTGTATTTATCTTGATCCAATTTCACAATGTCCTTTCATTCTCAACTTCCCATATCTCAAAAGAAAATAATAAAAAGAAGTCACAGATTAAAATGAAGTGATTTTTAAAATCTCAACACATAGCATTATTACAAGCATTTATCTGGTATTTTTATGATGAATTTTGTTTAACAAATGATATTGTTCAATAAACCATACTTTATTGTAACAATTGAAAACCAACAATCCCAAAAGCTTTAGCTCTGTACGATGAAGCTGTAGTTCAACTCTTCACAGAGCTGTCCAGACTGGGGAATCACACTTGCTTGAAATAATGAGTATGAACATAATCAAACCACTAATTATCAGCACTTAATAATTACACTTGCTATGCATTAATGTCAAAATTTTTAATACATATGGTTACCTCAATCCTCTAAACAAAATGTGATGAGCATTACTGATATTTTACTATTACAGAAGATGGGTTATATAGTGACACCCATATGTCAAGTGGCAGAGCTAGCCTTGTGTGACTCCAAATCCAGGGTACTTAATGTCTACTTATTGTTTACAAAAACCTTCCAAATAGGTGAAAGTACCCAAATCTAAAGGATACAGAACATTTGCAAAGAACTAGAGCTGTGTTACAAAATCTCAATTCTGGTTGACCTGTTGAGACACAGCGAAACAAAGTTGACCAGCGAAACAAAGTTTGACTTGTCTCAGTAAGATCGTACAGCTTTCAGTAGAAAGTTGTGCAGAAACAACTGTCCGCCCAAACCTCTGCTAGCATACTTCAGACCAAGAATTATATTTTTAGCTGCAAAATACTCTCTCTTTTAAAAATGCAGCTTCTAAATAAGGGCATTAACAGAGTCTCTCTGCCTTTCACTCTGTCTCCTGATCACAAAAAGGTATTACTTTGAAAACAGAGTGATAAAAAGAAAGTGAATGTACTATATTTAACTTCTCAAATGTGAAAAAAAAAGATGATTAATATAATTTACCATTATCATTATCCCTATTATTATCAATATTTGTGGACAAACTTTTCATGGTCAAAGTGTTTAGTAGGATATGATCTCTTACATTGAAAAGTGAACCTGTCTAATCTTCCTTTATCAGGTTAAACAGCTGGGAAAGTGTAGGTAAAAGCTAATTGCAGGTGATAGACATTCCTCTTTCCCGGCTAGCCACCACTTGCTCTTACTACACCTCAGTATCCTAGAATTATTCACTCTCATTATCAGTTTCTAGTTTCATGTCTCTACTATATTAATACCTTTCCATTTTTTACCCAGCTTCAGAGATTGGATGAATATACTATATCTACAAATAAAAAAGAAAGAAATCCTTGACCTGTGAAAGGAATAGTAAATGAATTGTGACAACCGTTATCTTTAATTTTTCAATACCTCAATCTTGCTACACGTTCCATTAGTGAAGGGCAGAGGAAGGGTAGGGAATGGAGAGTCAGTGGGAGGCAGGGTAGCCTGAATAATGTTTGTTCAGCAGTATATAGTTGTGAAGTATCTATAGGGCCCATATTTACATAAAAATTGTAAATCTAGAACACAATTTCAAGAAAATAACTTGTGTTAAGTTATACATTGGTCTGTTCATTGGATTGTGTAAGAAATACTTAGGGTGTAAGCTATAATTTTACAGTGGAGAGGAGATAATACCCATATATTGGGTCAAAGAATTGAGATTTCCTAATACAGAAGTATATCATTCAAGAAGTATATTGAACAATGCCACAAAAGACAGAACACTATAGCTTCATAAAAGTAGATCCAACAGACCTCAGGACTTTCAGCTTAGTTAGGATGGAGTGTACCTGTCAGATGAATCAAAGTGTGAAATCAAAGGCAAAGGTTTAGTGAAAAGAATATGCAATTGGGCTGCAGAAAGTCTATACTAATTTTTCCATTAATTTTGAAGAAGTATGAGCAAAGGCAAGCATGGTGCCTAAAACATAACTGGCATGAAATTATTTTCAGAATGAAGGAATGAATTCAAGTAAGGAAGTAAGGAGGAGCAACCAGAGCTAAAATGGGTTTTCTTGCTTGAAGACTTTGTTATGAAATAAGTAACCAAGTTACATAAATTCAAGCTATAAATTATTCAAACTAAAATTAAAATTAATTTTCTCCTGGTTTAAATTTTATTAATTTCTTAATAATAGATATTTTAAAATTATAAATTACAATATATGTTTAAAAACACTAAAAAAGGAATACAGAGTTTCAGTTTGATCCAAGACAAGCCATTAAGTCTTTGTTTTTACCTATTATTAACATAATAATGCCAACCCTTCTATTTCAAATAATCTTTTGATGGTTAAAAGAGATAAGGCTGTAGCTCCATAAGACATCACTTAACTTTCTTACTCTCCAAGAATTAGTATAGTCCTGGCACAGTAGCCAATTAATAAGTGCTTGCTGAACAATTCACAAATGAATAGTCATTCAGATAAGGGTTTTTAGTATCATTGGAAAAAAAAAAAACATATAGGCCACAAAAAGAAAAACATAAAAAGATCATTTGGATCTTTTAGCTTACCAGTTTGATTAACTCTTTTAGTTTTTCAGAATATTGGTCATTATTTCTGAGCTGATAGCATTAAAAAAAAAAAAAAAGGTCTGCAAATTTTACAAAAAAAAATTTTCTCTCAGTGGAGAGTACATTAAACGTCCTTGCTTTAAACTTTGGATATGGTCCTCTTCTAGGATGTTTGGAATCAGTGAATCTATCTACCTATAAGAATGAAAGAATTCTCTACTTTCATCAATGTGTTCTTTATCTCTTAAAGAAAAAAAAAAAGATTTGTAGATGACCATAAAGTTTCTGGCATATTAAATGGCACTAAAAGAGAAATTTTGTTAATGAAGAGAAATTTAAGAGAAAAGGAAAGAAAGTGAGATTAATGGTGGATATGAACAACTAGGATGAGTCAATTAAACTTAATAGAAAATATAAAAAGACTAGTAATAGCAAAAGTAAAAGGAGGATGTACTAAAAAACATTTTGGTGAGAAGTAAAATTTGGTATGACACCACTTGCTGAGTTCTAAAAAAGTCTTAAGAAGTAAGTAAACAAATTTTGATTGCTATAATTTTATGACAGACCTGTACAAAAACAACCAACCAATCAAACTAAAAGATATTCAAAAGCAACACTTCAAGAAGAACCACAAATGTCACAGATTTTTATAGTGAAAATTTTACTTCAGAAAGATTAAGTTCTCTTTTCTTTTTTGATCAGTCATTTCTATTGTTACTCCTGGGTGATATCGAAATCATTTTGATTGCAGTTCTGTGTGTTCCTCAAACACTTTGGTTATTCTTAACATCCTTATTCCTATATTCTTGCAGTGCAACTCACTTTCCACTCCGTGTATCAAAGACGATTTGATCCAGATAGATAAATGAATTCAAGCTTTTAAAATCATATAAACTACATCCATTATTTTGTTATTCACAAAATAACATGAAAATGTATTTTCAAAACCGCTGTCAATTATATTTCACATCATGGAATGTGTGAAGATTTGGGAAACCAGTGAAAGACAAACATTCCTAATTTTTAAAAGAGGAAAAACAATATTGATTTGTAGAAATTACACACATACACATATTATGTGTTAGTTTGTTAACAAGTTATCACAAACTGCATCACTTTAGACAACAGAATTCTATTCTGTCACAGTTCTGGGTATTGAAAAGAAAGATGTCAGCAAGATTGATTCATTTTTGGGGAGATAGAGGAGGAATCACTCTCTTGCATCTCTCTCAGCATCTGGTGGTTGCTAATAATCCTTGGTGCTCCTTGACTTAAGACACATCACTCCAATTTCGGCCTCCACTGTCATGGTGTTCTCCCTGTCTGTCAACCTGTGTCCAAATTTCTCTCTTATAAAGACACTAGTCATTGGATTAGGACTAATCTAGTATGGTCTCATCTTAACTTAATTACATCTGCAAAGCCCAACTTCCAAATAAGATCACATGCACAGGTAAAGGTAACCCCTGGATTTAGCAGATCTTTTTAGTGGATACACTACAATACACAACACAGTGCATTATCAATTTCAGGCAGATTTATAGTACAAATTTAAAAACTAAACAGTATGTGAGCATTTACAAAACGAGTGTGAATATTAACAATTTTGCATTCTTAAATGTCAAATCTCATAAAATGACACACTTCCCTTTCCTGATTGTTACTATGGAGAGATCACAGAAATCATGTGAACATTGTTTTTAACATATATTTAGTAGAAACTTTAATTTTCATTGCTGTGGCAAGAGCAAAAAACAGATTACAAAACAGAATAGTCTAAGGGAATTTTTAATTGGTTGAACAATTACAGAAAGTATTGATTATTGAATTCTTCATCCTGGAGATTAGTCTCTAGTAATGACCTAGAGGATTATTTTAATTGTCCCAATATTTGTCTCAGTGACATGAATATGTCATAAAAAAAGCAGGATTATCAAACTTTATATGACAAAAATCTAAGAAAAAGCTAACAAGGTAGGTTAACCGAATATAAACTTAAGTTAACCTTAATAGGCTACATCTGATTTTAGTTACAAGGCAGAATACTTTAATGAGGAAAATAAAATTATAGGCAAAATATGAATTTTGTTTCTAAAATCAAAAATCAGTTGTCCATATAGACACCATATCTGTAGCTTTTAAAGATCTGGTTTGATGTATTGCTTAAACATGGTTAATCAGATTACATTACCAAATTGCCATTGAATGAGTTTCTGGATAAGACCTTCCTAATTAGCCCTAAATCAGCAGGAAGTTCTAAAAAGAACAAAAAACCTTCGATTATAGGTGCTTTGGAGAGAAACAATTTTGTTAAAGCATTTCTGTTTTTTACTGACTTGACAATGTGCCAGAGAAGCTGTTTAAAACATAACAACATTTCTGTCTAGTCCGTCCCTAAAGAGAATCTGACAAGAAAAACTACACTCTGAAGCATACTGTTGCTGTATCCTCTTCTTGTGTAATGCTGCACACTAACAGGAGTATTTCCCATTGTATCTCCTCACACCGATTGGTTGGAAGGTAAAGTCTATCATCTTGGTTTATGTTAAAATATGAAAGTAGAGGAAGTCCTGGAATACTTTGACTCAGAAATTTTGAAGGCAGAAAGAGGATTAGGATCAAAAACTGTGGACAATTCTCCTATATAATTTGCTGGAAAAACCATCAAGCGTTACTTCACTTGCTGAGAAGAGCCCTCTTTCTCACCATGCTCATCTCCCTCCACACCCAACTCAGCCTGCCTCTTATTTTATCTTTGTGTATGCTTTGTTAAAATCTTTGGTTCCAGTTCCTATATAGACATTACTAGACTAAAGAACTGAGGTCAGAAAATAAAAGTCATCCACCAAATACTGATAATTATAATAATTTCTCTATATACAATAAAAAGATAGACTCCAGGTAACTAATGTTGGGATAATCATAAATATACTATAAGTAATTAATATGTCAATAAGTACAATTCAATTAGGCCTCATTAATAGAGCCATTATTGATATTTCATTACCATGTAAGCATCAGACTAAATATTAAAGGCAATTAATAACTCTAAGGAAGGAAATCTCAAAGTAAGGAATCTTAATCATGACAAACAGAAATAGCAAAAAAGGAAAGAAAGGTTGTTTCAATTTTGTAAGAAATATTTAAGGAAAAGTGTATAGCTACTTACAAAAACTTTAAAGTTTATTGAATTAAAGTAAGAAATATATTCTCTTTTGGAAGAAGAAAAAATAAAATCAAGATATGACAAAGGTTGTCTTGTGATATAGATTTAGTTTACAAAAGAGCTTTCCAACAGTTTGGCTTCTCTAATAAAAACTGCTTAAAAATGTTATGAGTTTGTGAGAATTAAAGTTCAACAATGACACATTAGCTTGTACTGGAACAACTCTCCCATTGACAACAATAAACTCTAGAAAAATATGAAAACGACTGTTTAACATTGAGAGCAGTCAAAATGGACAGAAATCTAGGGAATTCAACCAGTAATAGAAGGACTTAAATAACAGAATGAGATTCATATTTATACAGCCTTTCCTTTTCCCTGGGCATTCTCCAGGCCTCAGTGCAGGGCAGCTAGATCTCAAGCAGATGCCTCAGTCTTATTGACTTATGATTCAGTGAAGAGTTTTAAGGCTGCCAGAGTGATGTACATTTAGGTAATCTCAGAAGTAGGGTGACATAGAGGGAAGAACACTAATACCTCCCTATAAATAGCCCTCAAATCCTTGACTGACCATTAAACTATGCTTATGTTGGGAGACTTAAATGATTGCCAGCAGAAAAAGTGGCTGAAAGAACTGGACAGAGATGCAGTTGCTGTTACTGCAGGAGAATAGAGTTTTAAATTTGAGTATTAAAGAGTCTTGGTAAACCTTCAGGCATTTGATAGACCAGACTTTAAAAAGTATAAACCAAGGGCTCCAGAAGTTAATTATAATCAGCCTTCATGCTTGTCAGAGAATACTTAATAAACCTCAGAAGAAGAAAACATAATTATAATCTCTAATTACCCACACATCATGTACACAGTAATATAATCAATATAGAGCCTAAGAAAGAACTCATTATCAAAAAAAAAAATGCAACCTATAGAAAGATATTGGAATAAAGTAGTACAACAGCTATTATTAATGTTCAAGAATTTCAAGGAAATGATGGTCATAATGAAATAAACAGATATAATAATTTCAGCAGAGATGGAAGCTGTGAAACAAAAGAAATACTAAAACTGAAAAGTAATATAGATAATGGGCTTAACAAAAGACTGAAATAAAGTGAGTAAATTTTGAAGAATGATCCAAGAAAATAATTCAATTAGAGAGAAAAAAATTGGAAAAAGTAAAAAAAATCCTGGTGATTGTGAGCAAATAACATTGATTTAACATACATTTAGTTGACTCCACAGAAGGAAAGAATACGATAAAGAATGGATTAGGAGGTAATTTAAGAAAAAATAGTTGAAAGTTTCCCAAATTTGGTAAAATTCAACCTACATATCTATCATGCTCAGGAACTCCAAGTATAGTAAATACAAAGAAAACCACACATCATCTAAGACTAAATGCAGAAAAGCCAAGCTAAAAAAATTCATCTTAGAACCCAATAAACATATAATTCCCATTAGAAAATGCAAATCAAAACTGATGGGGAAAGAAAGAAAATCTGTCCAACCAGAATATTATATCTAGTAAAGACACCATTAAAAAAATGCACACAAATAAAGAATATTTTCAGATTAAAAAAAAAAAAAGCTAAGAGAATTTGTTTTCAGCTGCTTTGCAGTACAATAAATATTAATGGAAATTCTCCAAACTTGATGGGAAGTGACAATAGATAAAATCTATCTACCAGAAAAATTGTATATATGTGGAAAATATAAAAACTGTTTTTTTCTTCTCTAAATATCTGTAAAAAGACAATTGACTGCTTTAGCAAAACAATAACTATGTAATTTATAATTGTGTGCATGTAAAGCATGAAGCAATGGCATGTAGGATTGAGGAATCAAAAAGTGCTGTTGCAAGTTTCTTAATTTTATATGAAGAGGTACAATATTAACCCTAAGCAGATTGTGGTAATATAAGAATAGTAAAAAGAAATTAATGCAAAGAGTTGTAATAAGGAGGAACAGAACAACTAAAATGGAATTAGTACAGACAGTGATTTTTTTTTTTTATCCCCTTAAGTATTCCTGTTGAAATGTCTCAGAATATCAGAAATTTCAGAAAGAATGGGTTGAATCATTCTCCTTCCCCTCAAAACTATGATTTGGGGCATATGACACTAATTTTAATTATTTCTTTATTCCTCAACAATCAATATGTTTTCACGACAGATTGTGCTCTTGAATTATTTGTCATCTTGCATGTGCCAGTGTGGACGTTTGAATTTGTGAGCTCAATCTCTTGATCACTCTTTACAACTTAAAACAGAGCTAGCTAATCAGTAGTATTATACTTGGCTGTAGTTTTGGAAACTGTTTCTCTTGTTTTATGCTTTCATTGTTGTATATAACATTATCTCTCTACTTGGGTAACGTCCAATGAAAATTAACACTGAGAAATATAATTAAAAATATAGATCCTTCACGCATTACTAACAAAGGAATGGTAAACACACAAAGGAAACAGGAAAATTCACAGACTCCACTCCCATATGCCTTCTCCTTCAGAACTTCTCCCCATAGTGGAGCACTGCCAAGTACTCTTCAGAGATTAATCTAATTTACTTCCCTCCAGTTCTGATTCTTCGTAAGCAGGGACATTTAGATTTCTCCAGTTCCCGTCAGTGGCCACAGACCTTAAACCTCATTAGTTTGAAAAAAAGGCTTTGTGTCTAACAAGGGTAATTAATGAATGTATTTTTCTCCAAGTCAGACAACATAGGCAATCTTGCTCCCCTCTCTCCCTTCCAGTAAATTGGCCTCCTCCGAGCCTGTGGAAAGGGAAACAAAATGCCTGGGCCCTGCGCCTCAGCAACACTGCATTGCCAGGGCCAATTCCCCAAGCAGGGGGTGGGGATGGAAGCAGATGCAGAGAAATGGGGCTCTTGCGAAAGAGTGGTTTCTTCTCTTCCTTTGCGTGTTCAGTACTCCTCTCAGCAAAGTCCTTCCTCGCGGGGCTCTGAAAACTGCTTTTCCTTGATTAGAAGCAACCGTAGTCTTGCTGTTTATCTGTCACCTCAAATTAGAGCTGTTACAACTTGATATTCTTTATTTCACCCTCCCTCTCATTTTCTATTTGAAAACTGGCCCCAGAGGTGCCTCCCCTTCCGGACCACTGACAGGCTGGGTCCCAGAGCGGGGGTGGGGGGAGTCCGAGGTCCGGGGGACCGTCGCCCCGCAAGGCGCTCCGCGCCAGGACCACGCCCCTTCGTCCGCACCGCCCCTCCCTCGCGCTTGTTTTTATATTTGGAAACATCCTCCCCTTCCTCTCCCTTTCTCCGCCCCTCTTCCCTTTCTGCAGCGATCGAGACTGAACCCAGCCTGGAGCTGCGGTGCCGAGAGGAACAGCGGGCCAGGCGGTTAGTGGGCCGGCGCGGGCGGGCGGGCGGCGACTTGGGAAGAGGCTCGAGACCGGTGGGTGGGGGGCGCGCAGTGTCCTGGGCTCGCAGTGCCCTTACCGCGGCGCCGCATCCTCAGGTGGTTGCGGGAGTTCCCGGCGCCCGGCGCGCGTCCGCAGAGGGACAGGGAGGGGAACGCGCGGCGGACTGGCAGCTAGCCGCGTTTAGCCTCTGGCTGGTGTTGGAAGCTCCTGGGGCTTAGCGTCGCAGCAGCGGCCCGGGACATAGGGTGGCTGCTGGGACTCTTCAGCCTTGGAGAAACGCGCCCTGGGAGAGCTACTGCGTGCCCCGCCGCTCTGCCCCGTTTTGGCGTCTCGTTTGGAAGGAAGGCGCGCTGCGCAGGGCGGTCTCGTCCCAGCATGTCTGTCCCGTTGACCCGGTCCCGCCTCGTGGGCTTCGCCAGCGTCTTGCCCACTATTTCTCTTTCTCGCAGCTCTCACCGACTCAGGCAAGCGGGTAAAAAGGTTTAGAGTATCTTCTTTACATGCTGGGAGAGCGGAGGGCCGGGGTTACAGGAGATCCCTGTCTCAGTTACCCCTGAGGGCAAACTGGGGAGATGTGGTTTATTCGGGGTGTACTTGTATCTATGAAATAAGACGTGTATTTCAAGACTTAGATTTTTTCTTCCATTTATTTTTAATCTTGTTTATCTTCTCTTAAGATCTACAATTTGAGTTTTGAATTTTATGTTGCGTATTTAAAATATAGCTACCTAAACTATAATGCACTCAGGTTGATTTCCGCACCTACTTAAAGGGTATAGATTCAGTATTTTTAAATTGGATATTGCAACATTAGGATAAAAAATTAACACCCATCTCTCTACTATCATGGTAGTTATTCCTGAAACAGTAGCATCATTTCCATTAAATCTGGAAAGCCAAGACTGCTCATTCGTACACTTTGTGACATTGTTGTTGATTATATAGGCAGGCGACATTAGGTGGAAGAGCGTATTAACTTTGTGATTAGAAATACAGTGATCATTTTTTACACATAATGTGATTGTATACCTTGAATTGTTCAGGAAACTACTAAAAATCTCATTAATAAATAAGAGATTTTAGTAGTGTTCAGTTGCTATCTACTGTAATTTAGTTCTTATAGATGTTACATAAACTAGAAAATACAATAGAAGAAACAATTTGGCATAAAATAACACAAAATTGAGAAATAAACCTATTTAAAAAGAAAAAATCCTAGGGACATATGAAATATATTAAATGTACTATGAGAATATATAGGTAAAAATACAAAGAAAATACATTTATTAATAAAGATATTTATCTACAAGGATGTAATAAATTAAATCCCCAACCAAACTGTTTTTGTTTTTAAAGTAACTGTTTAGCTCATATGGGAAAACAAACACTTGTCAGGAAGATTTCACTTAAAAGAAAAATGTACACATATGTGAAGACTTACTGTGTAATAAAAAGTATTTATAAAACTAAAGTGATTTAAAGGCAAAGGAAGAAGTAATAGACCTATTGCGGGACAAACCAATGAACTAAAGAGACAGATTTTAGAATAAAAGGAAGCTGACATTTGATAAGCATACATTTTTAATGAGAGAGGTGCGGAATGAAAACATTTAATTGATAATGGTTGGACAGTCAGGTATTTATTTGGAAAAACTAATAATGAAACAGGAATTTTCACTCAACACACCGCTGTAATCTAGACGATTTATTAATTTCAGTCTAAATATATGAAAACTAAAAGTAAAGGTAAAAATCTGATGAATATTTGTGAGCATGGCGTATGGGGAAAAAAATATTTTGAGGTTGATACCAAAGCCTAATGCCAATTAGGGACATGATTTCTTATTACATTGTATGAAAAAACATACAAATAGGGAAATTAATAGAAAAAGAACTAATTTTACTAATATGCCTAGAACTCTCATGAATTACTTTTAAAATTAATCCAGTTCACAGAGGGGAGGGAAAAGGGGGAAGTAAAAAAATAAAATGTTATATAAATAGAAGTAAAAAGAAAGTAATCTAATTGAACAATAAATGAGTGCAATTCAAAGCAAGAGGAATACAAATACAGTTTGAAAGACTGTCACTAGTTACCAGAAAAATGCAATTGAAGTGAGACAATTTTTGCCTATTTTACTGATTTTGAAAGTCTGCTAATACTCAGTATCATTGAATAATGTGATGAGAGAAATGCACTCTTACAACTGGTAGTGGGAAAGTATTGGTAAAGTTTATATGATGTAACTATTAAATTTTTCAAATATTCATTTGCTTACTGGAATTTTTCATGCTCTAAGTGTAAAAATAAACATATGTCAAAGTGTTCACGTAGGATTATTGGTAATATAGTAAACTTGGAAACAATTCTGTAAATATGGATTTCAGATTTGGTTACATAATTTTGGTATATTCAGTGTAACGTATACGGTTTTAAGCATATTTATAGCTTTAATATTCTAACTTGGAAATATGTCCAAAGTATATTCTAAGTTGAACACACAAGAAAATTGAACACTGTATATGTTTATACACACATATGTACAGTAACAACATTTTTGTAAATACTGAATTATCTGTATTCATGTTCTGTTAACATAGTTCTGTAATGCATAGTTCTATGCATGTTTATAAGGAAAAATGATGTTATAGGAAAAATAGTAAAGATCTTGAGAGTGTAATTAGTAATTTATATAGAACAGTTTCTTTCTGGATATATTAATTGTCATTCACCATGGAAAAAAAATATGTTCTATTCACAAAGCGTTCCAAATTTTCATTTACTTTCTATTTGACTATCTTCTTCCTTTGAAAATCCCTTCTTTATTTTCTTCTTTGATATTGATTGCTATGATGTTTTGTGTAAGTATACAGTTGAAAAGTTTTGCCTGAGGGATTTCACAATGTTAACTTCTTTATAAACAGGAAATGCAGGAATGTTCATGCTCTGTATATTTTCGCAGCATTGTACCAAAATTCACCTCTACAGTATTCATTTTTCAGGATGATGCTATCCTTTAAAAAGGAAAACATCTAAAACTAAACTATAAGAATAAAAAACTCATGGCAAAAATGAAATAAAAATAATGACAAACCATATAAACACAAAAAGAAGCTAGCAAACAGAAAAGTGGACAAATGACAGGCAATTCACAGAAATGGAGATGCAAATGACTTAAACAATAAAAACTATTCAACTTTATAAGATATGAAAAATAAAATAGTTTTGCCTTTCAGATTGGCAATGACAAAAATTGTGATAAAACATCACATTAGTGGGAGGAGAGAAAAAAATGGCATAGATGATAGAGTCTCTGTTCATCCCTCTGGCAACGAAATCAAAGTTGTGATGGAAACAAGGAGCAGCAGCAAGGAAAAATTGCCTGGGATCTAGATGAACAAGACATACAACTAGGGAGAAATCCAAGAAATCATACTGTGACAGCAGAAGGTAGGATGGGGCGAGGATGTGGGTTTGCCTGGTCACGAGCGGCTGAGTGAGGAGGCTGCGGCTGCGGCTGCGGCAGTGGCAGATGCCTCTTAAAGGGGCTGCGTCAGTGAGCGGATTTTTGCAGTAATGGACCTGTTTGCTCTGAGCACCAGTGCCTATTTGGCTGTGTGCAGGGGGCACAGTTCTTACAGGGAAACATTGTCTGAGTGAGGGCCAAAGCGAGACTTGCTCGGTACAGAAGTGCCTGTGATATCCATTGTTCCCTATTGAGTCCTTCCCCTACCAGTGCACCGGACACAGCACACCCATAGCTGTGACATCATCAAACTGGATAACAGAGGGCACTCTTCCCAGAAGATTCCCTGAAACTCCGCCTACCCCAACTCAGGCCCCACCCAAACCACATCCAGGTATATCCTCAGTGAGTCTAGTGCTCCTTGCTGAGACTCACACTGGAGGCAGCTGGTCTTGGTTTCTGGTGTGGCCTGTTGAGGTAACTTTAAGCACAGCATCTGTGGACTGCTTGCTGAATCTTAACAGGTGGCCTTGGAGGGGTAGAGATTTGGGCTAAATTTGGCCTGCAGCTGAACCCTTCTCAGAACTGTACCACTGGACACCTACTTTACAAATCCGCACTAATAAGACTGACAGACTTAGGAGTTTTGCTTAGTACATAGAAAGTCGGAAAGGCAGCCAAAATGTGAAGACAAAGAAGCAGAAACCATAAAAGAGAACAGAACAGAGATCCAGAATTAATGGAGTCAAGTAATCTAACAGATGCAGAGTTCAAAACACTAGTTATAAAGATGCTCAGTGAATTCTGGGAAAGTGTGGAGAACAACAAAGAGATAAAAATGGAAATGGAAATTATAAAAGGAAACTGGTCTGAAATGGAGAATACATGATCTGAGATGAGAAGTATTTTAAATGGAATAAATAAAGGAATAAACAAAGTGAATAAAGAAGAGGATTGAATGCTATCTAGAGGACAGGACAGCCAATCAGGACATTCAGTTAGACTGGCAAGAAAAAAGATGCCAAGACTATAAAAATAAGGAAGATATGGGACACTGTTGATGCTCCAAATATTCATCTGATTGGCATAACAGAAGAAAATCAAGATGTCAAACAGCTGTTTGAAGAAATAATGATGGAAAACTTCCCTAACTTGATGAAGGAAATGGACATAAAACCCCAGGAAGCTCAGAGAATTCCAAAAATCAGGGATCCACAGAGGCCACACTAAGACACATCATAATTAAAATACCAAAGGTTAAATAAAAAGAAAGAATATTAAAAGTAGCAAGAGAAAAAAATAATTACTTATAAGGGAACACCCATAAGACTGGCAGCTGATTTCTCAAAAGAAACTATGTAGGACAGAAGGGCTTGGCAAAAAATATGACAAGATGAAGACCCAGGATATACAACCAAGAATACTTTATCCAGCAATTTAGAGTTGAAGGACAGATAAAGAGCTTCCCTGATAAAAATAAACCAAAGAATTTATCACCACCAAGCCAGTATTACAGGAAATGTTGGAGGGACATCTTTAAGAAGAAAAAACATGTATCAAAAACAGGAATAAAGAATGGTAACAACTACATTCCTATCAATAAGTACCTTAAATGGAAAAGAATTAAGTGCTCCAACCAAAATATAGAGTGGCTGAAAGGATAAGAAAACAAGAGCCCTACATATGAAAGGAACAGGATGGGAAAAGATATTGCTTTGATGGACCTAGAAAGTATTTAAATCAGAGAAAGATAAACACTATATGATTTCACTTATATGCAGAATTTAAGGAATAAAAAGAACAAATTAATCAAAAACAGACTCACAAATATGGTGGACAATTTGGTGATGGACAGAGGGGAGGGAGGTTTGTGGGGCTAGGAGAATGGGGTGAAGGGTTAAAAGTACAAATTAGTAGCTGATGGATGGTCACAGGAATGGGAGCATGACATAGGGAATGCAATTAGTTAGCATTAATACGTTGGCTAGGTGGAGGGTCAGGGGAGGGAGGGAGAAATTAGGGGGATCATTTTTCTAACTATAGATGCCTAACTAATGTACTGTATACTTGAAACTAAAACTTTAAAAACGAGATTAAAAAAAACTGTCACATTAGTAATGGTAATATATGTTTGGCATGTGAATTGATTCAAATATTTTGACATATAGTTTGACAATATATGTCCAAAATAAAAATGCATGAAACTTTGATCCAGCGATTCTGCTCCCAAGAACTTAATACACAAGGACACAAAGAAGTATATTTCAACATTGTTGGTAATAGCATACATTCAAAAACAATTTAAATTTTCATCATTAAACAGTCAATTAAATAAATTGTGGTGCAGCCATTAAAAAGAATAAGGTTACATGAACTGAAATATAATCGAAATCAAGAAGAGATACAGAAAATGAACCTCAAAACGAGACAAAATTATATAGAAGACTGCAGTTTGTATTAAAAGGCATATATATTAGTTTGTGTGTACTTAGAACATCTCTTGGAGAACACCAAAAATCTAGTGTCTGTGATTGTCTTTCGAGATGGCAGATGGGAGTCTAGGGGTTAGCAGTTTTGGGGAGTCCTGGAAGCCCTGGACCTCAGTTCTTGGTGTCTGGTTGACAAAGAATTGAAGGTAGATGCCCAGAAATTGATTGTATGGAAGCTAGCTTTATTAAAAGCAAAAGTACACTTTTAGAAGGGAGAAAGTACACTTTTAGAAGGCAACCAGGAGCAGTCAGTGTTGAAGATGAAATAGGCTCACTCTGAAAAGGGAGAGCAAGCTGCCAAAAGTGGTTATCCTCAAAGACTTCTGCCAAGCAAAAGTCCACCCTCAGATGAGAGAGTGAGCAAGCTCAAGGGAGAGCTGCTGCATTCTGTTGTGGGTTTGAGGATTTTATCTATTAATCTAAGGGGTTGAATGTTCATGATTTTGGAGAGTCACTTTGTGGAAAAGTGTTTCTCCACGCCCCTCCCCTCCTTCCCCAGAATTAAGGAGACACCTTTTTTCTTACTATGTTTGGGCTTTTCAGAACTGTCATGGCATCAGATGCATGATGGGTACAACCTTAGCTGCAATGCTAATTTATTATTGTATAAAGAAGAAAGGTGAATTCTGGGTCACACCAGGTGTTCTTCTGCGCATGCCTATGTTGACTGTTGACTTTCCCTATCCCCTTTATTTTCCGCTTTAGCACGAGGTTTTAGACTACAAAAATGCTTCACTACATCAAAGCTATTCAAGGCTATTTTCATTTTAGTGGCTCTGGAGAGGGGTCCTGATGTAATTCCTAACTAATAGGAGGCATCTTTAGTTTTTGTGGTATAAATGTATGAGCTGCTCGACTGCTTGATTTATACCAGTGTTTGCAGATAACACCTATTTAAAAATACCTGTTTTTATAAGTGTAAGTTTTCTTATCAAAATAAGATTAATTTTAGGTCACATGACTTCCTTTTTTGCTAGTTTCTAATACTAAGTTAACCAGAAAAATGACACAATAAGGCATTATCTGGTAACTTCCAGATCATAATTAACATGGTAATGTTTTCATAAATGTATTATATAATCATCATAATGATATTATTTCTGCTTTTTTATGCGCCAAGTAACAATAACATTTCTCCCTTGAAAGCTAAAATATCAGGAAAGACCTGATATTCTCTTTAAATGATTTAAACTAATTTATTATGTTTAAAAAAGTTATCTGTAAACTGTGGTTATCAGTTTGCTCACATTTAATTTCAGTCTTTTATATTAAAGCCAAATTACCAATTTTCAAAATTCTTAACACTTGTTAAAAGAAGGAAATAGCCTTCTGTTTATTAATAGCCTACCATAGACATTCTGTTTGGAAGAAATCCTGGTGTGACTAAAATATAGAAAATATAGGCAGACATCAATTAGATTTTGCCAACATTTTCATTTGCTCATAGTGAAAATAAATCATAGTTTCAGGTTTTCTTACGGGATTGATTTCATGCAAATATGTAATTAAATAAATATATATTGTGCATACAGTTCCAGTGAAAGATTCTGTATATCTCTGGGACAGTTCTGCATATTTTATCCAAAAGTAACAGACCTAGGTTTATCTTGTTAGTACAAACCTCTATAATTTCTTTTTGAGTAAGATAGTTTCTTAATTCCAGCCTGTGTGATAGCAACCTATTAAGTTACCAAAAATGTAGAATGACTGAATCTTTCACAATCATTGGACTTTAATTCATTCATCTTGAACTCATTCAACTATCTAGTTCCCTAGTAGCCAGTAAACCAATAAAACTACTCAATACAGCATACCACAGGAACCAAGATTTTGGTTTAAAGTTTTTAAAGAGAATTATTAGAAGGGTGTGTAAAACTTTTCATCTTTGATGAATCTAGGGTCTTTTTAGTTACAGATTCACTACAATAGAGTAGATTTCAGTTCTATTCTTATTATATTTTTTTCAATCAGATTATATTTACATTGTACAAAATGTGAAAGAAGAAATATAGTTTATATTTTAGCATATTCTCTCTAGATTTTAAGTACTTTTTAACAAAAGTACATTTTAATTATCCAGATTGGCATGTTAATAATTTTTATAAAACTATTTGTGACCATCTTTTTTAAGAAAATATAATTTATAATGTTTCACTGTGATGTGTTTTCTTAACTATTGGGCTAGATATTTGTGTAGTCTACAATAAATTACAGTTTCTATTCTAGATACCTTTTATGAGAATGAGAATGTATTACTTAAAAATATTACGGCATATTTTGGATTTCTTTTGAACTTTAGTGAAAATTCACTTGGATTTACAAATGAGGTTTGAGGGAAAATTTACATAGGTCTTTTTTCATTAGTAAATTGAATTTATTAAATATGATTTTTAGAAGATAATTTTTATTTAAATGCAGAAGGGATGTCATGAATCTGTAACTGTGGGAGTGGAGGGTAGTGAGAGATACATCAAAATTCCTTGGGAAATGGTTTTGAATTTCATATACTTAAGAGAAAGAAGTCCCCTACATTAGTAGTTCTCAAAGTGTGATCCTGAACCAGCAGCATCAGGATCACATGGTATAATATGCTCTAAGGCACATTTGGAATTGTACTAAATTTCTTTTATACACCTTCCTTCCTTTCTTTGAGAATCATTATACAAAATTCTTTTAGGTTTCATAATTTTTGTGCAGGAAGGAACTTTGGAAACAAATTTGTTCAAACTTTCATACTTGGGTACTTGGCACTTGTCCGTATAAGTTTGGTGTGTGACTGAAAGCTCTCTATGAAATATTTACATAGCTTTTCAGTTAACATGAAAATTTTGCAATTTTTACACTCACAAGAACAAACTCAACTATATTATTTAATAATATATTTAGCAGATTTGACTTTCTTAAATATTCTTGGTAATAGTGGAGTTTAGGAAGGCAGAAAATGTACATTTATTTTGGAAATAATGAACATCAAATGGTTGAGCTAATATTTGGAAAATCTTTGTAAGAGCATTGCATGTACTATTAATCATTCTTTCAAAAATTACCACTATGTCAGTTACCTTCGAATAGCATTTTAAACAAAAGTTTTTTTTTTAAAGCACACCCTTAATTTAATGTTATAGTCTCAGAGTATTTACTTTAAAAAATACCTTAGCAACTTGACCCAATTTAAAAATCTATACAAAATACCCCTTTTAAATTTGGCTACAGATGGTGTTAATTTTTACTTCATTTTCTCAATTGTTTTCATATTTTAACATTGGGGGTTTATGTACTCCTAAAAGTTTTGAAAAAAGTTTCCCAATAGACAAGTTTTGCAAATTTGATCATTTTCCAGATTTCTGAAATCATTTTTTTTAGTTTATAATGTACCTAAATATTATATGTTTCTATATTTGAATAATTAAATATGCACAGGAGAAAAGATATTTAATTACTGGAAACAATTATTTTTCTTCCCCAGCTTGGTTCTGATGGCAGTGATAGACCCTTACCCAAGGAAGGAATAATAGGATGTATTTAAACAAGTGATGACTATGAAAGGTGATGAAGTGGGTTTTTATGGGTTCATGATGCTGTTTTGCTTTGTGATACCTATGGAAAGCTCTTAACCTAAGCTATGTGTGCTGTATTTTTGCAGCAGATTTCTTCATTGTGCGAAGAACTGACCCTACACATTTGGATTCTGATATAAGATCATTGCAATAGCTAAATCCCAGAAAGCTATTGACTGATTAAATTACCATGATGCAATCCCATTTTTTAAGAGAAGGAAATCTGTTTATATATTTGATGATTCTCTAAATTTCAGTGAACAATATAAATCAGTTTGCAAGTAGAGAATAAAAGATGGTACTGGTAATAGTTCAGCTAGACAGAAAGTTACATTAACTGTTGTTGGTATTCAGTATATGATAAGGGCAGTCTTGCAGGAAACTGCTATATGAATTTGGGTTTCAAAGATCCTGGAAAATATACATAACTTCTGGAGAGCTCACCATGTTTAGGACCTGTTATTTTCTTTTAGTTCAAAATATCTTCTTAATTTTTTGAGACATCCTGTTTGACTGGATTATTTAGAAGTTTTTTATTTCATTTCTGAGTGTTTGGCGATTTTCCTTTTATTATTCAGTTAGTGATTCCTAGCTATATTACATTATGGTCTGAGAACAACTGTTTTGATTTTAGTTCTTTGTAATTTTTAAAGGTATGTTTTATGACCTATATATGGTTTTCTGGATGAAGTTCCCATGTGTTGAAAGAAGAGGCATTCTGTTGTTGGGTGGAGTGTTCTACAAATATTAAAGTTGGTTGTTGATAATGTTTTAGATTTTTAGTATCATTGTTGATTTTCTCTCTGCTTTTCTATGGATTTCTAAAGGGGAAGTGTTCAAGTCTGGCTATAATTGTGGACTTGTTTCTTCTCTCAATTCTGTCATTTTTTGCTTTATATATTTTGAAGTTCATTGGTAGGTACAATCACATTTAGGATCACAATGCCTTGGTATATTGACTCCCCCTTTTCAATAATGGCCCTCTTATCTGTAGTAATTTTCTTTGCTCTGAAGCTACCTGTGGAATGTTAATATCCAGCTTTCTTTCAATAAATATATGAAGATATATTTCAGATATAAAATTCACCCATATAAAGTTTATTGAGTTTTATTGTATTCAGAGTTTTGCTGCCATTACACAGTCTATAATTAGAACATTTTTATAATTCCAGAAAGAAACCCATGCTCAATAGGTCATTTCACATTCCTGTGACCCTTCCTCCAGTCCCTGGCAACCACTAATCTACTTCATATCTTTGTATACTTGCCTATTCTGGATAGTTCGTGTAAGGGAATCATACAATTTATGATATTTTATGCCTGATTTCTTTCACTTAGTTAATTCAAAGTTCTGAAATTCAGTTTGTAGCATTTACCTTTTATGGCTGAATAGTAGTCCACTTTAGGGATAAATTACATTTTAAAATTTATCCATTCGTCAGTTGGTGAACATTTAAATTTTCACTTTTTGGTATTTCAAATAATGATTCTGTGAATATGTTTTTTTGATATTTGTTTTCATTTTTCTTGAGTATGTACCGAAGCATAGAATTGCTGGGTCAGATGTTTAATTGTATTAACTATATTAAACTCTACATTTAATCTTTTTAGAAACTGCCAGACTTTTCCAGAGCAGCTGCACCATTTTACATTCCCACCAGCAGCATATGAGGATTTTAATATCTCCACATATTTTCTGATGCTCATTATTGTCTGTCTTTTTTAATTATACCCATCCTAATAAGTACGAAAAGTAACTATAGTTTTGATTTGCATGTCTTAAATGGCTGATAATGTTGAGAAACTTTTTATGTCCTTATTGGCCATTGATATATCTTCTTTGGGGAAGTGTCCAAATCTTTGGCCATTTTTCAATTGGGTTATTTGTCTTTATTATTGAATTCTGAGGTTTCCCCCCCCTATATTCTGAATAAAAAATCCTTCACCAGATACATGATTTTCATGTTTTTTATTTTCTTGATGGTATTCTTTGCACTACAAACCTTTTTTAATTTTGATGAAGTCCAATGTATCGATTTTTTGTTGTTATTGTTGCTTATGCTATTGATGTCATATCTGTAAACCATTGCCTAACCCAGGGTCATAAAGATTTACTCTTATGTTTTTTGTGTGGGTTTTTTTTTTTTTTTTTATTTCTTAGTTTTACATTTACACTTAGGTTTATCATTTGTTTGTTTGTTTGACATAATTATTTTGTAGGGGGGATTATAGAGGCCCAAATTCATTATTTTGTATGTAGATACAAAATGATACAGTTTTCCCAGACTGTTTGATGAAAACATTAGTCCTCCCTATTCAATGGTCTTGGCACCAAATTCTGTTCCATTGGTCTGCGTGTCTATCTTAGGCCAGTACCACATTGTTTGGATCACTGTAGGTTTGTAGTGAGTTTTGAAATCAGGAAGTGTGAGTTCCCCATCATCTTTGTTTTCAAGATTATTTTGGCTCTTAAGGTTTCCTTTAGTTTCCATGAGAATTTTATGTTTAGCTTGTCAGTTTACAGAAAAAGACAACTTAGATTTTGATAGGGATTATGTTGACTCTGTAAATCAACTTGGGGAATACTGCCATCTTTAATATTTGGCTATTGAATAGCCAGTCCATGAACTTGGGATGTCTTTTCTTTTATTTAAATCTTTCAATTTTGTTCAACATTATTTCATAGTCTTTAGTGTATAAGTCTTACACTTCTTTTTTGAAATTTATTCCTGAGTATTTTATTCTTTTTGATACTCTTAATAAATGTAATTGGTTTCTTAATATTCATTGCCAGGTTATAGAACACAGTTTACTTTTGCATATTGATTTTGTGTCCTGTGTAACTTGTTTCTTCTAATAGTTTTTTCGTAGATTCCTTAGGAACTTCTGTATATAAGATATGTCAGATTTATATTATTTCCAATCTTCTGGATATATGCCTTTTATTTCCTTTTTTTTTTTTTTTTTTTGAACTTAATTGCCTTGGCTAGAATCTACAGTACACTGAAATAAAAGTAACAGCAGACATTGTTGTCTTGTTTTTGGTCTTAGTGGGAAAGCATTTACTCTTCCTCTATTGAGTCTGATATTAGTTGTGGGATACTTTATAGTTGCCTTTTATCAAATTATGGGGGTTTCATTTCATTTCTAGATTATTGACTTGGTTTTCTTTTTAATCATGAAAAAAGTACTGAATGTCAAATACTCCTGCATTTGTTGAGCCGATCATGTGGTTTTTGAACTTTATTTTTATTATTAAATTTTTTCTTTTATTTTAATATTACACCAACATTTAATTACTGGTATATATCCCACTTGGTCAGAGTGTATAATACCTTTTATATGTTGCTGGATTCAGTTTCGTAGTTTTGTGGAGGATTTTTTGTGTCTGTCTTCGTAAGAGCTATTAGTATAACTTTCTTTTTCTTGTGATGTTTCTGATTTTGATATCAGGGGTATAGAGGTTCATAGAATGAGTTGGGGTATGTTCATCTTATTTTTTAGGTGAATTTTTGAAAGATTGGTATTTATTATTAAGCATTTGTTAGAATTTACTAGTGACGTCATCTGTTCCTGGAGTCTCTGGGAAGTATTTTGATTACGAATTTAGTCTCTTGCTACAATTCTATTTGGTTTTCTATTTCTTCCTCAGAAAGTTTTTGGTATTTTATATCTTTCTAGTAATTTGTTCATTTAATATAATTTATCTGTGTTTTTTGACATATTTCATATTCCCTTATAATTCTCTTTCAATGTAAATTTGATAGTAGTATGCCTCCTTTTGTTCATGATTTTAGTAATTTAGATCTTACCTTCTTTTCTTCATTAGTCTAGCTAAGGTTGTTTTGTTGATCTTTTCAAAGCAACAAATTTGGTTTTGTTGATTTTTTCTCTGTTTATTTCAATTCTCTATTTCTACTCCTATCTTTACTATTTCTTCTTGCTTACTTTGCTTTTAATCTGACCTTTTTTTTTTTTTAGCTGGAAGTTTGGGTTACTGATTTGAAAGCCATCTTTTTAAAAATGTGTATTTACAGCTATAAATTTGCATCTAAGCATTGTATTAGCTGTGTCTCATAAGTTTTTAGCATTTTGTCTTTACATTTTCATTCATCTCAAAGTGTTTTCTAATTTCCTGCATGAATTTTTTGCTAGCCTATTGCTTAGTTAGAAGGTCATTATTTATTTTCCACATATTGTAAATTTCCCAAATTTTGTTCTGTTGTTGATTTCTCAATTTAATTCATTTGTTTTTCAGAGAACATTTTATATTATTTCAGTCTTTTAAAATTTATTGATGTTTCTTTTATGGACAGATGTATGATCTATCTTGACGAGCTTCCATGTGCATTTGAGACTATATTCTGCTATTGTTGGTGCATTGTTAAATAGATGATTTTTAGGTTTAGGTGGTTCATAAAATTGTTCAAGTTTTCTATTTTGTCATTGATTTCCTGCCTGGTGAGTCAACTAGTTTTGAAAATGGGTTATTGAAGTCTTGAACTATTATTTATGAATTGCCTGTTTCTCCCCTCAGTTCTGTTTAGTTTGTTTGTGTATTTTAGGAAGCTGTTGTTTTGTGTACAAATATGTATAATTGTTACATTTTTTCTGATGGATTGGCCTTTTAATCTTTATGAAATATCCTTTGTAACATAATAGTTTTTTGTCTGAAATTACTATAGTCACTGTACTTTTTGGTTAGCACTTACAAAGTGTATACCTTTCTGATTCTTTCATATTCAATCTTTTTTTTTTTAAGTCTAAATTAGGTCTCTTGTACACAGCATATATAGTTGGGTCGCATTTTTTATTTTTAATCTGTTCTTTCAATCTCTGCCTTTTGAGTGGATTGTTTAATCCTTGCCCATTTAAGCAATTATTACTAATAAGGTAGGATTTATGTTAGAATTTTGCTACTTGTATTCTGTATGTTTTACAATCCAACTTTCTTTACATGTTTGCTTGCTAAATCTTTTCTATCTTTTTTCCTTTCATCTACTTTATCATTGAAGTGAGTTTCTTTTATAGACCGTTTAATTGGGTCATAAAAAAATATACTCATCTGACAATCTCTACCTCTTCATTGATATGTTTAGTACATTACATTTAGTGTAAATATTAATGTTTGAATTTACATATTCCTGTTCTTTTTCCTTATTTTGCATTTCATTTCCTTTCTTTTCACAGTATTCTCATAAATTTATGTTTTACCACTATAATTGGAATGTAGACATATTATCATCATTTAGATCACTTTACACTTCTCAATTTAAATTATAGTTGTCTATGTCTTAAACCTGCATACGTTGTAAATCCCCTTGGACAATATAATTTTTGCCTTCAAATAGCAAATGTATTTTTAAATAATTTAAGAAGACCAGTATTTGATTTACCCAAATATTTACCATCTCTGTTGATTTTCTTTCATCCCTGATACTCCAAATTCCTTCTGCTGTTTCATTTCCCTTATATATGAAAACTTCCTATGTAAAGCCCTCTTCAGCAGCTTCAGTGGCAGCTAATTCCTTTAATTTTTTTTATGGGTGAATGTTTTTTATTTATCATTGTAAAGGACATTATTTCTGGATAAAGAATTCAGCACTTAAATATTCTTCTGCTTTTGATATTCTGATGAGAAAATCCACAATCATTGTCATTTTAATTCTCTAATTAATGTGTTGTTTTTCTCTGGGTGCTTTCAGGATTTTTTGATTGTCTTTTTAGTTCCTAGACATTTGTTTATGATGTGTCTGGGAGTGGATAGCTTTACTTTATCCTGTATGATGTTCAGTAAGCTTTACATATCCATAGGTTTATATTTTTATGCCAAATTTGGAAACTTTTTATCCATTATTTCTTTAATTTTTTTTTTTTTTGCACTGCATTATTTATCCTGGTGTGTAAAAGTCTGATCAGCATGACTATTAGAACCTTTGGTAGTGTCCTGCAGATTGGTAAGGTTTTGCTGATTTCTTTTAAATAATTTTTGTCTGTGTTCTTCAGACTGGATCATTTCTGTTGATCTGCCTTCATGCTCAATAACTTTGCCATGTAATCTCCATTTTTCTATTGAGCCTATGTAATAAATTTTTTTTAAATTTTTAAAAATTTTTCTTTACTTCTTCATGTCTTCTTTTTCCTTTTTTAAAATTAAGTTTATTGGGGTAACATTGGTTAATATTAATTATTAATTTTCAGGTGCACATTATAATTTGACATCTGTATATTCTGTTACGTGTTTACCATCCTTCAGCTACCATACATTTGATCCCCTTTACCAGCTTCACCATCCCCCAATATCGATTCCTTTTACCCTGTCTGCCTCCCGGCTTCTCCCCCACTATACCCTCTGGTAACCACTAGTCTTTAGTCCATGTCCATGAGTCTCTGTTTGTTTGTCCTGTTCATTTGTTGCTTTTATGTCTGTATCCCACATGTAAGTGATATCATGTGATTTTCAACTTTTTCTGTCTGGCTTATTTTGCTTAGCATGATTATCTCAAGGTCCCCACATTGTCACAAATGACAGTAATTCACCTCTTCTTATGGCTGAGTAATATTTCATTGTATATATGTACCACAGCTTCTTTAGCCACTCATTTATCATAGGACACTTCGGTTGATTCCATGTCCTGGCCACTGTGAATAATGCTGCTAAGAACATCAGTGTGCAAATATCTTATCGGATATGGATTTTCAAGTCTTTAGGGTAAATACCCAGTAGAGGGATTGCTGGATCATATAGTAGATCTATTCTTAGATTTTTGAGGAACCTCTATACTGTTTTTCATAGTGGCTGTACCAATTTGTAGTCCCACCAGCAGTGTTTGAGGGTTGCTTTTTTCCACATGCTCTCCAGCATTTGTTATTACTTGTCCTGTTGATTATAGCTGTACTAACAAATGTGAGATGGTATCTCATTGTGGTTTTGATTTGAATTTCCCTAATAGCTAGCGATGTGGGGCATTTTTTCATATATTTGTTGGCCATTTGTATGTCCTTTAGGGAGAAGTGTCTGTTCAGGTTCTCTGCCTATTTTTTGATTGGATCATTTGTTTTTATTGTTGTTGTTGACTTGTATGAGTTCTTACTATATTTTGGAGATTAGCCCTTCTTGGAGGCATTGCTTGCAAATATATTTTCCCATTCAGATGGTTGTCTCTTTACCTTGTTGATAATTATTTTGTTGAGCAGAGGATTTTTAGTTTGTGTAGTCCCGTTCATTTATTTTAGCTTTTACTTCCCTTGCTTTTGAGGTCAAATTCATAAAATCCTCTTTAAGTCCAAGGTCCTTGAGTTTAGTGCCTATGTTTTCTTCTATGCATTTTATTGTTTCAGGTCTTATATTCAGGTCCTTAATCCATTTTGAGTTCATTTTGGTGTATAGTGATACACAGCAGTCTAGTTTCATTCTTTTGCAGGTGGATTTCCAATATTCTCAGCACCATTTATTGAAGAGGCTTTCCTTTCTCCACTGTATGTTTTTGGCTTTTTCGTCAAAAATTATTTGCCCATGTAAATATGGGTTTACTTCTAGACTCTCGATTCTTTTCTACTAGTCCGTGTGTCTGTTTTTCTGCCAATCCCATGCCATTTTGATTACTGTAGCTTTGTAATATAATTTGAAGTGAGGCAGAGTAATGCCTCCAGTCTCATTCCCCCGCCCCCCCAGGATAGCTTTGGCAAGTCAGAGTCTTTTGTACTTCTATACAAATATAATGATTTTTTGATCTTTAAAAAACGCCAACGGGATTTTGATGCAGGGATTGCATTAAACCTGTATAATGCTTTTAACTGTGTTGATTCTACCAATCCAAGAATATGGACTATCTCTCCATTTCTTTGTATCTTCTTCAATTTTTTTTCATAGGGTCATTTAGTTTTTGTTGTATAGGTCCTTCACATGTTTTGTTAGATTTATTCCTAGTTAATTTATCTTCTTTTTGCATTTGCAAAAGGAATTATTTTTTCCACTTCTTTTTCTGATGCTTCATATTAGAATATAGGAACGCTATGGATTTTTGAATGTTGATTTTGTATCCAGAAACTTTACTGTATTTGCTTATTGTTTCTAGTGTATTCTTGTGGAGTCTTTAGGGTTTTCTATATAGAGAATCATGTCGTCCACAAATAGTGACAGTTTGACTTCTTTGTTTCCTATTAGGATGCCTTTTATATCTTTCTCTTATTTGATTGCACTCAGTAGGACCTCCAATGTTATGTTGACTAACAGTGGCAATAGTAGACAGCCTTGCCTTGTTCCTGATCTTAGAGGGAAGGTTTTTAGTTTTCACCATTATGTATAATGTTCGCTGAGGGTTAGTCATATATGGCCTTTATTATGTTAAGGTACTTTCTTTCTATACCAATTTGTAAAATATTTTGGTCATGAATGGTTGCTGTATCTTGTTGAAGGCTTTTCTGCATCTATGGATATGACTGTATGATTCTTGGTTTTTAATTTGTTTCTGCGGTGTACCACATTAATTGATTTGCGTATGTTGAACCATCCCCGTGCCTCTGAGATGAAGCCCACTTGATCGTGGTATATAATCTTTTTAATATGTTGCTTATTCAGTTCACTTGTATCTTATTTAGGATTTTTGCGTCTGTGTTCATGAAAGAGATTGGTCTGTAAATTTTTGTGTGTGTGTTATCTTTACCAGGGTGATATTTGGTCTAAAAAAAAATGAGTTGGGATATATTGCCTTCTCTTCGATTTTTTGGAAGAGTGGGAGGGAAATAGGTTTTAAATCTTCTTTGAATGTTTGTTAGAATTCACTGGTGAAGCCATTTGGTCCTGGACTTTTTCCTTTTTGGTAGGTTTTTGATGGTTGTTTCAATTACCATACTGCTGATCGGTCTATTTAGGTTTTCCAGTTCTTCTTGATTCAGTCTAGGAAGGTTGTATTTTTGTAAGTACTGGTCCATTTCTTCTAGGTTATTAAATCTGGTGTTTTATACTTTTCATAGTATTCTTTTATGATCCTTTATATTTCTACAGTGTCTATCGTAAGTTCCCCTCTTTCATCCCTGATTTTATTTTTATCCTTTCTCTTTTTTCTTTAGGAGTCTAGCCAGGGTTTTGTGAATTTTATTAACCTTCTCAAAGAACCAAATCTTTGTTGTACTTATTTTTTCTATTGTTCTTTATTTTCAGTTTCCTTTATTTCTGCTCTAATATTGATTATTCTTTTTCTTTGTGACTTTAGGCTTCATTTGTTCTTCTTTTTCTAGTTTTTAAAGATGAAGCTTTAGGTCATTTATTTGGGCTCATTATTATTTTTGGAGATAGGCCTGTTAATGATATGAACTTTCCTCTTATGACCACTTTTGTCGTGTCCCAAATGTTTTGATATGTTGCACTATCATTATCATTTGTTTCTTTGTATCTCTCAATCAATCTCTAACCCAGTTATTCTTCTCTGACCCAGTTATTCTTCAGTAGCATGTTGTTTAATCTCCATGTATTTGTGGTTCTTCCCGATTTCTTTTTGCAGTTGATTTCTAGTTTCAAATCGTTATTATCAGAGATATGGTTGGTATGATTTCAATTCTCTTATATTTCTTAAGGCTATCTCTGTGTCACAGTATGTCGTCGATTCTTCAGAATGTTTTATGTGCACTAGAGATGAATATATAAGCAGCTGTTTTGGCATGCAAAACTCTGTAAATGTCAATTATGCCCAATGGGTCTAATATGTCATTTAAGGATGTTATTTCCTTATTGATATTCTGTTTAGATGATCTGTCCATATCCATCAGTGGGGTATTTAGGTCCCCTACTGTGATAGTGTTTTGGTCTGTTTCTCTCTTTAGTTCCGTTAGTAATTGCTTCACATATTTTGGGGCTCCCTGATTGTCATTTTGTTTTAGGCGATCTGACCCCTTTTAGTATTTCCCGTAGTGCAGGGCTCACAGTGGAGAATTCCCTCCATTTTTGAATGTCTGGAAAGGTCTTAATTCTTCATATCTAAAGGAGAACTTAGCTGGATACATTATTTAGGCTGGTAGTTCTTTTCACTTAATAGTTTAAATATTTGATTACATTCCTTTCTGTCTGTAAGGTCTGCACTGAGAAGTCGGACAATAATGGGTTTTCCTCTGTAAGTCACCATTTTCTTGTCCCTGGCTGCCCTGAGAATTCCGTCTTTGTTGTTGATTTTTGACCATTTTAATATAGTGTGTCTTGGTGAAGGCGTTTTGGGTTGAGATAATAGGATGTTCTGTTGACTACTTGAATTCCAAGCTCCAGCTCATTCCTTAGATTTGGGAAATTTTGGTCAACTATTTGTCTGAAAATGCTTTCTAGTCCCTACTCCTTTTCCTCATCTTTGATAATGCCCATTCTTCTTATGTTTCATCTCTGGATGGGATCAGCTAGTTTTTGTATTTCTTGCATTCATTTAAGTCGCGTAATTCTATGCCTGTAAGGTTATTTTCTGGAGATTTTTCTCTTTCTTTCTGAGATGCCTGGTCACCTTGGTCGTTCATGGTGTTTAATAGCCTGTTTCTCTTCCTGGGCATTAATGGAACTGTATTCTGTTGGTTTTCCCAAAAGAAGATTTTTGGTATAAAAGTCTCTCTTTAGCCTGCTGCAAAGAAGGTGCTTTCTTTTGGTTTCCAGTAGTTCGTGTCTAAGCCTCTTGGATCCCAGCTTTATATAAATCCTGTCTTTTTTATTTTCTTGTAGATATTTAATCACACTTGCTACTCTCAGTTTCTGTCCCTGTCAGTGTTAGCAACAGTTTCAGTAGCATTTGCTCAGATTTCCCTGGGTCTCCAGGGTGATCGGTCTTGGATGGTATGGGGAGGGCCCCTCTGGGTTGGGAGTTGGGGGCTGTGGCTCAGCCTTGGTTTTGCAACCAGGTCCGATAAAAATCATCTGTTGTTTCTTTGTGGTCCCGTCCCACTTCTCTGTTGTCTATCCTAATGACTGGGCCCTGCTGCAGGATGCTAGAAGTTCTAGCACTTCCAGGCATGGTGATCAGGGAAACCGTTGCACCTTCACCCCTTCCCCTCCTCCTGTAAGGAGCTCTGGCGGCTATGGGAGGCAGCTTCTTTATTTCTACAATTCCACTGCTCCACACTAGGGGTTTTGACCTGTGGTAACTCTTATGAACAGATCCCATGCTCAGAAGTGCTGGTGTGCAGTTGAGTGTTTTTTGTTGAGTTTTAGATGTTCAGCTTATTGTTGTTTCAAGGGGAGAGATTTGAGGACATCTCTCACTCTGCCATATTTCACAGAATAAAGTTTTTTTTTTTAATTAAGGCATTTACATTAGTCTTTTTTTAGACATCATGCTATTATTATACACTTAATAGTCTACAGTACAGTGTAAACATACCTTTTATATTCACTGAGAAACCAAAAAAAAAAAAATTGACTCACTTTATTGTGATATTTATGCAGTTGTCTGGAATCAAACCTGCAAGATCTTCCAGGTATGCCTGTTCTTATATTTGAGAAGTAATGAATATTTTATTCTAATTTTTAAATGTCTTTAATATAATTTAATTGCCTTCTTTTTAAAGTTTATTACTAGATAAATGCATATGAATAATATAATTAACGTCACTATCCCAAACCAAAAGCAAATCATGTAAGCAATTAAGCTGTATTCTAACTTGTCTTTCATTTAGTTACAAAATAGGAAAAAAGATTTCCAGCAACGTCTCCATTTTCTTTCTCTTAGTTCTTTCCATTTTGAACCTTGTTACAAACACTCATAAAGTCACATCTGGTAAAACTCACTAGTGGTAGAAGATGGGAGTTATTGATGTCAGTTTGGATCCAGTATAAAGTGTATGTATGGATGATCAGTAATATATGTCAAATGTTGAATAGCCAGAAACTCTTTTATATATTACATTTGAATACACACATTTATTCTTGGTCTCTTTACCAGTTTTATTTTACTTAGTAAAATTGATAAATGCATATTTATTGAGGATTAACTATGGGCCAGCCACTGTTTTAAGTGCTATCCAAGTGGAAACATTTAGTCCTCACAACAGTTCCGTGCAGTGCATTCAACTGTCATTATACCTGTGACACAGGATAAACCAAGAATAGGATGCTCACTAAAGATCACACAGCTATTAGGGTGATACCTGACATTTATCCATCTGAACTACTATCTTTGCAGTCTGAAGTGTGCCAGATTACACCATTTACCAGCCACCAAATCTTCTTGCCCTCTAGGTATTCTACCTTCTGTACAAAGGATGTCATGTCATCTAAGTTACATATTGAATCTAGATGAAGGATTATGGTAGATGGACTAGGACTTTGCAGAAACTGTTTTTCCTGTCCTTACTAAGAAACAGAAGGAATTATACAATGACCTCCTGCTTCCTTTTTCTTCTCTCACAGCTGAAGTCACTGGAGACAGGCAGAGCCCAAGGTTTGACATTACATGTGCAGGTTTCTAATCCTTGTACCTAGAGAATTACAAGTAACACCCACGAACTCCATGCCGGAGGTCAGGACACATTCCATCCATTAAATAGTCAACTGGAAAGAGCTAACCATCAATTTCTGTGATAGAAGTTTCTGATATCTGTGGTGCTCTAGACCTTGTGGTATTACCGAGCTTTGCTAGCATGTTCCTCCTTACAAAGGCAAAAATTAGGAGTGAGTATATAACACAGCTCCTGTGTTGGATGCAGCAGTTGTTATCCATGTAAATGCTGTCTTGCTGTAAGACACCATTTACAATATCAGAGCTGCTTTGCAAAGCAGCAAACCACAATTTTATCACCCTCATCCTATTCAGCCATGACTCCTTTCCCTCTTTAAATGCCCATCAGCTTAGATTCTCCTCTAGGCAGCCTAAGCCTTGAAAATGCCAAGTCCTCTGCAATTAAAAGTTCCCTGGACCATGCAGCACTAACCTATTATGAAGGCACTTTTCAGTTTTCTACTCTGATATCCATCTGATATAGTCAAAAGTCAGCCTCCAAAGTATGACGGACACTTTTTGCCCTTGATAAGTGATTAGGAAATCTGAAAACAATTCACTGAATATTAAGGAAGAATTAAGTTAAAAACATTCAGGCTTTTAGCAAGTGCAACTGGAAATTATCCTGCTTTATACATTATTTTGGATAAAACTATACTGTAAAATTTATAAGAAAAGGAAAGGAATTTAGCATGATGAAAAAAGAAGGAGGGAAGTAAAATTTCTTTTTACACCTACAGTTTGTAAGGCAATGTATAGGTGTATTTTTACTTTGTTTAAATTCATTGATATCACTTCCTTTTAAAAACATAGTTTAAAAATTTTCGAGATTGGTGTATTTTTTCAAGTTGTTATTCAATCATTTGAATAAGGTTTGAATTCTAATTTCTGCCTGGCATGACTGAGAACTATTATTTTTCTTTATACTGTATTAGTCCCAAACATACCTAATCATAAGGATCACCTAGGATTGTTATAAAAGTAGAGATTTCAGGCCTAGACGTTTGTTTGGGTTTATGAATTCTGTATTCTTTCCTTCAAGTTTTTGTTTTGAAAATAAAAATATTCAAATATCTGCCTTCACCTAGATTCAGCAATTGTTGAAATTTGTCACTGTTGTGCTATGCTATACCATTCACCACTCTTGATAGTTGAATAGATGGATGAATGGAGGATAGATGGTAGATAATTTGGCCCCTTTCACTAGGACACTTAACCTTTCTAATTAGCTTCCTTCATAGTTCCTTGACAGTGTTTAATCCCCAGGCTTAGTGTGGAAAGGAATAGATGTTTAGTTGGAAGGTTACACTAAACGTAGAACTGTTAAATGATTCTTTTTTATTGTGAAACTGTTGTGCATATGAATAATGCATATTTAAATATATGTACCTTTTAAAGACTAATAAATAACCGATCACCCTTTTTCTCCACCACCCTGTTAAACTAGAACATTAGCAGAAACTTCAAGCCCCACGTGGGCCACCGCTAAACATTTGCCATACATCTCTTCCATGTGACCATTTCCCTAAATTTTGTGTTATTCCCTTTTTAAAGTTTTTCCTCATCTATGTATCAGAAAAAAGTGTGCATTTTCCTGCTTTTGAACATTTTTAAATAGATTCATATTTATCCTCCAATGGCTTGCTTTTATTTTTTTCAGTATTCTAAGTTTGAGATTCATCTCTATTGCTGTGTTTGGCTGTACTTTGTTTTTACTACATTAGAGCAGGTCCTCAAATAAGGTCTTTCTGTTCAATGTCATTTTGTTAAAAATGTTGATGAGGTACTGTAGGAACTTAACTCTTGTTTATATTGATTAGCCTATGATAAAGTTGGTTTTGTTGTCCATCATTTGGCTTAAAGTCACAGAACCTATCTATGAGTTAAGCAAGGACCTTCTGTGTACTGTTGTATCATATGAATATACCAGAATCAGTAGACCATTGACGGACATTTGGAATGTTTTTAGTTTCTTTTAATATGAACAATGTGTTAAGAACATTCTTGTACATAACCTTTGTGTACATGTGCAAGAGTTACTTGAGATTATGCTCCTAGGAACATCCACAATTTAAGGTTCTGAAAGGGTGTTGTTTTTGTAAATAATAGAAGCTACCATCATTAAAGAAATAGAATCGATTCCTTGAATACTTTTTAGTTGGCCTGCAATGGGATCTGGATTTTTGGTATGTTGCAGAACATTTTTTACTGTTAAGACACATGGGACACTGTACAACTAAGTTCCAGAGGTGAGTGAGTGGAAGTTGTCTAAGACTGGTAGAATTCTAACCACCTTGTGCAGGCAGTCATTTGAGCTGGGAATCTACATACCGCCTTATGCCATGATGACATTCCCTGAGCTCAGTATATTGATTAGTCATATGGTGTTCTTATGCTTCTTTGGTATACCGCTCTGTATTGATGACTTTCTACTCTTCTTGAGCAACACAGTGATCACATCCCGTACTTGATCAACTGGATGACACATTGGAAAGAACTTGGACTTTGGATTTAGAAGTCCTTGAGTTTAACAAGGTTAGCCATTTACATACTAGAGAAATGCTGTTTTAATTAGAATAATATATAAAAAGTGCTCCATTCTTTGCCTGACATTTGATATGCATTAAGTAAAGTATAGTCCTGCAGATGTTCTTGTTATTTCTCATCGCCCAGAATTCAGAAGGCTGAAATACTGAAATTCCTTTCTCTGATACTCTTTTCTTCTTTCATGAATGAATTAATGAAATTTCTCCCCTATTTCTTATTTCAAATTTCATCTCACCTTCTAGTTTACTTTTCTGTGTTAGTCTTATAATGTTCACACACACACATTATTGACTTAAATGTTTAACATGTCTTCTTGTGGTCTCTTCTTAAACACAACATGTTACTGATTTGAACTTCTGATTTCTACCCTCCCCAGTCCCCACCATTTTTCCTCACCTTCCTTTCCAGTTCAGTTAATGGTGTTGTCATCAACTCAGTTACCCTGGCCTAAAACTGAGACCTATCCTTGACTCCTCCCTTTAACTTAGTAGGTTCTGCTTCCAAATCATGCCATGCCTTTGACCACATCTAACTCTCTATCCCTGTCTAAGCCAGCATTAGCTCTCATCTGTGTTACTGCTGCTATCCTTGTCTCTGCTCCCTGACTGTACTCTTACCCTTCAGGATAAAAGTATGAATCAGATCTGATCACTGATTAAAGCCCTCCAAAGACTACACAGCTACAGTTACAACAGATTCCATTTTCTCATGGCCTTTGGGTAAGATCAGACCTCTGTCTCTGTTCCTTTTTACCATTGTGAATCTTCTTGATCCACCATGCCTAGTCAGACCTGACCTCTCTCTTCCTTGACTATACCAAGCTCAGTGCCACCCCAGAGCCTTCACTCTCACTTTTCTGTCTCTCTGGAACTCTCTTCCATGTTTTTGGTGTAATGTCTTCTTTCATAGTTCAGATAACTCAGAGGTCACTTTTCCGAGACAGGCTTTCTCTGACCTTTCTGGAATTTTCCATTCATGTTTTTCTTAAACTGTTTCTTAAACCTTTACTTCATAGCTGTACTATTTAAATTTAATCTTAAATATTTGTTGACATGTTTTTTAAATCTTACTCCACTTAAATGTAATATCTAGCAGAATGGCTTTCTGGTTTACTGCTATATTTCAAACATCTAAAATAGTGCCTGGTACATATACATGCTTAGTAAATATTTCTTGAATTAATGAGTGATGGGTGAAAGGCAACTGGAGGTCAAAAGAATCCCAGAACTTGTTTACATGTATCACTAAATAAGTATATAATGTATATAATGTCTGAAAATGTTTTTACTTTTCAGGATTAATTGGGAATTCTTCAAAATGTCAGGTAAGTTTTGTGAATACATTTTAATATGCTTTATTTCCAATGTGAATTGTGTGATTGCTATCCTTAAAAATTGCAGTTTATTTAATTTCGAAGTTTTTTTATGTTTATTATTTGGAACAGATGAACATTCCTATCTATCTTTGATAGAAATAATTAAAAGGGATTTATATTGGCACATATGTACTGAAAGACCTCTAACATCTATGGGGAAATCTGGGCAAAGTAAGGAAAATCTGCAAAAAGAGGTAGTAGTAATAAATAGCCTGCGATGACAGCCTGCTTTTGTAGAGGAGTGCTCGAAAGTAGCCTCTGCATTTTTCAAGCAATGCAAGAGATGACAGAAGGAGAGAAACCACATATATGGGATTGTGTGTTTTTATAAGATAAAAAGTCAGTCAGTTAAGAGATTCAGAACTTTTTCCTTGTAATGAGTCTAGGGAGGGAGAAATTTCTCTTATTTCAAGAGGCTGAAGTATAACATCATGAAAGGACTTCATTATCTCCCTTGAAAGCAATCGTGGTGACCTAGGTGGAGGATGAGTCACTGGAGATGTAGACTGAACCACTCTTATTGAGCTTTGTGTGGCACCACTGGTTTTTAAACCATTTAGTATTCATCATGCTTTGTTTTGAATTTATTTAAATAGCCATCTTTTAAATGAGATTCATGAAAAATCAGATTTACTCTATGACTTCTTATATATACTAGGAAAAAGAATTTTCAGCACTGTGCAAGGAATTTATGTAGCTAGGAACCAGCATCAGGTCAGCTGAACTACTAGCATGAAAGCATGTTGCTTTGATCGTAGGACAATATAATTGCTGTGTTTTATTTTGTAATCTATATTCTAACTGAAAATTCATTCAAATATATTAAGGGTTGAATGTCTATATATAAAAATTACTTTTTATAAGAAATATGAGTTGTATTTTATATTGGTTATATGCATTGATGCATACTGAAAGAAAAAATGACTATATTCTGTTATCATCATTTCAATTGTAAATCACATGCCCTCTCTTTCCCCAAAGGTGTAGACCCTGCAGCTCCTAAGGAACCTACAGATGAAGTAGAAAATCAGATAAAGTTACCTGACCCAAGGCCTATGCTCCTCCTGACTACAATTCCCATTTCATACCAGGTAGGCTAATAGTCAGAAAAGATCTTTCTCCTGTATCCAGAAAACCATACTAATCGTTTAGATTGCTTTTACTTTTTATTCCTTATTTATTTTATTTTATTTTATTTTTTTTAATTTATTTTTTTTAAGTGACATTGGTTATCGAAATTCTAGTAAGTTTCAGGTGTGCATTTAACAGTAAGGAGCACATATATGCATTGTCTGTTCCCCTCCCATAGTTAGATTTCTTTCTGTCAATATATTATTTGACCCATTTTACCCTTTCTACCTCCACCTCCCCTTTATATTGTCCATGTCCATGAGTCTCTGTTTTTTGTCCTGTTCATTTGTTGCTTTTAGGTTTATATTCCTCATATAAGTGATATCATGTGATTTTCAACTTTTTCTGTCTGACTTATTTTGCTTAGCATGATTATCTCAAATTCCATCCATGTTGTCGCAATGGCTGCATTTCATCTCTTCTTATAGCTGAATAATATTCCATTGTATATATGTACCACAGCTTCTTTTTCCAATAGCTTATTGTAGGATGCTTCAGTTACTTTTGTATCCTGGCCAATGTGAATAATGCTATGAGCATCGGTGTGCAAATATATTTTCAGATATGAGTTTTCAAGTCTTTGGGGGTAAATATCCAGTAGAGGAATCAATTCTTGGTTTTTTGAGGAACCTCCATACTGGTTTCCATAATGGCTATTACCAATTTGCAGTCCCACCAGCAGTGTATGAAGGTTCCGTTTTCTCCGCATTCCTAACACTTGTTATTACTAGTCCTATTGATAACAGCTGTTCTAACAGGTGTGAAATGGTATTTCATTGTGGTTTTGATTCGCACTTCGCTAATAGTGATGTTGAACATCTTTTTGTATAATTATTGGCCATTAATATGTCTTTTTGGGAGAAGTGTCATTTCAGGTCCTCTACCCTTTTTTTGATTGGATCGTTTGTTCCTTTGTTGTTACTGATTTGAATGAGTTCTTCATATATTTTGAATATTAGGCTCTTATCGGAGGTATTGCTTACAAATATATTTTCCCATTTGATGGTTGTCTCTTTACTTTTGTTGCCAGTTCTTTTGCTGGGCAGAAGCTTTTTAGTTTTGATGTAGTCCCATTCATTTATTTTTGCTTTTACTTCCTTTGCTTTGAAGTCAAATTCAAAAAAATTCTCTCTAAGTCTAAGGTGTGTGAGTTAGTTCCTATATTCCCTTCTATGCAACTTATTCTTTCAGGTCTTATACTCAGATCCTTTACCCATTATGAGTTAATTTTTGGTGTGTGGTGATAGACAGCAGTCTAGTTTCATTCTTTTGCAGGTGGCTTTCCAGTTTTCCAGCACCAATTATTGAAGAGGCTTTCCTTTCTCCATTGTATGTTTTTGGCTCTTTTGTTGAAAATTATTTGCCCATACAAACCTGGGTTTACTTCTGGACTCTCAATCTTTTCCACTGTCTGTGTGTCTGTTTTTCTGCCAATACCATGCCTTTTTGATTATTTGTCACTTTGTAGTATATCAGGCAGACGGATGCCTCCATCCTTGTTCTTTTTTCTCAGAATGGCTTTGGCGATTCGGGGTCTTTGTGTTTACATACAAATCTGATGATTTTTTTGTTCTATTTCTTTAAAAAATGCCCATGGGATTTTGATGGGGATTGCATTAAATCTGTATAATGCTTTAGGTAATAAGGTCATTTTACTCTTTTGATTCTTCTAATCAAGAAACATAATATCTTTCCATTTCTTTGTATCTTCTTCGGTTTCTTTATAGGGTTTTATAGTTTTCATCATATAGGTTCTTCATATGTTTTGTTAGATTTTTTCCTAATTTTTCTTTTGTTGCATTTGTAAAAAGAATTATTTTTTTCCACTTCTTTTTGACTTCTTCATTTCCTATGTGGATGCCTTTATATATTTCTCTTGTCCGATTGCAGTCGCTAGGATTCCAATGTTATATTGAAACAGTGATGTTAGTGGACAGCCTTGTCTTGTTCCTGATCTTAAGGTTTTTTAGTTTTTTCACTATTCAGTATAATGTTGGCTGAGGGTTTCTCATATATGGCCTTTATTATGTTAAGGTATTTTTTCTTCTATACTGATTTTGTTAAGTGTTTTGATCATAAATGGATGCTGTATCTTGTCAAAGCTTTTTCTGCGTCATTGATATGATCACATGATTCTTATTTTTTAATTTGTTTATGTGGGTGTATCACATTAATTGATTTGAATGTATTAGACCATCCTGTGCCCAAGGATGAATCCTGCTTGATCGTGGTGCATAATCTTTTTATTATGCTGCTGTATTTGGTTTGCTGGTATCTTATTTAGTTTTTTGCATCTGTGTTCATGAGAGATATTGGTCTGTAGTTTTCTTTTTTTGTGTTATGTTTACCAGGTTTTGGTATCAGGATAATATTAGCCTCATAAAATTGGGAATATTGCCTCCTCCTCGATTTTTTGGAAGATTTTGGGAAGAATAGGTATTAAATCTTTGAATGTTTGGTAGAATTCACTGGTGAGGCCATCTGGCCCTGGACTTTTACTTTTTGGTAGGTTTTTGATGGTTGTTTCAATTTCCATATTGCTAATCTGTCTATTTGTATTTTCTAGTATTTCTTGATTCAATCTGGGAAGTTTGTATCTTTCTAGGTACTTGTCCATTCTTATAGGTTATTATAATTGGTGTTATATACTTTTTCATGGTATTTCTTGTATGATCCTTTTATTTTCTGCAGTGCCTGTCATAATTTATCCTCTTTCTTCCCTGATTTTGTTTATTCGTGTTCTTTCTCCTTTTTCTTTAGTGGGTTTAGCCATCAGTTTGTCAATTTTTAACCTTATCAAAGAACCAGCTCTTTGCTGCATTTACGTTTTTCTATTCTTTTTTTCAATTTTATTTAATTCTGCTCTAATTTGATTATTTCTTTCCTTTTTGCTGACTTTAAAATTTATTTGTTCTTCCTTTTCTAGTTTAAGATGAAGCATTAGGTCATGTATTTGGGCTTGCTCTTGTTTTTTGAGATAGGCCTATAATGATATGAACTTTCCTCTTATAACTGCTTTTGCTGTGTTTGATATGTTGTACTATCATTATCATTTGTTTCTGTGTGTCTCCTGATCTCTCTTTTTATTTTTTCTTTGACCCAGTCATTCGTCGGCATGTGTGTTAAATGTCCATGCATTTGTGGTTCTTCCCACTTTCTTTTTACAGCTGATTTCCAGCTTCAAAGCATTATGATCATAGAATATGATTGGTGTGATTTTAACCCACATATTTGATGAGGCTATCTCTGTGTCTCAGTATGTGGTCAATCCTTGAAAATGTTCCATGTGCACCAGAGAAGAATATATAGGCAGCTGTTGGGGGATGAAAGGCTCTGTAAATGTCAATTATATCCAGTTGGTCTAATGTGTCATTTAAGGATGGTATTTTCTTATTGATTTTCTGTTTGGATGATCTGTCCATATCCACCAGTGGGTATTTAGGTCCCCTACTATGATAGTGTTTTGGTCTGTTTCTCCTTTATTTCTGTTAGTAATTGCTTCATATATTTTAGGCTCCCTGATTGGAAGCATAGATATTAATAAGTGTTATTTCTTCTTGATGCATTATTCCCTCATTATCAAGTGTTCCTCAGTATCTGTCACCTTTTTTTTTTTTTGAGGTTTATTTTCATCTAATATTAGTAATGCTCCCACTTTTTATGAATGCCATCACTTGAAATATTATTTTCCATCCTTTCACTTTGAGTACGTAGTTAGTTATCTTTGAGCCAAGATGTGTCTTCTGGAGGCAGAGTGTGGTTGAGTTTTGTTTTTTTGATTCATTCTGCAACTCTGTGCCTTTTCATTGGTGAGTTCAGTCCATTTACATTGAAGGCAAGTATTGAATATAAAGTTTTTCCTATAGCCATTTTATCTTTTGCTTTCTGGAAGCTCAGTGTCTCCATTGTTTCTTGTCCTTGTCTGTCTGTTTTGTTTTAGTTAGTTTAGTTTAGTTTAGTTTAGTTTAGTTTAGCTTAGTTTAGTTCAGTTTAGTTTAGTTTTGGTTTGGTTGGGTGTTGTGGATTTCCCTTCTGGTTCTTCTTGTTTTATTTTTATACTTCAGTTCAGAATCTTTGGCATGTGGTTACATTACAAATTTGTAGATGATAGTTTCATATATATAGTAGTCCATTCTCTGCGTGTGCCTTATCTGCATTTCCTTTGTGATTTTGGATCTTTGAATCCTCCCTTTCTATCATTGTTGTCTCAATTTGTCCCTATTGTATGCTGAAATGTTCATTACTATCTTGCTATAGCAAATCTCTTCTTATTGTTTAAGCTTAGTAAGGGTCACACTTCTCTGCTTTTATGTGCCTGCTATTCGTCTTACTCATAGTTATGTATTTTCTGTGTGTGTCATTTTGTTTTAGGTGAGTCGACCCCTTTCAGTATTTCCTGTAATGCAGGCTTCGTAGTGGAGAATTCCCTCAATTTTTGTATGTCTGGAAAGGTCTTTATTTCTCCTTTATATATATATAGGAGAGCTTAGCTGGATACATTATTCTGGGCTTGTAGTTCCTTTCACTTAATAATTTGAATATTTTGGCTTGTAGGGTTTATACCGAGAAGTCTGACAATAATTCTTTATAGGTTACCATTTTCTTTTCCCTGGCTGCTCTAGAATTCTTGTCTTTATCATTGATTTTTGATAATTTTAAATCAGTGTGTCTTGGAGAAGGCCTTTTTGGGATCAAGATAATTGGGTATTCTTTTGACTTCTTTAATTCCAAGTTCCAGCTCATTTCTTAGATTTGAGAAATTCTCGTCAACTATTTGTCTGAAAATGCTTTCTAACCCCTGCACCTTTTCCTCCCCTTCTAGAATGCCCATTATTCTTATGTTTTCTCTCCTGATGGTGTCAGCTAGTTCTTGTATTTCTCTTTCATTCTTTTTCTTTTTTTGGTTTCTCTCTTCTTCTGATTTATTTCTAGATTTCTGTCTTCGATATCACTGATCTTTTCCTCCATTTGGTTGACTCCATTTCCCAAGCTTGTTATTTCATTTTTCAACCTTGCAGTGTGTTCTTTCATCTCTAGAAGTTGTATTTCCTTCTTTTTGAGGGTTTCATTCTCTTTGCTAAGACCTCATTCTGCTCATCTACTTGTTTTTTTCAATTCCTGAAGTTGAATGAATTGTTTTGGATCTAATTGTGTTTTTTTTTTTTTCAGAAGTATCATCCTGAATTCTCTGTCTCTTAAGTCACATATTTCTATGTCTTTAAGCTTATTTTCTAAGATTTTTTCTCTTCTTTTCTGAGATGACTTGTCGCCTTGGTTGTTCGTGGTGTTTAATAGACTATTTCTCCTCCTGGGCATTAATGGAAGTGTATTCTGCCGTTTTTCCCAGAAGCTTTATTATATAAAGGTCTCCTTTAGCCTGTTTGCAACTAAGACGTTTTTCTTTTGTTTTCCAATAGGTGGCATCTAAGTTCCTTGGATTCCTGCATTATATAAAGTTTTAATAATGCCTTTTTTTTTTCTTATAGATTTTGAATCATGCTCACTACCTCAGTCTCAGTCCCTGTCAGTGTTAGTGACAGTTTCAGTAGCATTTGCTCAGATTCTGCTGGGCTCCATGGTGTTCGGTCTTGGAGGATGTGGGAAGACGGGCCTTCTTCTTTGGAGGTTAGGGGCTGCAGCTCAGACTCACATTTTGCAGTCATAGCTGTTAATAATCAACTGTTGCTTCTCTGCCATCTCTACTTGTCTGCTGTCCCACCTCTCTGCTTTCTGTTCTAATCCCTGGGTACTGCCACTGTGTGGAGCTCACAGCTCCCTCAGTAAGGGTTGTTCAGAGAACCCACTGTACCTTTTCCTCTCCACCTCATCCTGCAGGTAGCTCTGGCTGTGAGAGACAGCTTCTTTGTTCTCCCAGTCTACCTCTCACTCCTGGGGTTCTGACCTTTGGTAGCTCTTTTTGCGTATCTCACACTCGGATGTGCTGGTGTGCAAGTTGGTTGTCTTTTGTTGAGTTTTGGATGTTCATCTTATTTGTTTCAGTGGGGAGATTTGGGGACAGCTCTCTGCCATGTTTCTGACATCACAAGATTGCTTTTAAAGTTAATTAACTTATTAATGGAGTAATTCAATAAATATTGAATACCTACAGGGCATAAGTAGTTTACTAGATGTGAATTAGAACATATCCCTGTCTTGTCTTCATAGGATTTATAGGTTACTGAGGAAGGAGACTGTACAAACATTGATGAGATTCTTCTTGTTCAGTTATGGGAATATGAAGAGGACTTTGTAGAGGCACGGAAGACAATAACTGACTCTACTAAGGACCTAAGGGTAGCCCTAACTGAGGAAGTCATGTTTTTCTGGCACAATAAGTAATTTCTCAGTCAGACAAAAGCAGGGAGCAACCATCTCTGGGCAGAGGGAACAATATGTCCTAAAGCACAGATCATGTAGGCCTGGTATGAAGCAAGTGTGAGATAAATGGCAAGAGAATGAAAGCGAATGACCTTGACTGCTAATTAAGAAATTTGTAATTCTCCAGATACTTTAATAGTCTACATGCACTGATGGTGGTGATGGTTCTGGAAAAATGGATACTCATACTGCTAGTAGAAATTTGAGTTATTATAGTTTTCTAAGAAGTTAATTTTGCAACATAAAATTTTTTTAATTAAAAGTATATTTTTGGCTAAAGAAATAGTTTTTAATCAGGATTGTATTTTAAGTATATTTTTAATGGCTTAGGAAATGATAAAGTTCTAGCAATATTTCTTTAAATATACATTTGTATGTATTTAGAGGTAGATACCATTGAATTAGTCCGTGAAAGGGCAGAAGAACCCTAATAATATCGATAGGATGATGCAGATATGTTGTTTTGGCCCCAGACATATGATCCACGGAGCTCAGGTAGCCTTTGTTCCTTCAGTGTTTTCTGAAAATAGTAGGGCTTTATTTTCCCTTTCCACTCATGCATATGCATGTTGTATAGATCTGATCAAGTGTAACCCCTCATTAATGGCTTACCCCCACTAAATCCAAGGTTTTTGACAATCTTAAATTATAATCCTGCTGTATCCGACTATTTCTCTATATTTTATTTCAGTGACTATTAACATGATCTACATCATCTAGCTTATTTTCACCGATCACTTTCTATCCAAGTACCTAGATTCCAATAGAACAGAAAGCTCCATAATTTCTGAGAAGTAAATGCTGGTTTTAAATCACATTCTGCTTCATCTCAGAGTGTCTGTCTATTCCTCTCTTTATAAAAATAGAGTGGGAGACATCCTTCAAATTAAATGACTAGATAAGTTGGAAAATATGGTGCTGAGTGTAACAACTAATGAATTTTGTCATGAAATAGTAGCAAAATTTTACTGTGATCGCCATCTAGTGGCTGAAATTTATACTTTCTTATGGTGACACATGATGTCCTTGTGATTCACATTAAGGAGCTTTGAAATACTAAAAATATTTGGTTTTAATGAATATGTAAAATTCAGTTATATTAATTTCTATTTGTATTATGGATATATGTCCATATATAATGGATATATGTCCTTCCTGAAAATAATTTTGTCCCAAATATGTTTTTAAAAAAGTTAATAAAGAAACCCAAATATGTAGTCTATTTAAAGAGAAATTGATGTAATTTTTTGAAATAAAAAAGGATGATAATGTTCACAGTAATAAGAAAACACAAATCCCATGAGGCGGTATTTCTCACACTAGTATTAGCAGGACAATGCTTCATCACAGACTTCTTTTAAGAAGTGTGGCACACTATAGTTACATAAAGTTAAACATGTTTTGTTTCGTTTTCCTGCAGAATTAATTACAACCCTTAATGGCATTTTAAAAACTCAAAAGGGAGTATAATATGTTGGTTTCTCACACAAAATTTGTCATAGTTTTTCTTTTTTGTACTTCTCATAATATCTCTGAACAATACAAATTTATACTAAAATCAGTTGATTACATAAATTCGTATGTAATTTTTCAGGAAACATAATCTTTAACTGAAAAGCCCCATAATCTAAATTATAATTTTCTTTATGATTTATTGATCCTCAAATTTTAACATATGAGATACTTTTTATGTTACAATTCACATGGTTAATATCAGAAGAATTAATTATCAACTCATTGAAATGTTATAACAATTAGTATTCTTAAGATAGCTTATATGTTTACAGCCCTGCTACCTGAACAAGGCCTGATCTCGTCTGATCTTGGAAAGCTGAGCAGGGTTGGGCCTGGTTATTACTTGGGGTTGGGAGACCACTTAGGAAAGGACCAGGGTTGCTTTTGTAGGTGTAAAAATATAAAAATAAAGGATTGTAAGCTAACAAGGTCCTTGCAATCTGTGAGGTCAACCAAGGGTTACCTCGCCTAAAACAAACAAACAAACAAACAAATAAATAAATAAAAGATATAGTTTATATGACTTTTAGTTGCATTGTTTTTAGTAACAGTTCTAAAACAGCAAGGAGGAATATCTAATTTCTAGTCTAAGTCGAGTCCCTTAAACACAGTTCTTACAAGAATTAAAGACAATTCATGGCAGACTGAAACATGTAATTTCTTTCATTTTTCCTAAACACGTTAGATTTTTTTAAAAAATCTCATTTAGCTCTAATTTGACATTGTTTCTAATTACCATTATTTTTCATTTAGTCTCTCCTGACTCATCTCTGTCAAGAGATCTGTGTTCTCTACCCTTAAAAACTGGTATTCTCTAGAGTTCCTTGTGCACTCCCTTGTCCTTCCCAGCCCTGCTTTCTGCCACCTTCCATTCATCTATCCTTTACCCTCTCTCTTAAGTCATCTTGGTAATATCCATGGTTTCATTTTCCTTTAACTACTTATGAATTCCTTCTCACCACATCAGTCTCTTTGCTCTAAGCTTGCATTTCCAGTGGCCTATAGACCACTTCCCCTGGATGACCCTGAGTCTCAAATTCAATGATTCTCAATCCAGCGTTGGTATCTTGCTCCTGAACATGCACCCTCTATTCTTTACCTATACTTGAGACCTGTAGGGACCCAAGTCAGGACCTCAAGAATCTTTTTCTCACTCGCAATCTATTAACAAGACAATACTGTTCTTAAATGTCCTTATTTTTTCCACTCTCTGCTCTTTTCATCACAATCAAACTTTCTTGACTTCCATCTGGTCTCCTGTAATCACCTTTGCCTACTCTAACCTTCTACTCATAAAGGTTCTAAATATACAACTAATCACTCCACTTTCCATTTTATCAGCATAAAATTCAAAAGTTTCAAGTTCTTTGCACAGAATATAGATCTTTTATAATTTTTGTTCCCTCCTCACCTTTCTAGCCTAGTCTGCTCAATATCCATACATGGCCTTTACTCCTGCAGTACTGAGATCCCCTGTGCAACTGCTCATTTGTGTACCTATTCTCCTTTTAAAACCCTTGCCCATCGTGGAGTTGCTGGCTACGTCTAATGTGTCAGCACTTAAAAAATAGAATACCTTTATGCCTAGGTCAGGTGCCTCTCCTCTGTAATCCCTTCACACACTATGCAGCTACCTCTGATTACACCAGTTTCTCACTTCATGGTGACCATTCACTTTCTATTATAAATCTGTGTATTCTCCATAGAGTGGGATGTCCTTGAAGACAGCATGTCTTTGTACATCCTCCTGTCCCTAGCAGCAAGCATGGCAGCCGGTCCTTGAAATGAGCTTGTGGAATGTTTCTTAGATTAAGGAAGTTGATTCATGTCATGGCTTTGTTCTCAAATAGTATTAGGAAAAATCGTTTTTCAATTCATGACTTTCATGAGTGGTATTTTTATGAGTAATTAAAATGTCCCAGACTTTTATCAGCTTTAAAAGCCACTCTTCCCTTTAATGCCCAACAGGAATCTGAGCCTCTCCCTAATTTGCCTTATAGGGGTTGCTGTCTTAGTTTTTAATTTCTCATCCCAAAAAGAACTTCTCAGGCAGTGTCCCTTCCTGGTGGTGGCTGGCTTTCTTAGCATTGGCTGACTTCAGACCACTGCTTCGCCTCTATGCTGGTCACCTCTTACTGTCCTGAGACCACCTTTGGGTTGGCTAACCTGTTTTTTTTTCTGTACTGTGATATACTAAGGGTGATGGGAGGGTGAGCAGAACCTAAGGATTTAAGGACTTGAAAATAGCTGCCAGCTACAGTTGTTCTTCCAGTATATGGTTCCAGGCCCTCCAGGATCATCTAGAATCCCACTTTGCAAGTTACTCTTCCTAGTCTCTGATCTAGGGGGGAGTATTATCATAATTCAGTTAATGGTACCTCTGTAGTAAGAATATTTGATTATTAATTCTGATTCCGCCACATACTAACTATGGACCCTTCATCACATTACTTAACCTCTTTATGCTTCAATTTCCTCCTCTGTAAGTTAAGGATAATAATAGTACCTACCACATAGGGTTGATGTAATAATGACAAGATTTAATATTTGTATTGTAGTTATAATAGTACCTAGAACATAAAAGGAACTCAGTAAGTGTTAGCTATCATCTTTTTTTTTTTTTTTTCATAGTCAGCCTAGCTTCCTCTAATAGGTGTTTCTTCCAGATCTTCATGGCATCCAAAACCCATTTTGGGGGGGGTTCTCTGAGAGAGTATATTCTCCATCTTATTCCACTCTCTCAAGTATTCTTCATTCTGCTGTAGTAATCTTTTCAAAGACCAGTTACGAATGGAACTATCACATTTTTCAGGAGATACCAGTCCCTGCTCTACACAGGTATGTGGCATTACTTTTTGATTCCAAAAAAAATACCAGATTCCCACAGTGCCAAAGCTTGGAACTTCAACCTCAGAGCCCAAGTTAGACTTCTATCCAGTCTCGTTCCCTTCAGCCTACTTACCTGGACACAAGGCATATCTCGGCTTCACCTTCTTGCTCTCACCTGGGCTGACATCCCAGTAACTTTTGAGCAGACACATAGAAAACAGGTACATGGAATATATACATTATAAAAACAAGCAGTAATTCTCAGAAATAAACTGCAGTTTAATCTATATTTTGGTAAGATTTTTTTTTCTCCTGTGGATCCTCAGAGAACTATCTCCAACCACGGTGAAAACAGGCTTCTATGTGATTATTCATCACAGTTTTGTAACATTGTCTTCATTTTTTCTATTCCAGAAGAAAGTCTTTCTTTTTACATTGATTAAATAAAAAGAACTTTAAATCAGTCGCTTTCAAATGTTCTTGATGACAATCTACTGTGATCCACACTAAAGAATATGTATGTATGTATTTACAAATAACCAACACAGATTGGACCAAGTAATACATAATACAGTGAATATACAGTATAAGGCAATACAGTTTGATATTTCCTATTTTATTCCAGTATAGTTGATTTCATTTTTTAAAAATGAATCATTAAATTGGTTTCAAAGCCCACAAATGTATCTCTTTGTAAAACACTGTATAAAAGTGTTTCTCAAACTTAGTTGTTGATAAGAATTAATGAAATAGCTATATTCATATCAGACAAAATACACTTTAAGACAAAAATTATTACTAGAGATAAAGGACATTTTATAATAATGGAAGTGTCAATCCATCAAGAATACATAACAATTTTATGTATCTAAAACAAAGCTTCAAAATTCATGAAGCAAAAAACTGATAGAAGAAAAGTATGAAATAGACAGTTTAATAAAGAATAGTCGAAGACTGCAATACCCCACTTACAATAATGGATAGAACAACTAGCAGAATATCAAAAGGAAGTAAAAGCCCTGAGCAACTATAAAACAAAATAGACAAAACAGACATGTATAGAACACTCTACCCAACAACAGCAGATATACATTCTTCTCAAGTGTACATAGGATATTCTTCAGGAGAGACCTACTAGTTAAGCCATAAAACAAGTCTCAGTAAATTTAAAACAACTGAAATTGTGCAGAGTATATTCCACCACCATGGAATAAAATTAGAAATCAATAATAATAGAAGAAAATTTGGAAATCTCAAATATGAGGAAAATAAACAGCACATTCTTAAATAATCAGAGGGGCAAAAAAAAAAATCAAAAAAATAAGAAAATACTTTGAGATGAAAAAACAAAACAAAGCTTATGGGATGCAGCTAAAATAGTACTGAAAGGAAATTTATAGGTGTAAACATGCATTACAAAAGAAGTTGTCTCAAATCAGTAACCTAACTTCAACCTTAGAAATAAACCATATGCAAAGCAAGCAGGAGAAAATTAATATTAAAGGTTAAGCAGGGGTAAATGAAATAGAGAAAATAAAAACAATAGACAAAACTCAATAAAACCAAAAGTTGGTTCTTTGAAGAGGCAACGATATTGAGAAAAGTCAGACTGACCAAGAAAAAAATAGACAAATTATTAAAATCAGAATTGAAAAGGGAAACATTACTAATATCTTTACAAAAATTAAAGAGTATTGTAAGGGAGTATGAACAATTATATGTCAAAAATTAGAAATCCTAGGTAATGGACAGATTCCTAGAAAGATACAAACAAATGAAACTGACTTAAGAGGCAATGGAAAACCAGAGTAGATATATATAACAAAGAGACTGAATTAATAATTTAATATTTCCAACAAAATAGAGCCAAGGCCCAGATGGCTTCCTTAATGAATTCTACAAAGTGCTCAATGAAGATTTTTAATATCAGTCCTTTACAAACTCTTCCAAAAAAAAAAAAAAAAGGAAAAATAGTGAACATTTCCCCCACTCACTCTATATGAAGCCAGTATGAGATATTAAAAAAGCAAACAAATGAACAAACAAAACAAAACTCAAAGACACAAACACATTTTGGTGTGTACCAGAGGGGAAGGGGAAAGAAAGTGGAGGTAGGATGAAGAGGGTAAAGGGTGTCATATAGGGTGATGGAAGGAGACTAGACTTTGGGTGGTGAGCACACAATGGAATATATAGGTGATGTATTATAAAGTTATATGCCTGAAACATGTTTTTTAACCAATAGTACCCAATAGTTTTTTAATTGATGTATATACCATATAATAGAATAAGAGGGCAGAAATCACATGATCACATCAATGGATACCGAAAAGTGATTTGATCAAATGAACATTTTTTTATAATAAAAACACTCAACAGGCTAGGAATGAGAGAGAATTTCCTCAGCCTGGTAAAAGGCCACAGCTAATATCATACTTAATAAGAGCTGAAAGCAATCCCCTTAAAAACAAGAGAGGAATGTCCTCTCTGCCAGTTTTATTCAACATTGTACTAGAGGTTCTAGTCAGGGTAATTAGGTAAGGAAAAACAAATAAAAGTTTTTCAAATTGGAAAAACAAACAAAACTATCTCTATCTGTTATGAGGTGATCTTATATAGAAGCCCTAAGGAATACACACATAAACAAACATAGCATTAATAAATGAGTTTAGCAGTGTAGTAGGGTACGATATTAATATACAGAAATCCAATGGTGTATATATATACACCGGCAATGAACAATCCAAAAGAAAGTAATAGTACAATTCTACATATAATAAAATAAAAAAGAATAAAATACTTAGCATAAATATAATAAAAGAAGTGTAAAAACTTGTATGCTGAAAACAAACTATTGTGAAAGGAATTAAAGAAGACTTAAATAAATGGAAAGATAGCCCATGTTCATAGATTTGAAAAGTAAATATTGTTAGATGGCAGTACCCCAAATTGGTCTGCAGTTTTGACACAATTATTCAATTTCCCAGTAGGCTTTTTTTGGGGGGAAAAAAAATTGACGAGCTAAATCTTCAAATATGTATGGGAATGCAAAGGGCTCGGAATAGCCCAAACAATCTTGGAGGGGGGCGGAAATTTGGAGGATTCATACTTCCCAATTTCCAAACTTACTACAAAGCTACAGTAGCCAAAACCATGCGCAGTACTGTCTTCCTTGGCGCTGCTATGGAGGTGGCAGCCATCTCCTGTTCTGTATCATAGCCGCCCTCAGAACCTTTGTGAAGCCCGAGATGATCAAAAAGAGGACCAAGAAGTTTTATCTGGCACCAGTCAGGCCAATATGTCAAAATTAAGAGTAAACTGGAGGAAACTCAGAAACATTGACAATAAGGTGTATAGAAGATTCCAGGCCATGACTTAATGCCCAACATTGTTACAGGAGTGGCAAGAAAACAAAGGACATGCTGCCCAGTGGATTTCAGATGTTTCTGGTCCACAATGTCAGGGAGCTCGAAGTCTGCTGATGTGCAACAAATCTTTCTGTGCTGAGATTGCTCACATTTCCTCAAAGAACCATAAATCCATTGAGGAACGAGCAGCCCAGCTGGCCATCAGAGTTAACAATCTCAATGCCAGGCTGTGCAGCAAAGAAAATGAATAGTTGTGTGCACATTGTGTTTCTGTTAATAAAACCATAAAGTTCTGCCGTAAAACAAAAGAAAAAAAAAGACCCTATAGTACTGGGCATGAGGACTGAAATGTAGATCTATAGGATAGAATTCAGAGGCCAGAAATAAACCCAAATGTCTATGACCAAATGAGTTTTGACAAAGGTGCTAAAACAATTAATTAGGGAGAGAATAGTCTTTTTAAAAAATACTACTGAGATAACTGATTATATTCAAAAGAATGAGTTTCAACACATACTACATTGTATACAAAAATAAACTAACAATGGGTCAAAACCTGCATGTAAGCGTGATAACTAAAATTTACAGAATAAAATATAGGTATAAGTATAACCTTGGATGAAAACAGTGATTTCTTAGATATGAGACCTAAAACACATCAACCAAAGAAAAATAGAATGTTCGAACTTAATAAAAATTAAAAACTTTTGTGTCAAAGAAAGCTACAAAGAAAAAATAAGAATCAACTGAATGAGAAATATTTGTAAATTATCTGGCAAAGAAATTTTTATCCTAAGTATATAAACAACACTTAATGCAACAAGAAAAGACAAATGATCCAGTTTTAAAGTGGACTAAGGATTCGAATAGACATTTCTTCAAAGAAGATATGCAAATGTCCAAAAGTACATGAAATGAAGCCAGCATCATTAGTCATCAGGAAATTCAAACCATATATAAATACCATTTCGCACTCAGTAAAGTAACTAAAATAAACGGTAATAACAAGTATTGGTAAGGTTGTGGAGAAATTAGAACCTTTATGCACTTCTGGTGGGAGTATAAAATGGTGAAGCCGCTTTGAAAAATAGTTTGGCAAATCTGCAGAAAGTTGAACATGGAGTTAACCATATGCCCCAGTCGATTCCACTCCTAGGTGTATACTTAAGAAAATTGAAAATATATGTACACACCAGTGTTCCCTGAAGTGTTATTTATAATAGCCAGAAAGTAATAATCCAAATCTCCATCAACTGATTAATGGACACATAAAATGTGATACGTTCATACAATGGAATATTAGTTGGCCATAATAAGGAATGAAGTACTGATACATGCTACGACATGGATGAACCTTGAAAACATGCTAAGTGAAAGAAACCAGACACAAAGGCTTCATATTATATGATTTCGCTTATTTTAAATATCCAGATTAGGCAAATCTGTAGAGACCTTTGTTTCCAGGGGCTGGAGAGGGGAGACGGGGAATGAGTGCTAATGGGTATGGGGATGAAACTGTACTGAAATTGGATAGCAATCATTAAAAGCACTCCTTTGAAGTTAAGTAGACCTTACTACCTTTGTACCTTAAACAATAATAATAAACAAAAATTTACAGTGCTAATTACATGTTAACCTTGTGCTAATTCCACCACAACCTAATGAAGTGGGTATATTATATTTTCAGAGGAGGAACCTAATGCATAGAGAACATGTTACTTGAGGTTCCAAACCTTATTTCTTCACCTCTGAAATAGGAATAATTATCTCATAAAGTTTAAGAAGACTGAATGAGTTGATATGTAATACCGTGAGTACATTGTTGATACATGGTACACACTCAGAATTGGAACATCTTGTTATTCTTAAGTGGATGCCATGTGGTCTATATCATCTTCATGCAAAAAGTCATACTAACTTCATGTAAAAAAAAATCTGATTTCTTTCACTTAACATATTGTAGTATTAATAATGTTTAACACTTTGTTTTTGAACACAGGACCCCCCGGAGCAACTGTCCTTCCACCCGCAGGATACCCAGGAAGCTTGCCTATGGGTTACTATAGCCCACAGCAGCCCAGTACCTTCCCTTGTGCCAGTCAATTGGTGGTACCCATCCTATCCAGTACCAGCCTGGCAAAATACCCAGTGCCAAATCAGTCTGCTCCAATAACATGGATGCCAGGACCAACTTTTATGCCAGGCTGCCCTCCTGGTCTGGAATACTTAACCCAGGTACTCCACACAAATCCAATTCATATATTCTAGTGAAGTGTGACTGAGGATCCAACAAGAAACAAAAAACTGGATTGAGTGGGTAAAGTGATGGGTCAGTGATGACAGGTGTCTAGTTTATGAGACTGTAGGAGTGATAGTGTTAATTTCAGAAATGTAAAGGGAGACCAAAGAGTATAGGCACGTTTTTGGCGAGATGAGTATGGTTTTCGTAAAGGATGTATGTTGAATTTTAAGACAATCATGATGTCCTATTGAAGGCAGTTTAAAAATAGGAATATGAATGTAAGAAAAACTATGAAAGATGCTAAGTGGGTGCCATTTGCTTAAAAGTAGAGTTAACATCAAGAAAAGTAACATAAAAAAGAACAGAACAATGGACGGTGAGCGAATTACTGAATGCCTTAGCCCATGGCCCTTTCTCACCACCTATTGCTTTTACTATCCATGCCTGTCACTCCCCTCCCCCAAAAAAATGTAATGTAAATAAAAATAGGAGACCTACTAAGTATATTGCTCCAGACCAAGTTCCAGAGAACCCCTTGTCACAACACAGTGACTTCCTAATTTATATCAATATAGACATTCTGGAGCTCCCAGAACACCCAGATCAGAAACTGGGACATTATGCCAAGTTGATATACCAAATAGTATTGTTTAAAAACCAGTGTCAGAAACTCAGAAAGATTGCTTAATGAAAAGAAGATAAAGCAAGGATTGGAAATACTCGAACGAGGGAGTGTTAAAATACATTACAATAGGGACTTGCCAATCTATGTGTCTTCAGTATAGTCAACCAAGTATTCCTTGGAGTTGACATGTTTTTCTTCACTTTTATGTACTGATAGAGACCTTATTAATCTACATTGAAAACCATTGGTACAGTGTTATAGTGTTCATATTTGAAAGTCAATACAGTTGGATCAGGAAAATCTAGATTTTACATGAGCCCAAAATTTTGTTTTAGCAAAATATTAACAAAAGGTAATTCATTCATGTAAAGTGCTCAAGTAAACTATACTATTTTAGAAGCTTATATAATCTTTATAAATTAATGAAGTGTAGAAAATTTTTATACTCAAAGATAAATAACAAATTGTTTTGGGAAACCCAAGATCTTGAGTTGTTTTTTTTTTTTTTTGAATAGCTTTAATATTCTTCATTTAAATGTTAAAAATTTTTCTCAGTTTCTTCTATTACTCTGACAGAAGTCACTTTAACATATTTCATGAATTCTTTCCCTTTCAGGAATAGTTTGAGTTTTAAAAAAATGAAAAAAAAGAAAAACAGGTTTGGAGCCCAACAAACCTGGTTTTTAATCCTAAACTCTACTCCTTCCTCAGTCTACAACCTTAAATAAGGTTTGTAATGTGCCTAATATTTTTTGGCGCACAGGGCCCATCCAATGGATGATAACTATGTGGATGTTATTAGTTGGAACATCTTGTATGTGAGCAGAAGACACAGAGCCAGTCATGTCTTTTATCATCTTCTTTATTCTAGGTTTTTTTAGTCTCATGTGCAGATTACATGAATCTTTGTCAGGACTGTCAAGATTCTGTAATATCCAAAATAGTAAGATTTTATTATTTATAGAGTACTGGCTTGGCCAGTCACTCCACTAGTTTGAGAGCTGCTCAACAGCCATAATATTAGTGGGCAAACTTCTACATAAACGGGCATTATTTCTTTAGAATATTTGCTCAGCAATGGATTCTTTTACCAAGCAGGGAATATTTTAACTTCTCAGTTCTAGATTTTAACATTCTCAATTGTTTTTTTGGGGGGGGGCACTTTTGATGTTTTTTTAAGACTTGTTTAGACTCCCTCACTTCATGTGTTTTCATACAAGAAAAAGGTTTTAATGAAGGAGCGTGTACTCTCGGTACCCTACTGTAAGCAATCAAATCACAAGACATTCATGTGTAGTTATTTGAAATTTTATGATCATATTTGTGTGTTTTTCGTTAATTAATGTATTCAACAAATATTTGGTGAAATGTAGCATTTCAGGTAGTGTTCTGGGCTCGGGATTTTTTTCTCTTCTGTTTGAATGTTTCTCAAGTATAACAGGTAATGGGTCCATTAAATTGTCTCTCTTTAGAGTGATTCCTAAATAAAGTTAAGGTAGAAGTTTATTTAATGGTATTTTCAACCTCTCTTTTCAAGGTATCCCACCTCAGAAAGTGTCCTCTCTGTCCTAATCCTATTCACATGCTTCCTGCCCTCTCAGATCCTCCCTTTATTGAGGGTGCACCTAGGGAAGGCCTTGGCCTTTAGAAGTTGGTATGTTAATCTCTTAGAAGTACCTGGCAAACAATATAAAATTAGACACTCTGGCTGATTCACTTCCCCTAAGCCACTGAGAAAATTGCTTTATGACAGTGTTAATTTGTCCTGAACTTCCTGAGCAACTCCAGTCTTTTGGGTAACATGTCAGAGACCAGTGAGTAAGGGACTAAGTAGAAATAACCTATGTTAACCCAGCTTCTTCTAGATGCTGTTACTAGATGATTTTCTGATATTTTAGATAAATGTTTTAATCTTTTACAGTAGAACTATGGAAAAGTGTTTTCCTATCCAGACAGCTCTACTAATAACCATCTAGTCAGGTGCAGATAGGCTAATTTCACTTGATTTCAAATTGGTAGTTTTGGTAAAATAAAAAAAAAAAAAATTATATTCCATTCAGTTTCAAAAGGATATTTTGGTTTCAGTTGATACATTTTAAACCTACCTTATCAGTTTCTTTTCTAATGCTGATTTGATTTAATTCTGTCATTTCTATCTCTAATTGCTTTGTTCTCTCCCAACAGTTGGACAACATACATGTTCTTCAGCATTTTGAACCCCTGGAAAGTATGTATAATTCCCAGCAGTATTCAGCAGTATTTGAATCAGGTGGAAATTTGCATTATCCAATATCTAGTTCCTTTTTTATATTAATCACTTTTTTAGTGATTTGGGAGAAAACAAGATATCCTCTTTTCAAGAAAGTAAGAAAGGGAATTACTTTAATATAATTTTACCTATTTATGCATTATATATAAGTTCTTAGACTTGAAAAGGACTTATATTTTATCTTGTCAGCTGTCCTACCTTTCACCCATACCAACTGCTCTGTATTAACTTCTTGTGGATGAGAAAAGGAGCAAAGGGTCAAAATTAGTTATCCAGGGACAACAAAGTCATCAAATCAGTGACACAGATGGCAACAGAATCTAAATCTGCCGAGCTCTAGTCCAGCTCCCTGTTTTGGAAGTAAGAAAAGAAATCACTTTTTTAAAAAACTATTTTGCTTTAGGCCCTTAAAAGGGCTTTAAAAATTTTTATTATAGTTTGCATACAATATTATAATAGTTGCTAGTATACAGCATAGTGATTTGACATTTATATCCCTTATAGTATACTCACCCGAATGACTAGTAACCATCTGTCACCATCCAAAGTTATTACAATAATATTGACTGTTTTCCTATGTTGTACATTACATCCCCATGACTTTTTTTTGTTTTTAATAACTGGAGGTTTGTACCTCTTATTCCCTTCTCAAGGCCCATTTTAACTACTTCAAATTTAAGATGGCTTTCTCATTTTATTTTTTTAGTGATGACACATTTTGAAACTAATAATAAGTATGATATTAAAAACAACCTGGACCAGATGGTTTACATTGTAACCGAAGACACAGACGACTTTACCAGGAATGCTTATCGGACACTAAGGCCCTTCGTCCTCCGGGTCACTGACTATATGGGCCGAGAAATAATGACAATGCAGAGGCCTTTCAGATGCACCTGCTGTTGCTTCTGTTGTCCCTCCACCAGGCAAGAGGTCAGAGAATGGAAGTTTTCATTGTTTCTTCCTGATCCAACTCCACAGCATGGTTGTGCTCTTTCCCAAATAATACAGGAGAGGATTTTCACTGGCTCTGCCAGTCAGAAAGAAAGAAGATAGTGAGGAGGAAGGAAGCCAAACTGTCTTACCTAAGGAAAATTACAAAGGGCTTTTTCTTATGGGTTCATGCTCTCCAAGGCTAATTGATTGGTCAAGCACAAATTAGTTATTCACTGACCGTAATTCTATCAGTTGTATACTATATTAGAAATTTATCTGTCACCTAGAATAGTAGTCACATTTATCTAAATGTCCCCACATAAAGTATGTTAAATTTAAAATATACTATTAAAATTGTAAGAGACTTTACTTTTACTCTACCCATCACAATCTGCACCTTGCTATATAGATAAAGAAAAAAAATTAAATGCCTGATGATGGTGTTACGTGGTAGGTGACCTTGCTAGGAACTGGGAGGCAGATGTTCTGAGTTACAATTTGGTTACTCTTCTACAACCTGTGTAGCTCTAAGAAAGCAGCTTTAGAGAGAGGTCAAACAGAATTTGAAATTTAGATATGCCACCTACTTACATTTGTATGATTTACTTAACCTCTTTGAGCCTCAGTGTTATACATAAACTGGGCAGAATAATACCCCTTTGGATTACTGGGATATTTAAATAAGTACCAGCATTTACAATAGTAATTTACAGCCCTCTCTGTGCCTTAATATATTCTCTGTAAAATGTAGATATTAATAGTACCTGTTTCATGGGATGATTGTTTTGAGGATTAAGTAGTAAGTAAATGTGAACTGCTGTGCATGTCTGGCAAATGGTGTAGTGCTCAATGGATATTGTCTGGATGTGTGCGTGTGTGTGTGTGTGTGTGTGTGTGTGTGTGTGTGTGTGTCTCTCTCTTTCCTTATATTGGAGGTGAATTTCCACCTCTTATCCTTGATTCTTTTGTATAGTAAGCATTTTTTTTTCCATATTTATGACTTTGGCTTTGCAAATCAAAACCTCTAAGAGCAGCCTTCAAGGTTATGGGAAGCCAGGATAGAGTAAAACAAATCAATATTACAGCTTTAGGCCATAAATGGAACTTTTGTCCCACAACATTATCTAGATATTTTTCTGATTTTCCAGTTTTATTTATATTCATGTGTGTATGTTTAGTTCTATCTGCTATGTAGATTCCTGTATTCACCACTATAATTCAAATATCAAATACTTCTATCATAAAAAAAAAACCCTTTATAACCACATCTACCTCTCTCTCTTTTTTTTTTATCCCTAACCCCTTATAAACAATAATCTGTTCTCCATCCACATAATTTTGTCATTTCAAGAATGTTACATAAGCAGAATCATATAGTATGGAACCTTTTAGGACTAGCTATTTTCAGTCAGTGTAATTAGCTAAGATTCATATAAATGATGACATGAATTAATAACTCATTCCTTTTTATGGCTGAATGATATTAATTCTTTTAAAAATTTATTTGTGTGCAGTTTTAATTTTTATCTCAACCCTAAACTTATATGAGATCTCAGTCCTAGAAAGGTATCAAATTTATGTTTGTATATTTGTGATTATATATATGAACAGTAAATATCTGTTTTTAAATAATTTTTATTTTTCAATTACAATTGACATACAATTTTATATTAGTTTCAGGTGTACAACATAGTGATTAGACATTTGTATAACTTATAAAGTAATAACACTGATAAATCTAGTATCCATCTGATCTCATTCATAGTTATTACAGTATTATTATCTATATTCCTTATGCGATACTTAACATCCCCATGACCATTTTGTAACTACCAATTTGGACTTCTTAATCACTTCCTTTTGTTCACCCATCCATCCAACACCCTCCCATCTGGCAACCCTTAAAATGTTCTCTGTTTCTGTGAGTTTGTTTCTGTTCTGCTTGTTTATTTTGTTCTTTAAATTCCACGTATAGTGAAATCATACAGCGTTTGTCTTCCTATAACTTACTCCAGTTAGCATAAACCCTCTAGGCCCATCCACGTTGTTGCAGATGGCAAGATTTTATTCTTTTTTTTATGGCTGAGTAATATTCCATTGTATAGATGTACTAGCTCTTCTTTATCCATTCATCTATTGATGGACAGCCAGGTTGCTTCCATATCTTGGCTATTGTAAATATTGCTGCAATGAGCGTATGGATGCACATGTCTCTTTGAAGTAATGTTTTGGGATTCTTAGGTTAAATACCCAGAAGTGGATTAGAGGGTCTTGTTTTGTCTCTTGCTATAGGCTTTGATTTAAAGTCTATTTTGTTTGGTATAAATATTGCTACCCCAGCAGTGATTTTTGTTTGTTTGTTTCCATGTTCATGAAATTTTTTTTATCCCTTTACTTTCAGTCTGTGTGTGTCTTTCAACATGAAGTCTCTCGTGGGCAACATATGTAAAGGTCTTGTTTTCTTATTTATTCATACACTCTGTCTTTTCATTGGAGCATTTAATCCATTTACATTTAAAATAATTGTTGATAGATGTGCAGTTGTTGCCATTTTATTATTTATATTTTTTACCCTTTTTTTCTTTTTTCTTAAAATAGTTCCTTTCACATTTCTTATAATACTGGCTTGATAGTGATGAACCTCTTTAGCTTTTTCTTGTTTAGGAAGCTCTTTATCTGTCCTTCTATCTAAATGATAGCTTTTCTGGGTAGAGTAATCTTGGTTGTAGAGTAATCTTGCTTTTTATCACTTTGAATATTTCCTGCCAGTCCCTTCTGGCCTGCAGAGCTTCTGTTGAGAAATCAACTGAGAGTCTAGGTAACTAATTGCTTTTCTCTTGCTACTTTTAAGATTCTCTCTTTGTCATTCACCTTTGGCATTTTAATTCTCATGGGTTTTGGTGTGGGCCTCTTTGGATTTATCTTGTTTAGGACTCTGTGTTTTCTGGGCTTGTATGTCTATTTCCTTCTCCAAATTAGAGAAGTTTCCATCATTATTTCTTCAAATAGGTTTCCACTTTCTTGCTCTCTTTTCCTTTTCCTCCTGATACCCACATAATGTGAATGTTGGTATATTTGACTCAGAGAGCCCTTAAACTACCCTCATTTTTTTGGATTTCTTTTTCTTGTTGCTGTTCTCATTGGGTGTTTTCTGCTAGCTTGTCTTCTAAATCACTGATTTGATTCTCTGCTTCATCTAATCTATTGTTAATTCCCCCTAAGGGATCTTTCATTTCAGTTATTGTATTCTTCATTCTTTCTAGTTCTTTTTAATGTTTCCTATCTCCACTTTTATATTTTTTATCTTTTTGTTGATGTTCTCATTGAATTCGTCTACTCTTATTCTAAATTCATTGAGCATCCTTCTAACCAGTATTTTGAACTCTGCATCTGGTAGATTGCTTGTCTCTATTTTATTTAGTTCTTTTTCTGGAGCTTTGTTCTGTTCTTTCTTTGGGACATGTTTCTTTGTCTCCTCATTTTGGCTGCCTTCCTGTGTTTGTTTCTATGTATTAGGTAGGGCTGCTATGTTTCCCAGTCTTGGTAGAGTGGCCTTATGTAGTAGATGTCTGGTGGGGCCCAGTGGTGCAGTCTCCCTGGTCACCAGAGCCAGGTGCAATCTCTGGTGTGGATTGTATGTACCTTCCTGTTATAATTGAGCCTTGGTTGCTATTTGCATGTCATTAGAAGGGATTGACCCTCAGGCCAGTTGGTTGTGAGGACTGGCCATGGCTACAGTGAAGTTGCTGCTGTGTAGGCGCTGACCCTACAGAGCAAGATTCACTTTAGCAGGGCTCTGGGGTCTGCCCAGTCTGCCCTTTGGATGTGTCATCCTTAGAGGCTGCAGAGTGGTGCTCCAGTTCTGTGTGAAGCCAACTGTCAGGTGTGCCAGCCCCTGGACCTCCTGGAAGAGACCCTGCCACAGGCAAAGTTTATCCAAGTTTACCCACAGCGTGTGCCCTGCCCAGGACCACCTGGCTTGAGCCATAAAGCAATGCAGGTGGTTGCCACCCTTGCTGGGCTTGGATGCAACTGCTAACTAAGGCTGGCTGCCTCTAGTGCCAGGCTTACGCCTGCTTAGCAAGAGGTATGGGGTATACCAAAACCAAATCTGCTTATTTGAGTTTTGTGAAAGTGTGAGAAATTTAAGGAAAGTCCACAGCATAATCCAAGACTGGCCATCTGTATGGAAAAGCCACTGGAAGGGGCTTGAGTGGGCCTGCATGTTGGGTGGGTGGGGTCTCAGGGAATCACCAGGGCCAAGTAACCAGTATTAGCCAGGTTGGTGGAGACTGAGATATGGAGGCAGGCCCGGCGAGAGGAGGGCTCAACAAAAGAGCAGTGGCTTCTGCCAGCACTTCTGTCTGTGAGAACACTACTCCTCCAGCCCTTGAAGCCAGACAGTTCATTTCCTCCCAGTATGTTCCTGGTATCTTTCCAGCTGATGTCCCAGCTCTGGAGCTCAGAGCAAGTGAGTCCATTAGTGGGTATTTCTTGTGTGGAACATGTAAGAGGAACTCCTGGGACTGCATCAACCCTCTGTCTCACTCAGCCACAAACTTCACTGGTTTTCACAGCAAAGAGTTGTGGGGACTTTCCAACACTGGAACCCTAGGTTGGGCAGCCTGTTTTGGGGCTGGGATCCTTTGCCTTTTCAGGGGGATCTCTGCAGCTGAGATATCCCTCCTGATTTTTATCTGCCATATACCAGTGTGGGACCAGCCTATTATGTGTCTCTTCCTCTCCTACCAGTCTTGAAGTGACAATTTCTGTATGTCCTTAGCTATAGGACTTTTATTGAGCTAGACTTTAAGATTCTCATGATGGTTGTTCTGTAGTTTAATTGTAATTTTTATGTGCTCATGGGAGAATACAAGCACAACATTTACCTACTTTTCCATCTTGACCAGAAATCTGAACAATAATATCTTGATTTGACAATTCATGAAGCTGTATAGTTTTTCCCCTGAACAGACCTACGTGACTCAAAATTTTTAGGAAAGTATGTATGACAGAAAAATTGCCAGTAGAACTTTTCTTTGGTCTTTTGCCAAATAATTTAATTTTGTGACTTTTGTTATTATTAAATAAATATAAAGATCTTAGTTCTTCACAAAGGAATATTATAAAGATAATTAGATAAAAGAGAGTAGAGGACAGTATTTTAAAAGTCTTTTAAAATGGCTCTATATACCCATAACGTTCTATTGTTTTCCTAATATACAGTTTTCAGAATGCTTCTTTTTTTTTGTTTTCTATTATAATTTTCATGTCTGAGATTTAAATTTAAGAAGTTAGTTTGTTACTGTTTTATATACTGTGCCAGAAGACTTGAGACACCTATATCAGAAACAAAAATCTTCATTACAACACAGAAAGCAGCAAGAGCATTAGCATATTTGTTTAGGTACTCTTGTTCCTCAGTTCTGTGTGGTTGATTCAAAGAATCCCAGGCAGATACTACATACATATATATGTACATGTACACACACGTACGTATATAAGCTGAGAAACACTGAGCTCGGAGAACTGGCCATTATATAATAAGTAGTAATTTTGTCCCTAAGAGAAGCATGGCATTATCTGTCAAGACTGTTCACTGAAATACAAGCCTAAGAAATAGCCCAAGTGAAGTGGAAGGCTTTCCCAGTAATAATTTCCCCGGTCCTTAAATTAAGAACATATCTAAGTTGTGTGTATTTCTATGTATGTATGTTGCATCCTCTTCTCTGTCACTGCTTCATTTGTAGCTGGAGGTACAGTGTCCTCCTGGTGTCACCATTGGCTTTGTAATGGAACACTGGAACCTGTGCAGAGCTGTTTACAGCATTCAAAATGAGAAGAAAGAAAATGTGATGCGAGTGCGTGGGCCATGTTCAACCTATGGCTGTGGTTCAGATTCCGTTTTTGAGGTAAACAAACGTAAAAATAATGCTTTTACTATTTTTTTTTTTGCTACATGTATTAACATACTTTAGAATGATTTTGTTTTAATTGATTTTTTCATGTGAATGAATATAGTAGTATGAAGAAAGAGTTAACTGGTTGAAATCAAATGATTTTCAAATTATTGATAGTGGGTTGCTTAATATTTTCCAAAATATGAGCTCCTTCTTTATGATTTCAATGTTTGATAAAGATAAGAGAAACTATTAATACATTAAACCTGATAGAAAATAGCCTGCATAATCTAGTAAATAACATGACATTATTCATTTTATTCTTACTTATATTTAATTAACCCTTTTTTAATCAAAGATTTCCAAAAATAGAAAATAGGTCCTGCATAATGAACATCCTCAAAATATCACAGAACATGTAAACACCCCTGAAGTTTTGCAGATTGCTTATTTGCAGGATAGTAGTTTATCTGTGTTCTCAAGAAATATGACCACACTGATAAAACATGGATAAAACTCATAATAGGTTATAACATTTTCTCAGGAAAAAGAAAAACATCTTTTTGTTTTGCCTTTATCTTTGGATATAAAATGATTGCTTATAATCCTGTGAATTTGACAAAGGAGATTCCTAGACATTTTTCCTGAGCTTCTTAGAGTCCTTTCTGACTGCTTGTAATTCAGCAAGGCTCATCATCTAAAATTGCTCATTTGGGTATTTCCTGTGACACAAAATAAACTTTCCTTACATCACCATGACATCAGTTTTAAAAGACAATGTAAAGAAATGGAAAATGTAAATAAACCAAATTTCAGGGTCAGGATGTGTGGGATAATTCTGATCACCAAAAGATAGTATCTGAGTATTTTACTCTGGCAAGTGCCAGGGTTTCCCTTTTAGAAGCTGAATTCCTTTAGGTTCTTGGCATAATTTGAGAAGACAAGGTAGGTTTGTTTGGCCTACAAAAACTTAATTGATTATATGGAGTTTGTGAAGTGTACAGAACCATGCTTCATGGCTTTTGTTACTGTGGAAGATTACCTCCCCTTTGCTACATGGAGAAGAACTTCAGATCAGTTCAAATCATACCTCTCTAATAACTCACTTTAGGATGAAGAAAGAACACCAGTTTGAGAAGTAGAAGATATACCCCTGCTCAGTTATTAATCGGTTGCAAGATAGTTAATCCTTCTTGGCCCTAATTTCCTATTTGAAATTATATTATTACTATTTTCATTTCCTGCACTATATTTATGCTATCTCAGTGTAAGCTGCTTGTAAATAGGATAAAACATGTATTATATATTTTGTAGTTATCATGAAGTCAAATTCTTGTCTTTCTAGGTCAAATCCCTCGATGGTGTATCCGACATAGGCAATATTATTAGGAAGTGGAATGGTTTGATGTCATCAATGGGTGATGCTGACCACTTTGACATTCACTTCCCTTTAGACCTGGATGTGAAGATGAAAGCCATGATTTTTGGAGCTTGCTTCCTCATTGTAAGTCTTTTGCTTTTGACTTATCCTGAGAGAATTATTCTTTATGATGAGTAGTAGTGTAGTATAGTAGAAAGGCAATAAGCTTTGAAATTAGATCAACTTTTGTCTCTACCACTTAGTAGTTACATGTTTTATAAAGTGTTTAACACTTGCAAGCCTCTGTAAATTAGAGATAAAAATATTTGTATTTTTCAGGGTTATGAATATTAACTATCATAGGACTAAAAGGCCAGGAGAATGCATGGGAGATGTTAGACATCCAATGGGTGTAATTGTCATCATTGTATGTCATTATTTTCACTACTTAAAAATGCTTGTCTTGTGACTTCTTAATGGAATAAAATAATTCTAAAACTGATATTCTTTTTCTACCTTACTGCCTCTCTGTTAGTGTATTCCTTGGTGTTGTACCACCCTTAGATTTATTAGATGCAATTCCTTTGCTGTATTTCTGACTAATGAATGGTTAATATTCATAAGTAAAGCATAGAAATAAAATTGATAATATTTACCCTAAAAACCTAATTAACATATTATAATTGGGACCTTTAACATATTTAATATTGATTATCAGTCGTTCCTCCTTTTCATAATAAAAATTTAGTTTATTTGTACTCCAAACGGAAAGTTTATTGGCTACCAACAATTTTAAGTTTGCAGTTGATGCTCTTGATATTGGGTTCACTTTATAAAGATTTATTATATTTATTCTTTTTTTTTTTCAGTTCTTTTTAAACTTTATTGCATATATGAATCCCTGGGGGAATCTTATTAAATTTGAATTCTCATTCAGTTTAAGTCTTGTGGATTGGGGGTGGGAGCAGACTGAGATTCTGTAATTTATACTTAACTGAAATAGGAGGGTCACCAGGTAAGTTATACAGAATAATATTTTATGCATTGCATTTAATTATCTACTTTTATACATATAACACTCTCTCTCTTCTCTCTCTCTCTCTCTCTCTCTCTCTCTCTATATATATATATATATATATACACACACACACACATACATATATACACATATATATGTATGTGTGTATGTGTATATATATAAATTACTTTTACAATTTTAGGACTTTATGTATTTTGAAAGATCTCCACCACAACATTCATCAAGATAGATGGACACAGCAAATCAGCAATTATGGTAAAAAAATATATTAGAAAAGTTGGATTGGGCTTACAGTCAACCCTCAGTTATTTGCAAATATATTTATCTGCTTCTGCAGATTATTTTTATCGGGTGTTAGCTTGGAAAGGTAGGCTGAGAGACTAAGAATACTTACATGTGTTTCAATTGAGTATCTACTTGCCTACTTGGTAGATGAGGAGTTCATCCTGAAAAAGCTATGACTCATTAACTAAGTAAATATAGATACAATGAGCTTGAAAACATTTTAACATGAGATAGGGAAAATGAATCCCAGCGCTCTCACATTAAAATAGGTAACGTCCATCATATTAATAGATAATGTCCATCAACATATCTTGTTACCGAAGACAAATTTAATTCAAGATAAAAAGAATGATACTCTTTATATTTAAAAACAAAAGGGAAGCAGACAAATATTTTATTGAAAGGAAAATTTCACCTCTGCACATATATCAAAGCTTCATTTTGTAAAACTGATAAAAGTTTCAATGGAAAATTCAATTGTATTATAAGAAAAAAATTTTTTTAATCATAAGGTATATGTTTCCCATGCCTCTTCCTTCATTCACTAGCATGAACAATCAGGAGCTGCCCTATATATGAAGACAATACAAGGTCAGACTATCAGGAAAAGAGATGACCCGGGACACAGCTAGTCTGGGTCTGATAGCAACTTAGAGACATCAGTGCCCCTCTAAAAAGCTTGCATTTAATACATTTAACCTTGCTTGGTAACAGATGCATTATATACAAAATATATTTGGCTCAGTCTCTAAGACTGCTTATTGAACCTTTGTATCTTGTTTGATGTGACACAGAGGAGGTAACTTTTTCTTTCAAGAAGGCCCCTGATAATCACTGTGCTGTTTTAATCGCAAGAGTTGCAGTGTTTTATTTTTTAATTTTGAAATGTGACAGTCTGTATAGCACTTTGTAAAAGCAAAAACTACAAAGTCTGACACTGCTTAATATTGCTTTACTGCTTTTTAAATAATAGATAAATCTGTATTTATGCAAAGAAAATAAAAGTGAACGTGCATCTTACCTGGAATCTATAACTTATCAGTACAGATTATATAGGATCAATGTAGTTTATGTGTAAATTGAACTTGTTTGTATTGGATCAATGTAGTTAAAGTAGAAATTGTACTTGTTTATATTAACTAATAGCAGCAAATGTTACTGAATATACTCTGATAAATCCACTTGCTTCTGTTGCACTTTAGTTTCCTATCTGGATATGGATTGTGTTCTTTGAACACAAACAGTACATAGAATGGAATGTAGTCTTCTGTTCCTTATTAAATAAAGAAAGTGTGAGTGTTCTTAGATTTGGATATTCTGAGATGAAGGCCTTCACCCACAGTTCTTATTGGAATGAAAGAAAGGTGCCTCACTTTAATTACATTCATCTTTCATGGCAAAAGTTGTTTTACTCAATTTCTTATAATGTTCATTTTTATGCATGACTACTAGATTTTTAAAAAATATGTAAAAGTTGCTGCTTTCTAAAATGCTAATTACCTTATATTTAAAAATATAATTTCAGTCTTAAACATATATATTATTTCTTATAATAATGCCTGACATTTTCTATAGAAAATCAGACAAATAGTATTTAGAAAATTTATTTACATAAACTTTTCATTTTGACTTGCCTACTCTATCTCATTCCAAGACTACTGCTTAATACTAAGAAAAAATCATTTTTAGCATTTGACATTTTAAATTTAATTTTTTTGTGATATTGACATGTCTCTTAGCTATTATTTCTTTAACAATAATGTGTCATATTTTTATACTACAGTTCATATTATATTTTATATTTCCTAATGGTATTTCATTATGTAAAATTGGTGATATTGATTAAAAATAATCTCTTCTCTGAAATTTGTGTACTTTCAAGCTTCATTGTATTGTTTTTGGCTTTTAAATAAATATAAAATGGCTTATAGTAAAATAATACTGTTTTATTTTTTGACTTGTGATTGAGTCTTTGCTATAGACTATGTTTGTATTCCCTCTGGAGTTTATAAAATACCCCGATGTGATAGTATTTGGAAGTGAGGCCTTTGGGAGATGATAGTTCATGTGGGTGGCACCCTCATGAATGGGAACAGTGCCCTTATAATCTGCCAGTGCCTTTATCTTGGACTTTCCCACATCCAAAACTGTAAGGAAAGTTTATTATTTAAGCCATCTAGTCAATGGTATTTTTGTTACAGCACCCCAAGAGGATTAAGACAGAAATTTATACTGAGAAGGAAGGTGCTGCTTTAACAAGCACCTAAAAATGTGGAAGTGGCTTTGGAACTGGGGAACAGGTAGAGACTGGAAGAGTTTTGAAGTGTATTCTAGAAAAAGTCTAGATTGCCATGAATAGAATTTTAAGTGATTCTGGTGAGAGAGAAGAGAGAAGAGAGGAGAGCTGTAGCTTAAGCCTCAATCTTCTTAGAGAATGCCTAAGTAATCCTGAACAGAATGTTAGAAATAATGGATGGTAAAAGCCATTTTGTTGAGGTCTCAGATGGAAATGAGAAACAGGTTATTGAAAACTGGAGTAGAGACAATTATCGTTTAAAGTAGCAAAGAACTTGGCTGAATTGTATTCATGTTCTAGTATTTTGTGAAAGGTAGAACTTGCAGGCAATGAAACAATATTTAGCTGAAGCAAGTTCTAAGTGTTAAAGGTGCTACTTGGCTCTGCTTGACTGCTTATAGTAAAATGGAGCAGAGAGAAATGATTTGAAAATGGAATTGTTAAGCAAGAAGGGAGCAGAATTTAAAGATTTGGAAAAATGACAACACTAAAGATGTGACCAAGGAGATTAATGTGGGTTAGCATTCTCAAGGGAAGCCAAGCACCATTTTTCAAGACAATAGACGAATGATCACAAAAGTGATTCAGTGAGCAGCAGAGCTGCCACTCACATTACAGGCCTCAGTACAAGGGCCTGATGGGCAGAGCAGTTCAAAGGAGAGGCCACCAACACCTGTGAGAATCTCTCTATACACTGTCTGGTTCTACGTCACATGGGGATTTCATTCTCTGCACTCAGTCAGGTGCCATGTCCCCTGCCACCCCAGAAGTGGCTCTGGAGGGCTCTGAGATGTGGCTCTGGCGGGCCCTGGTATGGCATGGGCTTCAGCAGCCACCTCTCCAGTGGGCACAGGCAGCAAACTTTGGTGGTGTCCATGTGACCCCTTCTGTGCTGGAGTGCAGAATGCACAGGCCAAGGGAACATGGCCACCTCTACCTAGATTTCAAAGCCTGGGGCTCCCTGGGATTCCCTCAGGTTTAGGAGTCTAGCCCTAAAGAGTCCTAGGGCCCAAATATAGAGTCTACTGAGGCCATTCTACCCAGCCTTGTGGGTGACGTGGCCACCTCAGTGGTCCTGGAAGGGAGAACATTGAGTCAAAGATTATTCTTGAGTCTTAATGTTTAATATTTGTCCTGTTCAGTTTTGGAATCCCCTGAGGGCTATCACTCCTTTCTTCTTTCCTATTTCTTCCTTTTGGAATGAGAATGTATATCTTGTGCCTGTCCCACCATTGTATTTTGGAAGCATCTAATTTGTTTGGTTTCACAAGTTAAGCTAGAGAGCAATTTGCCTCAGGATGAGTCATAACTCATATCTTACCTATATTTGATTTAGATGATATACATGAGATGTTGGACATAGACTTTTGAGTTGTTGCTTGAACAAGTTAAGACTTTTTGGCTATTAAGATGGAATGAGTGTATCTTACATGTAAGAAGAACATGAATTTTATTCTGACCAGGGTGGATGCTATAGACTGAATATCACCCAAAATTCATGTTGAAATCTAACCCCCAATATTAGATGGTATTTAATGGTGAGGCCTTTAAGAGTTGATTAGATCATGAGAGTAGAGCTCTTATAAATGGGATTAGTGCCTTTATCAAAGAACTTTGGGAGGTTCTTTTGCGCCTTCTGCCATGTGAGGACACAGAAGACAGCCATCAGTGAATCAGGAAGTGGGTTCTCACCAGACAGAATCTTCCAGAGCCTTGATCTGGACTTCTAGAACTCTGAGAAATAAATTTATTTTGTGTATAAGGTACCCAGTCTATGGTATTTTTATTATAGCAGCCCAAATGCACTAAGACAGTCTTAGAATACTTTTATCCAAAGGGATTTTTGAAGTAATTTATTATCAGGTTCTTTCTTATATAAGATTAATACAATAAATTCATTTCTGTAGTGTTGCATAGTAGTAACTAGCTTTCTGATGTGTGTGTGTGTGTGTGTGTGTGTGTGTGTGTGTGTGTGTGTGTGTGATTTATAAATGCTTATTTCTAATCTTTATTTAGAACACATTTAAATTTTAAGTATGATTTTAATGCCGTATATCATGGAGGAAAGCTGCTAGAATTTATAACACCAGTGAAGGATATCTTAATGACCATATTTCCCAGAAATTATACAAGAAGCTGGTTACCAGACTAATTTACTAGCTGAATTTTTAACCAACGGATGTGAAATTAAGTTCAAGTATAGAATAAGCAGTGATTCCAGAAAACAGAACCCTGCCTGTGTTAAGACAGCTGTCTACTTTTTAGTCCTTTGCCCCAGTGTTCAAGGTTTAATTCAATTTATATTGAAAGATGCTAACTTTGGAAACCCATGGGTCTAGATTTAATAAACTAATACCAAATTCAGCTTTTTGTCTAACGATGGCTAATATTTAAAATGGACCTTTTCTCATAACTTGGTTGACTTACACAGAATGCATTTCCCATTTGCCTCTAGGCCTCTTGAATGTAAATCTTAGAAAGAGAAAAGCAGAATGCTACATTCCAGGTGTAGTCAAAGTGAGGCAGCATAGTATGTATGCTACATGATAACACTTAGCATGGTTAGTAATAGTACATGGCAGATATTCATTCAGTATTTGTCTAATGAATAACAATACAGTCTGTGGATATATTTTTGAAATATTGTTTACAAGAGCTAGTCAAAAATTTTGTTTCTCTGTTCTCTCCACTATTTCACACTATTAATAATTATTTTATAGAATATCCACTAAATTCAGGCATTCAAGCTATTCCTGAAAGCAGAGGCAAATGCAGAAATGAGAAACACATAATTGCTACACTTAGGTTCCGAGGCTAAAGAATGAGACAGATTTTTAAATGCACAAAATATACATTTTTGAAGACCACATGGACCTGTTCAATAGGATGTTGGCACATTCAGTAGAGGTGATGTCACTAGTAGCATCTCAGATGCTATATAATATATTTCTGTTCTATTTAATCAGACAGTTTAGGCTGGCTGTTTTTATTATATGCATGCCAGGTAAATTTCCTGGTACTGTTGGAGGTGAATGAGATACATTTTACAATTTTGTGTGCAAGCTGAATGCATGGTAAATACAATTAGGTCAGTTTAGCAAATTTTCATCAAGCAAGGTAAGGATTGGTTGTTGTTACAGTAAACACTGAACTCAGGAGAGGTGCATTTATGATGCCCAACAAATATTTATTGAATGAATGAAAAAAAAGTCATGTGTATGACACGGTGCTAGATGTTCAAGGAGACATGAAAAGGTAGTCCTCTATTTCCGCAAGGGTAAAGCAAGTAAGTATGTAATTGTGGCACAAAGCTAAAAAATTGCATAGAATAAAAATTATTTTGTTTGAAAATGTATCAATTCTCACAACTATATCATGAGATAACTATCAATAACATTTTTCAAAGGAAGAGACAAACTTTATCAAGAGGTAATAGTAAGAAGGAGATGGAGTGCTAAGGATTTTCTTCTTTCTGCTATAATTGTAATAAAGGAAAACCAAATAGTTGGATAAGGTGAGAAATATGAAAACTCTTGGGAAAGGGAGAGCAGAACAGGTGGAATTGAGCTAATGAAAGAGCTTGTAGAGCTGCCCAGTCTCAAGTTTCCAACTAGAAATCTGGTCAGGCAGCCTACTGTCTTAACCCCATTTTCCCACTTCAGAATGGGTTGGTGAGTGTTCACTATTGTGTGTGGGGAAGGTGAGGAAGGTGCCAAGGCTAGGGTGATAATAGGGCTTCTGCACATATATAAACAAAAAGTAAACAGTAAATTCTAAAAACATTCTGTAATTAGAGCTAGCTTAATGGTCACTCATTAAATTTTCCTGCAGGTGTTAGTTCTGCTGCTTTTCAACAAAGGAACCAGTTGTATGAAAGCATACAATTCTGAGATGTGTAGTTGGCAGGTATACCTCAAGATTCAATTCCAGGCCAGACGGATATGCATCTCAGCATGGACAGAGTAAAACTAACCTAATCAGGAGATAGATGGTATAATGTGACCAACTCCCTATGAAAACAACGATGATGATGATAACAGCTTTAGTGCTTCCTGTATATTAGACACCATTCTGGTTCTAAGGAATTTCCATATATTAACTCATTCAGTTCTCATAACCCTATGAGATAGATTACTGTAATAATTCCCATTTTACAGATAAATAGAGATTTAGGTATCTTACAAAAAGTAACCCACTTAGCTTATGTCCACGAAACCATTATTTGAAGATGGCTCTTAAGGCTACACCTTAAACCACTGTCCTCTGTGCTTCTTTCATCTGTGTGATATATGATTTCTTTGTGTGTTAACAGAATTATAGGGAAACAGAAATAGAGTAAAACGTTGACATGTTAACTCATGTGTTCTCAAATTTAAGATTATGGCCCTTTTTGTAAGCGGCCTGAGGTGACCTCTGAAAATGGTTCACTATTGACCCAGAAAACCCCACAAAATCATGCAAATCAAGAGGTTCATATCTTCATGTTCACTTTAAGAACACCCATGAAACTGCCATGGCCATCAAGGATATGCATATCCGAAAAGCCACCAAGTATCTGAGGGATGCCAGTTTACAGCTGCAATGTGTGCCATTCTGTTGTTACAGTAGGAGAGTTAGTATGTTTGACCAGGCCAAACAGTGAGGGTGGATACAGGGTTGGTGGCCCCAAAAAAGTGCTGAATTTTTGCTTCCCATGCTTAAAAATGCAGAGAGTAATGCTGAACTTAAGGGTTTAGATGTAGATACTCTGGTCATTGAGCACATTCAGGTGAACAAATTCCCAAGATGCCACGCAGAATTTACAGAGCTTGTGGAGGATGAACCCCTACGTTAGTTCTCCCTGCCACACTGAGACGATCCTCACTGAAAAAGAGCAGATTTTTCCTAAATCAGAAGAGGAAGTTGCACAGAAGAAAAAGATATTTCTAAAGAAACTGAAGAAATAAAAATTTATGATCCCAGTAGTAAATTCAGCATCAAATAGATGCTAATAAAAGTAAACAAAACAAAACAAAACAAACAAAAAAAAAACAAAACAAAAGGATTATGACTTGGAAGCCTATGATGCTCTGAGGAAGTCTGGTCTGAAGGTATGCTCTTTTCTGAAAAGCTTGCTTTTGCTTTTGTGGATATCCAGTGGTTGTTTCCAACTGAAGATCATTTTTATGTTATTTCTCAGTTTGGTGCTTCCCAAATCATCTAGGTATTTTAAATACAAACCCCAAAACAATGGAGACAACTCTGGCTTAAGAATTCTCAGTAAACATTTTTTTTTTTCTACCTCTAGCACAAGCCAAAATAGTCAAGCTTTTTCTTGATCTCTAATTGCCTGTTGGTGAAATATTTTCTAAGTCATCTTTTACACCGGAGTGTGTCTCTTTAAGGACTTCCATTTTATTGATAGTCTGTTCCAATAGTATACCTTACCCAAGGCCTCATCTCCTGCCTCATGTTGGTAGGTGAAATCTAAGCCTCTTGCCAAAGAAGATTGGTATTTCCTATCTGGGATGCCAAAGAAAGTGTCAGCCTGTGTTTAATAGTTCAATATTTCAGATTGTTATTGGTTTTGACCACTACTAAATTCTCTTACTCTCTTAGGAGCTATACTTTGCATTCAAATAGCTTTTGGTTATACTTTAGCCAGACTTTCTAAGTGTTCTAGAGCAAAGGTTTTTAAGATGATCTAGTTTGCAACATTGCCAGCAATAGAAATGATCTATTTTTTTTACCAGCACACAATTTTATTATGAAATATTCAGGGGATAATGCTTTAACATAAGCATAAAATTTAAAACAATTTTAACTTGTAAATTATTACTATTTGGTAGACCTAATTTATAACTAAATTTTTATTTTATATTTGAGATGACATATTATCTTCCTATAACCATATTATTGAATTCCAGATTCTCCTAAAGTATGTTTAATGTTACTAATATTGTTGTTAGGTAAAAGAGATTCATTTAAAATGGTGCCAGCTCCTCTGCAGTCCAAGTTCAGATAAATTTATTTGGGGAAATTGCAGAAACAACAGTTTTTAAAACATTTTGCTCAAATTGTCTTAGCCAACGGTCATTAAACTTAATTTATTTCCTTTAATTTTTTTTTTATACCAGATAAAAACAAACAGATAGAAATCAGATACTTTTTGGAACTCAGGAATGGGCACCTCGAGGACAGCAGAGGGAAGTAATTAGGATGACAAAATATTTATCTAGTTTTGAAGCACTGCCCTTCCCTCCCATACCAGTCTACTATAGGGGGCGGCATCAGTTCATAAAATTTTTTAGTAAACTATATTAATTTTTTTCAGCCAAGAATATATTGGTACTAATCTATAAGTTTTAATGAGTAGAATCAAAGGATTTTAAGGACTATCTGCTCTACATTCTAATACACAAATGAAGATATTAAGAGAGGCCCAGGTCCTGTATCCAAAGTCAAACCTGGAATTAGTTGTAGAACCAAAAGTAAAAGTACAGATCTCCATTTTTTTATTCCAAATTCCTTCTACCATACCCAAAATTTATCAGTGATTTTAATGCACTATCTTTCATAACATTGAAATTTTAAGCAATAAAAAAACTAAAAACCTACCTTCAAATTTTTTAATGTTCTAAATCAATTTAAAGCACAAGCTTGTAGAGTCTAACTCAGTAAAGCAGACTAATTTTACAGACCTCTAACTGTAAAAAAAAAAAAAAAAAAAAAAAAAAAAAAAAACTAAACTAAATTACTATGTGACAAAATAACAGAAACAATTAGAATGTTTACATCATGAATGAGAAAGGTTTATTTTATTTATTCAACCATTGATACAATGATATCTTCTGTAGTCACCACTCACTTCTAAGTTAAATTTCTTTATTAAAATATGTATATTTAGCGGTTTTTTTAGTAAAATGCTATTCATTGTTTGATAGATTTTCCTGCTTTGAAGAAATGTAGTCATTGGTTCAAAAGCAGTTTCAGTTAAACAAAGACAATCACTCCATTATCCTGAGTAAGGAAAGGAAAATACAGCTAATGAGCAATTGAGTATGACTCTTGCGTAGATGTGACCTGGTCTGACTGTTGGCCCGACAGATGACAGAAACAGACGACATGGCTGGGGATGTGGGAATATTTTATTCAGGGTTCTGGCAGATGAGATGAGAGTCAGCTATGAGGGTTATTCCTGGCCATGCTAAGTGTCTATTGAGTTGCTTTCCTATTATTTTTTCTACTAGTTAGGACATTTCAATTTCTTTTCCTCTGTGTTCTTTGTTTGTATACCTCTCCCTATTTTTTATGGCTTTGTGCATTTCTCTTTATGACACATATATGTCACTTGTTTGAGATATGGCCACAGGTCCTGCTTGGACATGGAAATCAGGGACAATTTATGCTATTTTCTTCACTGATAGCCATGTAACTTTCAAAGTGAAACTATATTATAATGCTAGCATTTTGATAGATTACTTTACGAATGAAATCAATTGCAAGATAGACAAAGGAGGGACACACAAATGATTTTTATCCTAATAAGGCTATTTTAGGAATATTCACTGTTCCCTGCTAACAATAGATTTATAGAATGCGTAGAATCAGAGTTACCCTCCCTGTCTCAGGCAGAGCTGGAAAACCAGAGGTGTCCCCAATGGAGTCTGTCCCGTATAAAACTTACCTCATGAATGAGCTGGGTATGTGTGCTCCCAGCAGACAGGCTGCCTCTCCAAAGACAGAAAAAGAAGGGACTGAACTACTTATGCCCAGTTCCTTCTTTCTAACTCACTAGCTGGGTAAATCATCCCGGTTCCCCGAGGCAAGTAAATGAGGAGATAGAGAATGTCCAGGAATGTTCTCCAATACCACTGCCATTACAGGGACATATCAGGAGTAGAGAATGTTTGTGGTAGGAGTTGTTTTGCCCCCTCGAGTCTATTTTTACCTTCTTTCCCTTATATTTTATAGCTTCTGATTTCATGGACTCACAGTGAAACCTGGAATAAATATAATATTTCCTTAATGTAAATACATGGTGAATTTCTGTTTAATTAAAAGTGAAATGTGACTTCTTTAAAAGATAACTGACACATATCATTTACTTCTTATTCTTTCCTACTCCCTGTATGCTTAGCATAAGAAAAACAGATCAAGATTTTAACAGTAGATACCTCTGGAAAGTGGAATTGTGGAAGTTCATCTTTGTTTTAGATGCTTCTTTATTACTTGAAATCATTATAATAAATGTTAATTTCATAATTAAAAAATTAAAGATAAACTTTTTAAAGTTTCCTATAACTGGCAATCCCTAGGATGCCACATTTTGGCTATAATTTAGGGCTTTCTAACCTTGAAGTAACATTCAATTTATTGAGAGCTTTTCCTTAACTGCAGTGTAAAGGATCTGTCCCCACACACTGGTTTAATTGCTCTGGGATGGGATCTGGGCATACATAGTTTTAAAAAGTCCCTTGGTCTTTCTTTTGTGTAGTATAAGGTGAGAACCATTGGACATCAGTCATTGACTTCTTGTGGTTACACATAAACATCACCTGGAATACTTTGTAAAATCTCACATCCTGGCTGGATTCCAGAGCAGCAGCACCAGAATCTGGAGTTCCTTACGTGATCTAATGTGCAGCCAAGTTTGTGAACAGAGGTTACTGCCTGAAAACTTCCAGGAAACTTTCCTGCAATTTGCATGTAAGCTGATAAAATAAACATTCTTGCTTTTATCTATGTCTTAGCCAAAAGAATAGGGTTGCTAAATAAAATACAGGATGCCTTGAATTTGAATTGCAGATATCAATTTATAATAAGAGATTGTCCCATGCAATATTTGAGGCAACACACACAAAATTATTTATTGCTTATATGAAAATCACATTTAACGGGACTTCCTGTCTCTTTACTTGTGAAATCTGGCAACCCTGCAAAAGAAACACAGATAGTATTCCAGAAATCACGGAAGTGGAATACAGATCTTCTCTGTATGTAAAGAGCTTTAGGAGATTGAATACTTGAGGAGGAAGCAAAGCGAGATCACCTTGCTGATGCCCAGTAAAATGTCCTGAAAGTCTTCTTTATTTATCTCTCATCCCCAATTTCCTGAGGTTTTATAACTGGCTTAGTTTCTTTGCTGGATTTGCCCAACAAATAAGTAAATAACTACCAAATTCTGCTCCTTTCACTCCCATTCACCTCAATTCTTTTTCCTTCAACCAACTAAATAAACCTATTTTCAGATTTTGCTAATCTTTTTTTCCACACCTCGCAGAAAAGGACTGAACCAAGAAAATGTACAAATGGCTTTGGCCAGAGTGTGTGAGGTGTGTGTGCATGTACACATTCACGGGTATGCAGGAATATTAGAGCCCTTTCTTTAGGTATCATTCCTTTTTCATTCATGTGGAAAAGTCATCTTCAGGGTATAGCCTGTCGGTGTTGAACTAAAATTTGTGTATATTTATCTCCTAACTGTTGCTTTCAGTGTCAACTTCAAAAATAAACCATGGAGTCTCCTTCAGTAAAAGGCCTATTGAAAAAAAAGACTATTATCTCTGACAACTTCTAAATTCCTGTTGTCTAGAATTCTCCATTAACTACACAAATCACCACTATAGATGATCAATTTAAGTTAAGAGAACAATGAAAGCTTAAACTGTAATAGTGTCTAATATTCAGTTGGGGGTGGGGAAGCAAGTATCTAGTAAGTATTGGATGGTTTCTGCAGACATGCGATCTATCAGAAAGCACTTACTATACATTGTAGGGCCCAAACTTTGCTTTGAGTACCACAGCTGCCCTTGCTAATCATGTGACTTTAAGCTAGAAGAAAGCTCTTGTGCTCTTCCTCTTCTGCTTTTGTAAAATTAAAGCCACAGTGCCTTCCTCTTCTGCTTTTGTAAATTAAAGCCACAAATTCTCACAGTATTATTGTGAGAATTCCAATGTGATAATTTATGTGGATAGGATTGGACTATTCCAAACATTAGCATTTTTACTGGGTAAAAGAAAAGAAGGAAGAGTAGGAACAGGGCTTGTTTTGGTCTATAAAAGGAAACTTAGGCAGGCTCTCATATAGTCACCTAGAGCTAGCAAAGCAAACTGACCTAGAATTATCCCAAGGTATAAAAGAAACATCAGTTAGCAGACCAACTGTAAGCACTGATTTTTTTTTTTTTTAAGGAAAAAGAAAAGATGAAATGTGCCAAGCCACAAGATTAGCCCCCTTAGAGGCTCCTGGCATGGTGGATTTGTTGAATAATCATGTTCCCCTTCCCTGGTTAGATGAAATCATTTGACCCAAGGATGAGTCACAGACAAACTTACGGAAAGATCCTCAAAGTCTGAGTGGTAAAGTAAATGAAATGGAAAAAAAATGTGTATGGATGCCATTTTTCCATATAGCTAGACAGATTAGCTAGTTTAAGTTCCACTTATGAACCAGAACCCATTCTGTTTTTAGAGTGCAAGGAGACTGCATCATGTCAGGCTCTTCCAAGTTTAAACATGTGATTGATGCAGGACAGGGCAAATCCTCCCAAGTGGGTCTGTACCAAGAGAGAGGGTTCTTTGACTAAGCACAAGAAAAAATTCAAACACACACCAAAGTTAGGGTCAAAAGAAAAGTTTATTAGAGAAGGGGTTACATTCTATAGATAGAGTGTGGTCTTCTTTCAGAGACAGAGAACGAGAGGACCTGAGAGAGACTCAGAGGGACAGAAAGAGAGAAGAACGGAACAAATAACGGTGAGAGAGACTGAGAAAAAAACACTGAGAGGGACTGAGAAAAAAGACAAAGACACCGATAGGGACCCCAAGTGTTCAGGGAATTCAATTTATACATCATTCTGTAAGTTACAGTTTAAAGACTCATTCGCCCATTTTCCTTTGATGCTATGGACATACAGTTTGAAAGGATAAAAGTATGTAGCACGAAAAGGTAAGAATAGTAGTGTAAATGGCCTGCCGGGGTCTCCCGCCCTTTGATCCATAGTTTCCCCATGTTTAGCCATAGGGAATGAATGATTTTTATTTTGTATAGGGAGCAACTTTCTCTTCACAGTGAGGGGAAGTGGTTTGTTAGCAGTCATAGCAGAAATCTCTCTTTGTTCTGCAGGTATCCTTGTGTCCTGGCTGTAGGGCTAATCAGCATGTTGAAATTTCTGAATATAGTTTGATTTAACCTTTTAGTTCTCTCGCCTCCTTGCTATATTATTTGAGACTGCATTATGTCAGGCTCCTCCAAGTTTGAATATGTGATTATTCAGACAAGCTCTAAACTCAAGTATACTATTGCAGTTACCATGACAAATTTAAAGAAAAAATCAAACAGTATGATAATCCTTCAAAAAGAAAAGAAAAAATATATAAATAACTGTATTATCTACCTATACATATAATGTATTAGTTCAATTCTTAGGCACACTAAATTCTTTACAAAGTTAACTGTCCATTAACGAGATATTTACTCTTCCTAAGGACCTAATTACAGTGAGACCGGAGTGAGGACCCTTCCAAGGTGTCTATTGCTAACACAGTTTTGGAAATCACCTTTTACAAATGACTCCCCAAACTATAAAACTTAGTTTGTACCACAAACTCTATGACTCAGTGGAATTACTCTGAATTACCGCATCCCCCCACTTATCTCAAATCCAGTCTCGAAGACTTACCAAGTTAAGTCACTTCCTTCTGAAAATGCTTCAGGAACTTTCCATTTACCCACATATCATTAAGCTAACTTTGTTTCTTCTCAGGGTCCTAGATCATTCTTCCCAGATCTTAAGGCAGTTTACTCCTTTTCTTCACAGTTCACCTCCTCAGAAAGGCATGTCCTGTCCTCTGTATCTAAAATATTTCCAGTCTCCCAAATTACTCTCTTCTTCTTGTCAGTACTTAGCACCATCAGAAATGTTATTTGTTTGTTTATAATAATTTCTGAGAAGGCGGGAATTTTGTATGTTATGTTCACACTATATCTCATTGCCTACAACATAACTAACAAGAAGCAGAGACTAAATAAATGTTGAATAAATACTGTCGAATATAGGCAAAATAATATAATAGCCCCTATAAAGGTAATTTCAAAAGAGAAATTTAAATTATTAGAATAATTGTGTCCCTAGCCATGATGGACTTTGAAAGTGACACCACGTATTTGTAAATATCCATTGTTCTTAAGAAAAAAAAAGAAAAATTTTGTTTCAAAATACAACACGTTATGCATACTTAGCAAGCTTGACTCCCTGCTTTTGGGTTCTTCTAAGCTTTTTGACAAGAGATATTTACTTCTGGCTCTAGCTTTCTTCTTGGGATACAAATCTGGGACTATTTTCTCTCCATCAATTTGTTTTTATCTGGCAGCTGAGGTTAGGAATCCTTATCTGGTGGCTTAGGTTAGGAATCCAATCACTATCTCAGGAGTAGGCACAGGAGCCTGAGGGATGTTAGTTAAGCTCATTTTTTTTTTTTTAAGTTTAAGAACAACTGGTTGTTGGTAGACAAAGCTATCAGTTGAGGAGATGGGAATGTACTAAATTTTGTTTGGACATTTGTTACAAGGAGAGAACAAGGAGTCTTTAGGTGATCAGATGGTCAGCCTGAGGACATGTCAATAATCTCTAGAAGGGAGGAATGAAATTCGTTGTTAGCAACTTTTTCTTGTTTCTTTGCTATTATTTCAGGAATGGCACATTAATTTAAGATAGCAGGGTCTGGTTTACAGGGCAGATGCTTCATTGTATTTGAACCTTGGCTCTTACATTTATGTACAGGAATATTTAGTGACTTGGTTCATTTCTAGGTTTGAAATGCTTCTAAATTGGTAACAACAAAACTTAGTGGCAGGCTATTGGCACTGGGCACAGACACTTAGGTACAAGGGAACTCTATCAAGACTAACTTAGCTGACTTAGCAGAAGAGAATAAAGCTGAAATATAATTCTGTTCAGAGAGGATGCCGATGAGAAGCAGACTAATTCTTAGGTTGAAAGATAGGACACAAAACTGATTATGAGGTTTGATTACAATGTTGCTTCACATGCATGTGCATACACACATAGGAACACACACACACACACACACACACACACAAAGAACTTACATATAAGCATTATCACTCATATACATGCAAACACAATACTGAAAGAAACACATTAAAATATAAACTCTGTTTATATGGGTGGTTAGTTTATGAATAATTTTATTTTCTTTATTTCTACTTTATTTTCCCATTTTCCTTGCCAAGCTTTCTCATTCAATCTCTTGATACCTAGCTCTTCTACAAAAGAACTCTTGATCGTTTTGAAGCCCAATCCAGCTAAATCCTAAACTGTCCAAGTCTACTGGGCTCTGCCTATGTTGCTTCTGTTCACTCTTCATCCCTGAGTCCAAGCTCACAGAGTTAGACTGTACTTTACCATAAGCTCCAGAGAAAAGTTTTCTTGTCTGGAATTCAGGTAGCTTTAAAACATGACCACAAAGTTCTTTGACACTACTCTTTTTGAGTGATAGGAGTCTATGTCTTACCCTCTTGAAGATAGACAGTCTTGTGACAGACTGTTTCAACCAATTCTGTATGATGGGAGTGACACTATGTGACTTATAAAGGCAAAGTGGTTTCTAACTTGTTTTCTGGGATATTCAAACTTGGAGCCTAAGCCACCATGTAAATCCTGACCACTTTGAGGCTGTTATGTTGTGAGTTAGCCTCAGCCTCATGGAACCACTATGTGTAGAGGCTGAGCAGAACAATGAGAGTGAATGGGCCTTCAGATGATTTCAGCTTGATTTCTCCTAGCCTTCAGATCTTCCCAGCTGAGGCCCTAGACGTGAAGAAGCAGAGTCAAGTTGTTCATAGCATGCCCTGTCTGAAGTCTTAACAGCAGAATTTGTGAGCTTAATAAAATTATTGTTTTATATTGCACTACCAAATTTGGGGGTAATTTGTTTGTCAGCAATAGCCAGAAAACAGGAATCTTGAACACAACTTGAATCAGACTTCTGACAAGGAGTTGAAGTCAGATATTTTTCTATGGTACAGAAGCCAAATGCAATCATTCTCCTTGGGCTAATATAATGCTTTCCCAACACGTTCCATCAACCCAAACAGCCTGAAGGTAAACTCTGCTTCCTATTACAGGAATGCCAAAGGAGCCCCTAGAAATAGACTTCTCTTAATGTCGTATACATTCCTTAATAAGGAAATAGCCTTAATAATTCATATCCTTCACTTATAAAACCTTTGGATCTTTATAATTTAAGAACTAATTTTCTTTGTCTTCTAAATTTTAAAAAAACCTCTCACCTTATAAAAAGCACACACTAGCTTGTCTCCTGGCCCTCCAATTTGGATTTAGCAGAAAATTCTAATTTCTGAAAGTATTCTTCAGGCTTGACCCAAACCCAATGTACCCTGGATGTCAGAGATTAGAAGAGGAGACAAGGTAAAAGTAAATAACATGGATAGAAATTAAAAGCATAGGAGGAAATTAGGAACAAAAGCAAATGTAAAAAGAACTACCATTCTTGGTTACTTACTGTGTGCTGTGTGCTAGTATGTTACATGTATTGTGTCATTTCAACATAACAGCAATCCTAATGATGAAGGTATTTTCATTATTACCATAATAATTGGATGCACAGATTTTTTTCCAAAGTGGCAGAGCTGATGGTCATACCCAGGGGTTTTATACCAGATCCTGCTCACTTAATCACTAGACTATACTGTATAGAAAGAGTCAAAACGATTTTTATAAAGTTAGAGTTTATTCGACTTTTCATTCTTATTATCTCATGAGTGTGTAATAGTGTTTTTCTCTGTATATTTGGAAAATCTATATAACTAGCATCACAGCCTCAGCTCCAACTCAGATCATCAGGCATTAAATTTTCATAGGAGCACCAGTCCCTGGTGCAAAAAAGGTTGGGGACTGCTGGTTTAAATTACATAATAAGAGTCAATATACTGTTTTATTAATCCCAGCATAGTAAGTAAAATAAGTATGTATGGAAACTCTGGTTAGAAAAAGGGAAACAATGAATTGAGTCTTTATACATGACAGAAAGGGGGAAAAAAGTAAATGCAGTCATTCATTAGATATTGCAATTTTCAAGGCACTGTGCCAGGGTTTCAGGGAATATAAACATAAATCAGGCACAGCCCTGCCTCAAAAGAAAATATAACCCATGCATGAGGAAGTAAGTATAAGAACATTCTGTGATAGCAAGTATGATGAATGGATGAAGAGAAACTGCCAAGCTGGGCATAAAAGGAGGGAACATTTGCAGCGGCAGGATTTAGGGAAGCTGTTTAGTAATAAAATGATTAACTATTTCCATTTTTTTTGTGGAATGTCCAGTGACTATTAAATTCACTCTTTAGTAAAGTTTATCTTTATGACACACTTTTTAAAGAATATGCCTTTAATAATATGGCAATCACTTGTATTTTATACACCCTGTAGGGATGATGGTCTCTATCAGACAAGACTATGGAAGTCCCTCAGTTTTTGATGAACTTGTTTCAGAATTAGAAATATTAGAAATATTTATAAATCAATTTTCAAGTCCCATTATTCACCCCATATGCCAAATTATTTATTAAAACCAATAGTTTCCTCTTAGGAAATGGTTATAAAAATATAATTATTTCTAACCACGACAAAGAGATAATAATTTGCTGGGCTGGGGAAGAGGGAGGTCATCAATGTTTACCAATGACAATGGATCTCTAAACTTCCATTTTGATGATTTGAGCCTAATAGTTCAGTGTATAGAGGTAAAAGAATTGAGGACTTTTTTGGACTTTACAAAATGGATTCAGTAGGGCCCATGACAGTAGTGTCAACTGGCACATAATGGGAATGACTGGAATGCCCCAAACCACGGAAACATCAGCCACATCTGCCGTTGATAAGTCCTCAACTGCAGCAGCTGATATGTATAAGGATTCCATCTTGTAAGACCACGTAAGCTGAACACCTCAGATAGACAAAGCTCAAGCTTGACCCGAGAGTACCACAGCTCACTTTAGAGATGCTCAGCACTTTCATCCCTTTGCTCTGTTGCCTAACATGCTGTACTTACCCAATCTGTGTATTGTGTATTAACCTCCATGGATACCTGATTGGTTTGTCTGAGAAGATCCCACTCAATAAACCTGGCATTGTGGAGACACAGACACATCCAAAGGTGTTACTTTGGTAGCCACTTCCTTGCTTGAGACAACTGGGAGGTCTTCAACTGTGAAATACATGATTTTCATAGCAAGGCTATTTCTTTATTTAATTAATAGGATCTTATAATGCAATTGTTACTGTTTAAGGAGAGTTTTGAACTCCGGTGTTGCTCCAGTGGCCTATAGACCACCTAAAGAACACTCAATTGTAGTTAAAGAATCCTTCCTGCATCCCCAGAGACAAAGGACAAAGGGCAAGAGGGCCATAATCTATAGCCAGCTTAATCCGTCCACAGACGCTTACGCAGAAGGTACTACCCTAGCCTGCCCACAACCTCAGCCTCATTATACCATCATTATAATACCACGTTTATGCCTGGAAGTTCACAAATCTAATTATAACAGATCAAATTCTGGGCAAGCACATGAGCACTAAGCAAAGAGTTATATAGCAGCCAAGTGTCAGTTAAAGTGACCTCACATGCCAATCTCCTAGGAATGCCTTTGTAATCACACATCATGGCCCCAGATATAAACAGACTTTCCCACATCTGCATTGTTACAACTCTCTTTGCTGAAAATCCACTCCTCCCTTGGGGCTTACTCTGTCTTTTATTTCTTTTATCTTTTCACCTCCCAAATTCCACAGGGCTATAGCCTTTCTTAGCATGACCTGTCTCCTAAAATGTACTTTCTATAAATCTTACTTATTCTGAATCTTGCTGACCTGTGATTCTTTGCTGCATCAGTGGGGAAGAACCAAGGAAGAATGCTAATTGCTCGTGCTGTTACCCACACCATGCTGCTGGGGCAACACTGGAGTTCAAATCACCCCCAAACAATAACACATGGAGGTATTTAAAGTGAAAGAAGTGTCTAATTCATCTTACATCTTAAAGACCAAGTAGTATCTGGAATATGGTGCCTGCACAGTAATTATTTGTTGACTTAGTGAATGAACAGCTGTATACTAACTTTAGGGAAATGATGAATAGTATACAGAGAAAAAGGGATTTTCCATTTTTGTGATAGATTTGGGGCAAGTTTGCTATGTGGATACTAGTTGTAACGTTTGTTTTGATTTAGACAATAAATTAGAAATATTGAAAAACTGAAGAATTCAAAGTGAGGCTTTAAATTGTGTATGAAAAAATTTCTAACTGGGAAGGTCATGGTGGCCAGCCATGCCCCAGACATGTAACTTCTTTAATAAAAGAATTATCTTTACTTTAAGTAAACTCTGCCCATTGTTTCTGTGCATCTAAGTTAATACACCTTTGAAAGACACATCCTCAGCACATAATCTTATTAACTATCTTGTAATTGAATTGCTGCCTTGCTTTCTTCCACCTCCATGTAGTCTTCCTATGTTCCCTTCTCAATTTCAAATGTATAAAATAAGCTGCAATACTATTATTCTCTGGAGCACTTGTCTCAGTCTTTAGAGATCTTGCTTCTAGATGTATTCTCTTTTTGGCTCAAATAAATTTTTATAAAAATTCTCTGGAGGGTCTTACATTGTTAAGAGTAATTGATTTGATAATATTTCTCATTTTGAGAGATTTTTAAAATTTTAAGGAAAAAATAAAGAAGGACATACATTAACAAAGTAACAAAGTAACAAAGAACAATAATTAAGAAAAACACTATGATTAAAGTAAAAGATAAATTAGAGGGCAGTCACTAAATGGCTACCTTCAGATAGCAGAGTGGTGTTATGATGTCAGAGAACTCTGAAAAATATGATGCCTACAGAGAGAGTTCACTGAACATTTCCCATATGATACAAAGAGACTTGCAAGCAGTCAGCAAAGGGGCTGAATGATCATTATGGCTAGCTTCAGAAAGCAGGAAGGGGCTCTGTGCATTGTAATGTGTCTATAATATAGAAAATTATATCTGATGCAAACCATCCCTTTTGGAAACCTGTAATGGAAAATGCTCTAAAGAAGACAACACTTATAATTCTGGGTGCTTCTTCCAGACTGGGCATGGCATGGCACATTGGCCAATGCCATCCTTTTCTCTATTGGCACACTCTTTAAAGTAAATTCTCTTTACTTTCAGTTATATTGCAAGAATGTTTCCTTCAGTGTATGTGACAGAATTTATTTTCCAGATTTTAGAAATGATGGATTAAAAATTCTACTAATACTTTTATGGCATATATCTGAATAATGTTCACTTCTCTAAGGCCACAGTTTAAAAATATTCTATTATTTTATCCTCTCTGTTCTTTTTATGACATATAATATTAGAATTAAGTACATCTGTTTTATTGCATGATGGATCTGTACATTTTTTTAGTTAGGCTATGCTTCATTTCCATTTAGGTTCCTTGGAGATCTCATCAATTGACATTATGATACAGTTTTTAAATCATAGTATAAAGAATTAATGTAACATTTGTAATCAAGGTATGTTAAATTCAGTTCTGTTACAGTCAGCTCTGCCAGAACAAGGTGACCAGAACCAGTAGACCAGCCAGTAACAGGGCAGGGCACCTAAGGAAGGACCCAATTGCAGGTAGTAAGATAGTACCAGCAGGAGGCCTTGAGGAGGTTCAGCAGTTGGGGAAGTTATAAAACACTATTCTCTGGAGATATATGAGAAACAGGGAAAGATCTCAGTCTGAGATGAACTAGGCTATCAGATAGGGATCAAAGGTAATGACTGAGATACTTGAGCTAAGGTGTGTAAGTAAACAGTCAGAGAAATAAGGTAACAATATCATCATTGGAACCCATGATCAGAGTTGATTCAGGAAGGTCCAACTCCATGCTGAGCCTGGAAATTGTTGCTTATATACTCCTTATATTTTCAATACTTATGGAAAAGATTGAGTCTAGATCTTAGAGGAGCAAATTAAGGTTTAATGGGGCCTAAAGGTTATGTCATTTTAAGGAATCTTTAAGAAAAAAAAGACTAGAGTTTCAAATATAAAGCAAACAAATGAATGCTTATTTAGGATTAAAAAAAAAAAAGAAAACCTAACAATTTACTGTATCCTTGGGGTTCAGGCCTCTTTTCTCCATAATATCCCCTTAGTTTCTAGGAAATGCTTTCTCAGAATTATTCTTGATTACAATTTGGCTTCCTTCTCAACCTCAGATATTGTACAACTCCCAGCCACTCACAACACTCACAGAGGGCCGTGCAAGCGAGGTGCAATGAAACTTCAACTTTCTTAGCTTCAGGGCTGTGTTGCAGTTTCGAAGTACTGAAACTGGCAGCTGGAGGAATATGGGAGGAGCCATGGGCAGATGTGACAAAGCTTTATTCAGGCATAGCAGGACACAGCAAGGCATAGGCACAGCTCCAGATCCCCCAAGACTGCACAGACAGGCTGTTCTTATAACAAGGTGCATAATAGTGGCTTAAGGCCAGGTAGTATAATCAATCACAATGTACAGGTTGTATAGGATGCTGTATTTAAGGTTCATAGGACGCTATATCTAAGGTTGCCAGGGATGCTGTAGCTAAGGCTGCCTGGAACCACACAGCTTGCTGGGAGGGAGCCTGACCTACAACCATTTTGTTTGTCAGTCCCCTCACCCAACAAGGGCAAATCTTTCTTTGGGTAGAGATAATTCTATATAAGGGAGTTAAATAGTCCTGAGAGGCAGGAGAATGAGGGACCATAAGGTCAGAGGACCATAAAAATTATTAGTAACTACTGTTGAACAAGAAAATTTTGATGCTATATGTGGTTAATCATAATCAATGTAATTCTGATGTCACCTATGCCAGCAAATATGTCATTGTTTGGAACTTCAGTAAAATATGTTTGGAAGGCTGAATGCAGAAGCCACAAACTTCTGCTGCTGAGCTTTTTGGGTGACTCATGGCCTAGACAGCTCTGTCCGAATCAGTGTGACTAGTCACAAAACATCTGTTAAAATCATCTTTGGAATACTGTGTGCATTCTGGCTCTCGTTACTATCCTGGCCTTCTCTTCTTACTTCGAATTTGGCTGAGTTTAGTTTTACAATTGAGTTTAGTTTTGCTAGGTACAAGAGTTTCACAATTCAGATCTTCCTAGGAGGATTCTATACAAACATGCTCAGATGACTAAAATATGTAACAAAGGTTAAAAGAAAATGGTACTTAGGCTGCAAGTGTTGAATGAGAATCAGAATTTGTAAATAAAGGATGCTTGTCTTTTCCAGAAGATAATAAGAAATGAGAAGAATAAAAAACTTCAGAGGACAACCCATAAACGTTTCCCCTATTATAAATAACTGTTTTGTTCGGTGAAGAAACCTCTTTTGCTTACCACATGTTAAGCAGTTCACTGTATTTTTTTATACGGAATTTGTTTGGATATCCAGCTCATGAAAAAGTCACCTTATAAATTGTTTCCCTCACGTCGTGGCTTAAAAGGTTTAGAGAAACAAAACAAAACAAAACAAAACAAACAAAACAAAACAAAAGAGGACTGTTGGGGCCCACAGAGTATGCTACGAGCCTGTCATATATAGAAAGTACCTTCAGCTTGGTGGCAACTTGTTCACCTTACAATTAGAAAGGCTGCCCACTGACATCTGCAGTAGAAGCCTGATTTAGACATAAGGGTCACAGAATGAAACCTTGTCCTCCACATCTTCATCTCCAGTTTTTATCTTATGGTTATTGTTTCTGTTCCCATCTACGGCTTTGATCCTAAACTCATGTCCCCAGTGGCCTTTTCTCAGGCTTCCTCCTATTTCCCAAATCTCTCTTCTATAGAATATTCCCTATTTGTGTGACTTTATCTATTTCCTTCACTAATCCCTACTGAGGCCCCCAGCCCTCTGCCACCCTGAGTTTTAGCTCTTGGCTATTTGGTTGTTTTCCTTCTCATCTATTTCATTTAACTCCTTCCTACCTCTCTACCCCCAGGACTATTATTATATGTGTTCCCAAGGCTTTACTTCACATTCATTCAACAATATTTATTAAATAAATATCCTCAACTTTTATTTTTACTCTTACGCCCACATTCATACCATCAAATTTTGTTTGCTTTACAATCAAAATCTATTTAGAAACTGACTTGTTTTTACTGCTATGAACCAGGTTGAAACCATTGTAGTCTTCTGAACCACTGCATTAAGCTCCAGATTGGTTTCAGGTTTTGTGTTTCATTTGCCCACCCATTTCATAGAGCATCTGGACTCTGTGATCCTTTTCAACTTAACAAAAGATCAGATTAGTGCTTGGCTTGCAACCATCCAAATGTCTGTCTCTGTCTCTGTCTCTGTCTCTGTCTCTGTCTCTCTCCCTTCCTCCTTCTCTTTTTAATTGTAGTAAGGACAACTTTTTAAAGTGTTGTTAATACAGTATTATTATTTACAGACACAATGTTGTATAGCAGATCTAAAACTCATTGTCTATGCAAGAACTTCCAGCCTAAGAAAAAGTCTTATAAGAGTTTGAGGCAAACTGATGTCAACTGCTAGAAAGCAAAATCTCAACGGATTGAGAAAAATCTCCAGAAAATAGCAGTCTTATAGCCTATTTTATACATTAGAATCAAAGGAGGAAATGTAAGGGCGGGGGCGGGGGTTACATGAAATTCATTGGTGGTAGATTAAGGGGGTGGAAGAAAGCAAATCAGTGAAATCTCTGAGACTGGATAAAAAGTATAACCGAGAGACACATATTTCTTTTCCATTGGTGGATACAGGACAGTTAACATTTACAGCACACAGAGATGATGTGGGCAACAAGATAACTGAGAGTTTCTGTGGTCTTATACTCTGGTGGGAGGTTGTGGCCTAAGAGGCCTTGAAAAAGGGGATTATGATGACATTCCAAAGATATGTTATCTCATATGGAAAAAAGACAATAGACAGGCTCACATAAGGTCAAGATTAACATTTGTCAAGGAAGCTACAGGCCTAAGAGGCAACTATTCTCCATGACTCACCTTTAGTTAGGAATTTTTATGTTCAGACCATCCTATGTGATTACGTTCAGTCTGAGTTTGTAAGACCTGCCATTCAGGCCTCCCCTGAGCTTGTCATGTTTAGTATGTGACCCCCTTTTGTCCACATTATTCATCTGTCCTAAAAAAATTTTATACCAATTGATTAGCAGCTCCTTCTTCCTTCCTTCCCGCAGCCTCTGGCAACCTCCATTCTATTATTTTGCTTCTATGAGTTTGACTATTTTAGATATAAATGGAATCATGTCATATTTGTCCTTTGGTGACTGGCATATTGAACTTAGCATAATGTCCTCAAAGGCCTAAGTTCTCAAGCTCTACACTAATCACACTGTCCGCTATTATGTTTACCCCTCCCCTTTTTACCTCTCACCTCCTGCAAATCTAACTCATGGTCCCAGAACTACTGCTTATTGTCACCTTGCTTTTTAACAACACTCCAGATATGTTCTGGCATCAGGGTATTTGCACTTTCTGGTTTTTCTTCCAGAAATACAGTTTTGCCATACAGAACGATTGCTACTTTCCTTCACCACTTTCAGGTCTTTGCTTAAGCATCATTTTCTCAGTGAAGCCTTTTCAGGACTCACTATTCAAAGTTAAGCATAGCATCTCCTTCTTGGTCCTTTCGAGTTTACTTTCCTGATTTATTTTCTCTCTACCACTTATCACTATTATATGGTTATCATCTCTTTAATTATATAAGAGTAAAAGGTCCATAAAGATAGGGATGTTTGTTTTTTTACTAATATATTTGCTTTACCAGCATGTGGAACAACACCTGAGATAAAGTAGGCACACAACGTGTTTTGAATGAACAAATGTATACATGCTACTATGTGCTAGTTATTTAGTTTACAATCATGAAAAAGAATTGGAGCCCACCAAGAAACAAACTGATAAAGAACTGTCAAAAATGAGGGAGGTTTGTTTAAAGAGTTAGAGAGCATGGAACAGGGGCACCTAAGCCAGCCTGGGATAGGATGAGGTACACAAGTTGGGCTTCCTATAGGAGGTGGCACCTGAGTCTGATAAAAGTCAGCCCAAAGAAGGGAGGAAGAGAGGTTTGGAAAAGAGCTTTTTAGATAGAGAAGTAACATGAACAAAGGCAAGCTCTAGACACCTGTGATAGATTTGATGTACCCATTACTGGCTCACTTCCTTTTTTACCCTCAACTACTCCTCTTCCTTTAAAGTCCCAACAAACTGTTGGTCATTTAAATATTGGCTCAAGGTTAGCCTCTGGAAGAACCAAATGAAGACACTGATTCTTACTCAAACTCTGGAGAATAAAAATGACACTATCTTTGGGAGATAATCAGGCAAACCAGGTTGGTTGGATATAGGATATAGGTAGAAGTGAATAGGGTCGATAGCAAAGGAATTTGAATTCTAGGTTAAAGGATTTTAATTGTTTCAAATTCCTTATGGAATCTTTGAGTTTGGGGATGAAGTAATCAAGAAGATATCTGAGTATGATGAATCTAACTGTGGTATATAGTGGTACAGTCCTGGGGGCAAGGAGAGTCTTCAGTGAGGAAACAGTTCAAACAGCACTGTTAGGGTATATTCAGAAGCACATTAGTGAGGCGACAGTAAGAATGGAAAGGAATAGATGAAGGGAATATGTGAAGGGGGAAAAAAAAGACAAGATATTGGTGTCAGGCTCTGTTTGTTATAGGGGGTGGGAAGAGAGAAGTAGAAAATGTTTGAGGCTATGTCATTTAGAGAGCAGCAGTATTATTGAGATGAGGAAACTGTGAGTGGGATTTGGATTTGATGAGTTAAATACATTTGGACTTGTTCCAGTGGGATGTCTAAGTAGGGATGTTCAGCAGACAGCTGAAATACAAGAAGGCGGGAAGAATTTTGTTTCAGAATTGGGGCTCTTTCAGATGATGATAGATATGTCTGGCTATTTTGAAAATCCCAAAGAAATACTTGTTTTATATAAATCTTACAGTCCTGACCTTGTGACTCTCAATAGAGAATAGTGAATGTTATGGTAACCTAAAATGATTGGTTGACTTTGCAGCTGAAACACACACACACACACACACACACACACACACAGGTGATGTGGAGAAGTTGTTAAGTGTGCATGGGGTCATGAGGGAATTTGGGAGGGCAGAAAGCTAACCATGCAAGTTCTTGAAGATACTGGACAACTAGGAAAGCATGAAGTCAAGTTCAAAAAGTCTGGCAGAGTTCAGGCACAGTAGACAAATTTGGAATTCTTGAGGGCGAGATTTGGTCAAAAAAAAAAATAGCCATTCATAGCAAAGTCCTTAGACTCAGAGGATTAATGCTATTGGCTTGCTGCCTAGTTTCATGGAGTGGCGCTGGCCGTACACTGAAGGATGTTATTAAGGAATACATCCCTTAGCTTTTTCTTCTTCAGGCTAAGTAAACCTCATTTCATTCTTTGGACAGGTCATACTTTCCATTTCTTTAATTATTTGTTACTCTTTCTGAACTTTGTCCAATTTTCCTTTTAAAATACCGAGACCAAACCTTCAAAACACAGCAACAATTGGCTTAGTTCTGGGCACAGGAAATGATTCCTTTTCTAAAATGTTACACCCCAGGCAACATTCTTTGCAGGTTTCTCCACCTGTTTTTAATGTGACCATTTAGTGCTCATCTTATTCTAGACACCATGTTAATTTTAGACATAATATGATCATAATGGAACATATCTTTTTCTGTTTTAACTTCAAAGGTTCAGAGTTGGAAAGGGTGTTGGCTCAAATCAGGCTTCCCCCACCCCTGTTTTAGGGAGATAGAGGTAGGTTACAGAATACTGCCATAGTACCAGTCTGATTCTTTTTGTCCCTTACGACAGCTCATATCACATAATATGAAACAACATTTTCACGCCTTCGCCTCAATTGTACTTTTGCCCCTGCTCATCCCAATTGATTAAACACCAGGCTAGATAAAAGGTGATGAGAAGAAAAAAAAAATTGCTTAGACATGAATCAAAACCGGAAGCAGGGGAGGACCCACCAAAGAGGACATCTCTGGGAGTAATTTTCCATGTGGACTGAAGGATGATCTTGTAAGGTACAGTCTCAGGTTACACACTCTGGACTCCAATTCTGCAGGATTTACAAGCCATTACTGGAGAGAGTCTGTGGCTCTACTGGCACAGGAGGAGGAGGGAGAAAGGTTCACCGGACAATAAAAACTTTCGGTTTACACAGTAAAATAAATACAGGGCCTTCCTTTTACAGGGTGAAGAAACTTGACCCCTGAGTTTTAACTGGGGATCCATTTCCATGCTTAGAATTTCGCGAGGTCCTATTCAGCCAAGACTGCTCTGGATTTGCAGTCACTTCTGACAGGGGTAGAAGAATCCAAATCCAGAGAAGGGCAAAGTCTCCCCCTTTGCGGCTAATGAAAGGAAAGCTGCTGATGCTGGGGCAGCAGAGGAAGGCCAGGCGAGCACCGCCCGCCGGCCCAACTCCCGGCGGCTCCTCCTCTCTCCCTTAGGCCCACTCCCAAACTTAAGTACACGCTTTGCGTTCCAGCCAGAAGCCCTGCGTGAGCCTCTACACGTAGCCGCAGACAGCTCCTTAAATAGGTCGGAGTTGAGCAAACAACCCAGACGCGAAGCTGAGAAGCGAGCGGAGACGACCACACTGGCACACGCAGCAGTGCGGCGGGTCAGCGGGCGGCCAATAGCCAGGGCACGGCCCGCCCCGTTGCCGCCCCCTCCGGAGCCTATAAGTCGCCCGCGGCGCCGGGGCGCCTGCATGACGGTCCGACTCCGGCGTAGCTCTGCGGTGCCCGCTTGGCCCCGCGCGCTGCCCCCTCAGTCGTGGCCCGGGGCGGACCAGTGGTCGCCGCGCTCTCGCGAGAAGTTCGCCGCCGCAGGGCGGTGGGGTGCCCGAGCCCTCACGGGCAGTGGAGGGGCGGAAGATGGGGTGGTGCGCCGGAAAGCCGCAGCTTTTGCTCCTGGTTCTCGTCCTCCAGCCCTGGACTCCTTGCCTAGGTGCAGAATCGGAGAAACCCTTCAGCATCCCCACAGGTGAGCACTCCCGCGGCCAGCCCCTGTCGCGTGAGGCTCGTCCCGGTGGGCAGTTCATTCATCCTTCAGCCCATCGCGCGGGGCTTGCTGAGTGAGTAGGGGTGTGTGTGTGTGTGGGGGGGGGGCTGTTCCTCCCCAGAACAGCAGAGATGAGTGGAGACTGGACGTTCTCCAGGCCCACCGAGGTGAGTGAGGTATGTTGTCCCTCTTCCCCGGGGCCACCGGGGAACTGAGCTCCGGCGGTGCTGCTCCCTGGAGGAGTGTGGGAGCGCCCGCCTTCACGGGCTCTCGGAGTTCTCTGTAACCTGAGAGCGCAGGAGTTTTGCTACAGCACAAGTTGGGGTTTCCTTTGGTTTTGCAGGTCCCTGGGCACGAACACCTTTCCTGCAACTTTCCTTTCTCCTTTAGTGGAGTTGGCTTGATTTATCCGTGTAAGACGAGGCAGTACTCTCTCTCTGTGACCTAAACACGGAGCTCAGTGTACTTTCTGATTGATGGTGACACATTCCTTCCAGCGCCCCGGGAAGCAGCCGGTAACACCTACCTTTGCCAAAAACAACGCTCAAAACTTTGGTTGTTTCAGTAAGGCTGCCTGGCTGGCTATCCAGTACCCCGAGGCAGCAGCTTTCCTCCTTTGGGATTTGGAGGGGAAGCTGTGGACAGACAGCTTCTCCCCTTACCCACACTTTTCCTAAGCCTGGTGCCTGTTCTTGTTTTCAGAAGCTCGAACTGCAGCAAATAGTCAAGTCAAGTTCATGTAAAACAAAACTTTTTACATTTAGCCAAATTAAAGATAGTCTTACCACGTGTTTGTCTAAACATACTTTGCTGCCAAACATACTTTGTCGCACATGAGGTATACTTGGAGTTTTCCACTTTTGTCCTTTAACTCAATTGTCTCAATTGTCTGAAATTAGAGTTTGCATTTAAAGACCTGCTATACTTTTTTTTTTTTTAATTAGGATCATTTTAGCACTTTTTTTTTTTTTTTTAAGTACGTAGGGCATTTTTTTCCTGCTCGAATTTTGCTTAACAAGGGCAAATCTATTTCAGGTTTACATTTAGAAGTTAACATTTGGTGTAGAGCTCAGCTAATCTATGAAGCAATAGTTTTGTTAAATATTTCAGAAAACTTCAAAGGGCTAAACTGTCCATCTTTCTACATTCCTGGTAAACAGTACGTGCTTTGTTAGCTTGAGAAACTCTGGTATTCAGATGGATTTCTCTCAGGTACATGTGGTGGTTTTAAAATGGGTTTCTGAACCCTGTGTGGTGCCTTTAAATTTGAATTGAATTTTTTCATAACTTTAAAATTTTCTTTTAGTGTATCACCTAGAAAATAGACAAGTAAGTGCCTTCATCAAACTTGGAAATGGAGACATTTAAAAAACAACATTTTCCCCAGAAAAATGATTTTGTTGTTGTTGTTTTTGTGAAACACCCAAAGAAATGTGCTGGGAAATAAAATAACCTCTAAGTGTTTTGCTACTTTTAGAGGGACCTCTTCAGCCTTTGTATATTTTATTTCACTTCATTACTAACACTCTTCACTTTTTATAGAAGACATTTCTTTGCTGCTGACTTTAAGTTTATAGTCAAAGTCATCTTCCTTTCCCATTCTGGTGTTTAAGTTTCATGGAACTGGACAGTGCAGTTTTAATGGATTGTAACCTCAGAGAAAGGGAATTTCAGATGTGAATGTTTTCCTCAGAAGAAGACCACATAAAACTCACTGCTGATATCTGAGGACTGGTTTGGTTTTGGTGTGTGTGTCGGAGAGGCAGGAGACACATAGGGTATTCAGTTATTGTCTAAGTGCAGGAAAATATTAATTTGTAATAGGTAGAGCTAGCAGCAGGAATGATTATAAACTTTAGGCAGATGTGGTAAGTTAATAAACGTAGATGGCACAGTGCTTGATAAATGGCAAGAAGCATGGACTATGTTTCATTTTCCGCCTAAAATATTACAACTGAAAATAATTGAATTGGAAACTTATTTATCTCTGTAAATAGCAAGCAAACTTTAGAATTCTTAAGTTGTCTAGCTTAATGGGAGGTTGTAAGAAGAGTGCTTATCACCTCTAACTCCCAATATTTGTCACCATGTCCCAGCCAGCCATGAATAGATTAGACCAGAGTTTCCTAGCCCTATTGACATTTTGAGCCAGATAATTATTTATTGTGGGGGCTGCACAGTGCATTTTAGTATTAAGCAGCATCCTTGGCCTCTACCCACCCACTAGATGTCAGGAGTACCCTCCTCCAGGTATAAGAACGAACAATGTCTCAAAATGAAAATTGGCCAGATGTCTCCTGAGGGTTTGAAAACCACTTGGTTAGACAAATCTATGTGTATTTGAGGCAATGTAGCAGAATAGTGTCACTGGAATGATAATAGAAACTCTCTTTTGAATGCAAATACAAGGATTTTTTATTTTTCCACTCTAGTAGGGAATGTGCTAGTTGAAGCACATTAATCAATTTTTGGAATATAGTTTTTCCTATCTTTGATGCTATGTATTGACCAGAGTTGAGAATACTGCTTTTTATTATATTTACTGAGAGTTTTTCTTTGTGCTGTTTTCATTCCTTTTTGGTTGCTACTTCATTCTTAGCATGGAAAAGATCTAAACAAAATTCTGATTAAAAACAATCATTTTCTCCTGAAATCATTTCTAGGAATTTTACCCTAAAATTATATGCCTGTGGGAGCTTTTAAGATAAAATCCTTCTAATGAGTGTCTGAAAATCAGGTTCATACCCTGATTATCTTTTCTGCACTTTTCTGCCTTCTGATGAGAGAGAGGATGGATTTATTTCTGTCAGGCATTTGTAAAAGGGCCCTAGACCTGTATCAAAGTTTTTATGTTTTCTAAGGCACCTAGACTATTTCATGTTCTAAATTTGGCAGAACCAAGTTTTGGGAACAAATGGAGGAAATGGTTTCAAATGTTTCTGTCAAGACTAGTATTTTTCAACCATGTTCATTTATGAACTCTTTCATTTACTCTGACGCATTCCAGAAGGAAAGAAGAGGTTTGTTCCTATCTGCTGATGCAAACTGGCAATTTACAGGGTGGAGAGGGAAAGAGCAAGGTCCTGGAGAAACCTCTGGAAGGAAGGGAAAGAGGCTTGTCCTGTGTGTACTTTCTGTGTCCTGGACTCCAGTCACACATGATTCATCATCCTTAAACTGCGTTTTATTTATAGTGTAAAAACAGACATATGAAACGACTCTAGACAGTGTGAGGATAGGAAATGAAAATTAAATTGAGATACCCTTTTCTACCCGTCATATTGGCTAAAACATCTAAAAATAAACTCATTATACTAAATGTAAAGATGAGAACTGTCAAACTATTGATATAAGAACAACATCTTTGGAGAACAGTTTAGTAGTGTCTAGTGGTGTTGAGAATCCACATATCCTGCGATCCTAGATATGTATGTGTATAGTATAGAAAGCCCTCTGTATCCACATGTTCCATATTCGTGGGTTCCACAAGCATAGGTGGGAATCTGCAGGTACAGAGAGCTGACTACATACATTGTTTTATACCATTTTATATAAGGGACTTAAGCATCCAATGGATTTTGGTACCTGTGAGGGATCCTAGAACCAATCTCCTGTGGATACCGAGGGACAGCAGTACTCTCAAATTTCTGTGTCTGCCTGTTCTTGATATTCCATTCATTGTTTAAATCTGGCTCAGAAAATTCTTCCCTTACTGTCTTTTGTTTGGCTCTCTTTCTAACTTCCTAATGCAATTGGTTTATACAAATTATACCTGCTTTGTATGATAGATGTTTATGTTTAATTAATTACAAATTCTTTGAAGTAAGGCCTGAGTCTTGATCTTTGTGCTCTTCACAGTGCCTTCCCTGTTTTTTGAACTCAAAGGTTCTTGGTTTTTATTTGAGTTTTTGGCTCACTCAGAGGGTTATGAAAAGTGGCATGCAGTCAGTGACATTGCTAGCTCCTCCTTTCCCCAGGATTTTAATTAAATTTACTTAACTTCCTTTCTCTACCCAGGGACTCATACACTACCATGACCTAGTAATTTACCAAGGAAACATTAGGCAAGGCCTCGTTTCTGAACTATAATTGGCAACTCTTCTCCATAGGTTATATTTTTTGCTCTATCTACCTTGCTCACTTCTTAATCACCTTCAGAAATGCTTTCAGGTGATTGGATACCATGATCCTTTTTTATACATGGTGAAATGGAGGTTTGGAATGGTTATGTAACTTTCAGATCTCATAGCTGGAAAGCAACACAAGAGGGGCTTGTGCCCTTCAGGTCATGTTTATGCCTTTCTGGACCTCTTTATTGTTTTGTTGGAGTTTTGAGACCTATGGGAAAGAAACGGAGACTGGGCATCAGAGACCTAAGGAAGCAAAAGGAACTCTTTGCTAAACGAGAAAGCAGAGAAAGCACATATTTTGTAGGTTTATGTAAATGGAGGGGAAAGGAATAGGTACCAACTGAAGGAAAACTGAGTCCTAGGCCTTGGTGATAAACTATGGCTCATGTCCTGTGGGACAGATACAGCTACCTGTTTTTGTATGGTTGGTGAGTTAATGATGGTTTTTACATTTTTAAATGGCTGGAAAATAGCTAAGGAAGATTAATATATTGTGGCGTGAAAATTACATGAAATTCAATTTTCAAGGTCCTTAGAGTTTTATTGACTCATAGATGATGTTCATTTACTTATTGTCAGTGGTTACTTTGGTGCTACAAGGCATAATTAATTGAGTAGTTGCTACAGAGACTATATGACTTTCAGAGTCTAAATTATTTACTGTTTGGCCCTGTACAGAAAAACTTTGCCAACCCATACTGTAGGAGATGACATTCCCATTTAAGCTGTGGCTCATGAAGATCTGCTGCTCTCTTGGAAGGAGCCTGATTGTGGACAGTAGCAGATGATTCTGGATATTTGAAAGGCCTGTTATTTATTAATTAAAGATTGAGGTGTACAGCCTGGTGATTTGATTTACATATATTATGAAATGATTACCACATTATGTTCAGCTAACATCCATGTTCTCATGTAGGTATAATTAAAAAGGAAAAAGAAGAAAGGGAAAAAATATTTCTCTTTGTGATGAGAACTCTTAGGATTAACTATTAACAACTTTTCTATGTATCATACAGCAGTGTTAGCTATAGTCATTTGTAGTACTTATTTATCTTACAACTGGAAGTTTGTACCTTTTGGAGAGCCCTGGTTTTCATTTTAGACTTTCAAATTCAAACATAGAGCTTCTCTGTTACTTCCTTTTAAACACGGCTCTTGATGCTAGCTAGACATGTACCTTGTTGTAAATAGTGTACTCATGACCAAAAATGACTAAAACATTCTGATGTCTGGTTGAAAGGAGACACTTATTTCCTCTTCAGTGCTTGTGTGTGTCCTAGTAATTTGGTCTAGAAATTTTGCTATAAATTTGTGGCTTAGTTCCTGGGAGGAAATGGTTAGCACATTTATCAATGAGTATTTTATTCTTCAACCATTGCTGTAAATTAGGCTAAACAAATTGGTGGCTTTTAAAGTGACAGATATTTTTCTATTTTACTAATTTGCATATGCTGTGGTGTGCTTGCCTCACTGAAATAACAGAACTGATTTTCAGAGCTATTAAGATTTTAGTTAGCTAATAGATAGTTATCCAGAGTAGTAGAATGGTAAACAGTGTGTCATGATTTGCTATTTTTACACTACTTACTTGCTTAAGGCCTATATGTTGCCATTTGTGTTTGATAATGATGCTACTATAGATGGTCTAGCAGTGCAGAATTGATTGCTATCTTTTTAACTGTGTCACAAAATTGTCTTTTCAAAAAATACCATTTATAATAAAAAAATACGGTAACTTCAGATAAGTTTTAATGTTTCACACTCAGGATAACTTTAAAACAAAATTCAAAGAGAAGAGGTTGTTGCTTTTCTACCCAGAGGAAAGTTTACCATTACACATTTTCTTTTGTGTGTTAAAAAATGGAAATTGACTTGTATTATTAATTTTAATTTAGTTTTTAAATATAAATCACTTTATTAAAAAATCTAACTCGGGTTAGTGCATTTACATACTTAGTCACTAGATTGATTCACAAGCATTTTTCAAGCCTTAATTGTATTAGTAGCATACTATAGCAATTTGGGGAAATAACAAACATTTTTTATTTCTGTTGAAATATGGCTATATCTCCTGTCTTAAATTTATTTCTTATTGGAGGTGTGATTGAGAAAATGCAAGAAATTTTGTTTAAGGTTTAGTTTGTATAGGTTTAGAATTAGATTTTGTCTAAGTAGGGAAAAAACTTTAAACAAATAGTGAGCTGACTTTCTTTTTTTTTTTGGCTTTTATTTCAAGAACAATAAACACTGAAATTTTGTTCTTTTCTGTTCTTTTTGACTTTACTCTTCCTACAAGGAAATAACAGTTTCTGTGCAAGTTTCTATCAAGACAGTAACAGGGTCTGCTACATCTGAGTATCCTCTTCCTTTGAACTGAGGGCTCATATTTCTGAAGAAGTACTGTATTTATAATAAAAAATTTCAGTAGAAATGAAAAAAAACACAATTTAATTTCAATATAATTCAAAGAACTTGCTTATTACTATAAATATACTACATAAAACTTTTAATCCAAATAAGAGCTTTACAATATACAACTAAAATGAGGGGCTAAATGATCAGGAAAAGTGTTTGTAACATAGTTGAGTTTCTAAAGTGGGCAGAGTTACAATTTTTATTGTTGTATTGATTGTATTATTGCTTTTTATTATTTTGGATGCATAGATGTCCTGGTATTTATTACATTAATTGCTCATCAGCTCATTTTCTTTATGGTTACAGTCTCAACATTCTAAAAGTAATTCTGCTATTTATTTTATAGTTAGGGCTAATATGTTTTAAAGGTCCTTCCAAGGAGAAGGAGGCTTCTCCTCTGCTTTAAATGCTGTGGTTCTGCTCCTCTGTGCTGTGGACACCATATGGTAAAGATTCTTATGGCACGGAGGAACTGTAAAGCACATGCAATTTTTATCACTCTCTTTACCACCCCAGTCAGTCCCAGACACACAAGGGCACTAAGGAGAAATTGAATATGCATCATGCCACGCAGCTTCACCTTCTGCAGGCACAGCAGCAAGTAGAAGAAGTATGTGGAATCCTGGCACTCTTGGGTTTTTGATGCCAGGACATTGTTCAGGAAAAGTCCTGGGAGCTATACTCCTTAATTCCAGTGACCACAGAGCTACAACACAGAGCCAGTGTCTCATCAGCAAGACTCTGTCATTGACTAGTCTGTTTTGCTGGTTTGAAGCCACACTTTTATGGGACTTTAGGGTGCTAATTATTTGTAGTTGTAATACACAGGGCTAAGGAGGGAGCCAGTTTCTTTAGATATTTTAAATGCATTCTTTAACCTGTTCTTTAATGTTTACCATTTTCTTTCTGGTTCTAGCAGTATATTAAACACCAGCTGTTTCAGCATAAAAAAAATCAGCAAATATAGAATATTAATTATTATTAAAAACAGAAAAGCTGGCTAACAGTTTGTAGGCAGACTAAAATGACCTCCCTGATTCAATCACCTGGGGAAGTCTTATAGCGCTGTCATGCAGAGAGCAAATTTGTCTCTTCAGTGGAATTTTCCAGTCATGCCCAAGCCAGCTCTATGGCCCCTTGTGTTCAGAGGTCCTCTCTCTCCTGCTCTAGCCTTGCTGGGTCTTTCCTGGCCTCCAGCTGGCACCACCACGGTGACCATAGTGCCCTACTCGTCCAGACCCTTTGAAATTCCTGTCAGCCATGTCTAGAGAAGGACAATTCTCCTTTTCTTCTTAGTTTAGTTTTAACAGGGTTGGAATTTTTTAAACAGTGACTTTACTAGGTAACCAAGGGCAAAACAAACCCCAAAACTGGAAAATTACCACAGCAAAAAAATGAACAGACTTACAGAGAGACACAGAATTTTTACTCTGATTTTAGTTAGAGACCCACGTACTTGGCATCCTCACGGGTACATCGGTTTCTGTGTCCTTGCTCAGCGTTTCTTTCTTTGCTCTTCCATTGTACTCCTCACTTACCACTTTCTTTTACACAGACAGCTCTTTCTTCTCCAGGGTTAGAACCCATGAAGGTCATGAGTAGAGTAGTTTAATTAAGTTTTAATTAATAGATTGTGAAATTAAAAAAAAATATATATATATTCTTGTATGTATGTGTATAAAACATATATTTTGGTCGCTGCCCCAGTTCTTGCTAATATTTGGTCTTTGACTTTTGTTCCTGACACAGAAGTCCTAAAACCCTTGTAATTTCTTGAATGATAGGAACATCTTTTGTTCTAATGAGACAACTCTTGGTAGGCTTTTGGTTGGGGTTGGCCACTAGAAAGACCAAGCCAAGATTAGAAGCTTGGAGCTTTCAGTCATACCCTCCATCTTCTGAAGAGGGAGAGGAGTTAGCCAATAAGTTAATAATTGCTCATACCTACATAATGAAGCCTGTATAAAAATCCTAAAGTATGGGGTTTGTAAAGCTTCTGGGTTGGTGAATGCATTTATGTGCCAGGAGGGTGGTGCAACACAACTCCACGGCTATTGCACTCAGGATCCTTCCAAACCTCACCCTATGTATCTCTTCATCTAGCTGTTTATTTTTAAATATTATATATTTAAATTTTTTTTTTTTTGTAATAAATCTGCAGTAGCAAATAAACTTTTCCTGGGTTCTGTGAGCTGCTCTAGCCAATTACAAAACCTGAGGAGGGGGCCTTGGGAACCTCTGATTTGTAACCAAAATCTGGGGGTAAAGTGAGGACCCACTACTTGAGATTGGCATCTGAAGTGGCAGCAGTTTTGTGGGACTGAAACCTTAACTTGTGGAGTCTGTAAAACACAACAAATGCTTTCCCTAGACATAGGGGGACTAGATATTTTTATACTTTGGTAAGGATATATACCAGCATAACCTTAGCCATTAGACAACCTTTTTTTTTCTATGGATGAAAGTATTTATGTATTTTTGCCTATAAGTCTTTTGGTATTGCTTTAATTCTTGGCTTTGAGTAGTAATTTACATTTGCTTGTATGAATCTACATACTTTAATATAGCTACATTTATTTAATGAAGTCAACTTTAAAAATTCTCCCAGAATACATTTTTTATAACAGTATTTCAAAATTTAATTCAGTGAGTATTGTTTGTGTTCAGAGTTGCCTTATGAGGAAGAAAAATAGAAAAAAACAAAGCAAGATAAAAAACTCTCCAGGCTCAATTCCTGCTCCTCATTGAAATTTTAAAGATTCTTACAGGGAAAATAATGTATATGTAAAACTGAACAAATGAAAGAAGCACTGGCCTATGGAGAAAAGAATAGACATCTGGCATCAGGAAACCTAGATTTGAGTTGTCCCCTTCCACTCTCTAACCTTGAGCCAATTAACTCACCCCTTGGTGCTTCCTTTGTAATTTATGACTGTTATTTGATGTTTCTTGAATTCTAAGTATCAGGATGTGTAGAGAGACAAAGTGCAGCAGGAATCAAAAGAGGCCTCAAGTAAACTTACTATAATTCGTTTGTTAGGCTAAAGGAAGCACAGATACAAAGTCGTTTTATATTTTAATATTCTAGTTATTCTCTCAGGAGCTAGACTTAGGCCTCAATATTGCTTTTTTCCTAATTAACGTTTGATTTAGATGTTAGAAAGGAAGGCCAAGAATAACTAGACTTAAATTTACATTTAAAAATATTCCAAGTGTTTTTATATGACAGGAGAAAACAGTCTGGTGTTTATATGAAACTATTTTCTGCCTTCTGAGAGGAATCTTATAGTCTTTAGTACATTTAAATATTGTAAGCTGTTTTAAAAAAATAACTATATTTTTCTGTTCCAATCCTGATTGTTTAAATCATATTGGTTAATAAAAATGATGCTGGTAACTCTTTAGAAGTTAAAAACATTTTTTACATGAAATGTGCTATTTAAAATTAGAGGCCCTCTTCTAAATTGTTACTGAAACAGTTATCAAATCACCTACATCTATGTTTTAGATGCATTAATATCTTTAAGATATTAAGATTGCCTTTAGTAAATGGGAAACATGGTAAATAAAATCATTTTATGGGAGAAAAGCAGTATTTGTGTGCATATATATTTTATGTGTGTGTAAGCATATGTGTTTCTAGCCATGATGATTATTTAGCCCTTATGAATGGAGTAGAAAGAATGTCTTTTGAGACTAGACTTTCCTTTGATATATTGCTCAATCATTGTCAGAGTTTAATGATTCCAAATGGATTTGCACATGTGGAATGGAACATATCTAGTGAATGATATAGTCTTAGAGTCAGTTCTTAGAGGAAATGGTGGTACCAATGTTTTTTCTTTTTCCTTGGCTTTTTTTCATACTGTTTGCAGAGGGATTTTATGTAAATTGAAGGAACCTGTTCAAATAAAGCAATTGGAGGGTAGCTTAATTTTGAAAATATATAAACAGTTGTAACTTTTTCAAGTCTTAGATTTCCAGAAATCACAGAATCATTTAGCCTGGATGTTATTTTGAAGATTAACTGTAATTTATTGAATAAGCAAGTAAACATTAGCAGATGTTTCTCCTGTAGAATAAATAGGTAAGTTTAAAGAAAAATCTGTTTTATTGAAGTGATAAACTAACCTTTGTATTATTATTTGATATAAAGTAGTTGATATTTTTGTTCCTAAAGTATAAGCATGCAGTTTTTTTCATAGGATGTAAATCTTAAACAGCCAAGCCACTCTTCTCCATAGTAAGTCATTGAATTCACCTGTACCAACAGCACCGTGGTGGGTTACAGTTTTTGGCTAAGTGGATAAGTAAGATTTTTCAGGTTGAGGTGAACAATAAACTAAGATGCCTTCTTTAAACCATAAATGAAAACTTAAGAAATGACTACAGTTGACACTTATATCTCCTCTTCTCTAGCTAGATTCAAATTCTTGTAAATGTATCATATGAATTTTTCTTAATAAGTATCAGAAAAAAGCCTTTTGAAAATGAGTTTTATCAGTGTGAAGAGGTGATGAGGTAGAAGATAAGTGGAAAAGAGGAGGTGAAATTGCTTGCAAGTATGTTAGAAAATTATAAAATATGATTTGAATGGGTTCAGACAATTTAGAAAAACCTGAACTAAAAGTCACTGCCCCAAATGCTGGCAAAGGGGAACTTTGCTTATGTAAAATTGGGCATACCCTAAGAAATATGGTTTGAGTACCTTCATACTAGGGATTTATTTATCTGGATTATGCTAATCAATGGTATAACATTTTATATGAACCATAATAAATTGTATATCCCAGTTATTTTTGCGCACCATGACTCTCAGCCTGTGGTCCAATGTGTGTTGATCCTGGTGGCACATGTACACTGAGATAGTGTGTAGAAATGGATTTTTTTTTCATCTGGTTGCACGTATTAGCCGGTTGCCTTGGTTATCAGCAGAGGTTCAGAAATATAGACACTGTGACTCTGTGATGGGAACTGTAGATGTGTTCCATTGTGGAAGAGGGCGTTTCACATCACTTGGTATTTCTAAGTTGAGTATAAGTCCATTGTACTTTGAATTATCTGGAAAGCTGTATTAGTCCCCTTTCTTCCTGAATATATTGCTGAGAATTTGGGGAAGATACTAGTTTGCTATTCAGACCTTACAGCAACTGCAGAGACAGTACAAAGAGAATGTTTACTTTCAAGATATAGCCAGAGGGTTCTTTGTACAGGAAGGGGGCTAGATATTTCTAACTGAATTAACAGGATGTATGAGGTTGCCTGGCTTACTGGAATACATGATTTATTTTAAGGCTCCATGATCATAAACTGCTTGAATGCTAATTAGAAAAGGTGCTTTGTGGGAAACAGTGTAGGGTAATGATTAAGGAGATGGAGTTTTGGAATCAGACAACCTATATTTAAGTCCTATCTCTAACACTTATTTACTGGTTGTCCTTAGAGCAAGTTAATTAACCTCTCTGAATCACAGTTTCTTTATCATGGTAATTGATTCAAGTGATTGCTCAATAAGTAAGTGCTACTGTTGTTATTTTAAACAATGTACTTTTAATTAGCGCTATTGTAAAGTAAAATCAAGAATATATGGAATTAATTCCTGTTTTGATTGATAGTGGGGAGAAAAATGTAGGCTGTCGATGAATTCTAGACAATAAGTTGTCCTGATATCCCTGGGTTTCCCATCTGTAGATTCAACCAGCAGTGAATCAAAAATAGTACTTTTTCTCTGCAGTTGGGAATCTGTAGATGTGGAGGGAGACTGTATGCATCGTTCTACACTATTTTATATAAAAGTCTTAAACATCTATGGATTTTGGTATCCTTGGGGAACCAAGAACTAATCCCCTGTGGATACTAAGGGACGTTTTGGGAGGCAAAAGTTATTTATATGTGATTGGCCCCCCAATCCCCACGTTGTTCAGGGGTCAACTGTAATTTCTTCTTAAATTATTACTCTTGCCTCATTTTTCTCATATTAATCTTGTCACAGGTACAGTGGTTCTTACCAGAGAGTGATTTTGCCCCCAATAGTTGGGTGCTACTGGCATCCTGTGGGTGGAGGCATAGCATGTACATGTATGTCCCTCACAAGAAAGAATTATCTGGCCTCAAATTTCAGTAGAGCTAAAGTTTAGAAACGGCTCTAGTCTGACTGTACCTTTCTAATTTCACTGCCCTGTTTAGAAACTTCCATTGCCTTCCCTATTTCTGAATGTATCTATTATTATTTTCCAGTTTTCCCTCTGTATACATACTGGACTCTTCACTGTCTAACCAAAATACTGTGCTTTTACCTTTTTAAAGTCATGTCTGTTTCTATGTCTGTCAAGGTGCCATTCCGGAAAGAGAAGTCATTTTAGATATCTGGAGCAGAAGGAGATTTTACAAAAGTAATTATGGGTCAACACAATTATTGGAAAGACTGGAAGAACAGGCTCACTGCTGAACCTCAGCACTGACTCCTAGAAAAGCAGAGAAAGCTAAACAGATTAGGAAGTTAGTACCTCAGTCAATCTTGTCTTCCAAATCTCATAGAAATGCATCTGAAAGAAGGCATAATTTTCATCTAGAAGCTTAGCTCCAAAGGAGTTGGGAAAATATAGCTTTAATATTTTTTTCCCCATGACTTTATTCAGTAATTGTTTTTGAATCTTGACCATTCAATAACTGTAGAATTTTATGGTAAATCTTGATGACAATAGGGAAGCAATTATGGGAAGAGTGTTAAACATGTTTTATTTATTAACATAAGAGCTCTGTTGTAAAGTTCTAAAATTATTGAATGCTTTCTCAAGTTTCAAGAACAACTACAGAAAAAAGTCATGAGAAAAATGGAATAAAACTACAAAATAGAGGCAACTGAGTAATTAGAATTTATCTTCTCTTATCCTCCTTTTTTAAGGCCAATGAATCTTAACATGTGAGGAACAGTGTAGTGCAGCTTACCTCTAATTACAATTTTATAGCTCTTTTTGACTTTCAGCTACTTATTTTGTAGTGTTTTTTTTGTTTTATACAATACCCTATTAATCTTCAGTAACTATTCACCTGGCTTCAATCACTTTTGTGAGATTAAAACAACTAGGGCTTATCCAAGGCTTCTGGAATTTGAGAAGGTCAAGAGACGCATCCTGGTACCTTTAGGAAGGAAAGATTTAATTTCACTCCATTTGTCAAGTATTTATGAAAATGAAAGTACAAAAGAAAATTTTGGGTCACCATAAGTATACCTCATAATTATAGATTTATTAATTATATTTTTGAAAGTTCGGTTTTCATGTAATCATTTTTTTTTTTTTTACTTTTTAATTTCTTTGTTCATAGCAGAAACTATAAATAAGCTTGTGGCTGAAATTTCTGAGCAAATCTACAGAGGAGTATCTTGCATTATAATTAGAATGTCGGTATTCCTCAAAATTATTTAGAGTTAGGACATAAAAAATGTTTCCTTTTACTTGACTTCTCTAGGCTTTTCCCAACTACACATGGCATTTGTCTTAAAATTATATATTTTTAGCTTATTGTTTGTGACAGTTCAAAGTAGTAAGCACATACACTTCAATGTTTAAATGAATAAACAAAACTAGATTGGAATGGATGGGTTAGATGTAAATTTTAATGCCTATATAGGTTTAATATGCTGCCATGGGAATTTTAGCTTTTTGATTTTGCGTGTGTGTTTAAAATGATACATCTCAAAAAGTTTTATTTTTGTTTTGATGAAGATAAAATAATCTTTGAATATGGATTTATTTTGATGACATGTACCCAATATAATAACATGTGCTTAGTATGCAGTCAGTTTAGCCCTTTCTAATGTTTTTCATCTGTAAATCATTCTGAATGATAGATCTTTTATAAGAGTGTCAAAACATCAGTAAGAATTAGTTAATAACTAGTATATAACAGGCTTTATGAAGATAGTATAACTTCATTTTAAAATTATATTTTTGGTTACAATGAAAATACATGCTCATAACTAAAAATCAAGACATTTAAGAATTAATTAAATTTGTCCATGATTCCACTATCATTGTAAATGATGTAAAACATTGTGATAGTAATTTTTTTCTTCATTCATATACCTTATGTTTTCTTTATAAAATCAGGATATATGTTTTCTTTATAAAATCATGAAGAGATTATTTTGTATTGTACCTCATTCATAAAGCAATACATTTTTAAGTATTTTCTCATGGCTTCAAATACTCTTCAAGTCATAATTTTAAAGGAACATCTTAATATCTGTCATGGGATCATACCATAATTTGGATAATCATTCTCCCATTATTGGATATATAATTTGCTATGCTGTGCTAACAAAATAATATTGTAGGTCTGTTCTTCAAAATGAGTTTTGATTTCCATTTTTACAGGATAGGTCCAAGAAACAAAATATTGAAATCTGAACTTTTATCTCTTGTTACATGTTATCAAGTTGCTTTCCAGAAGGTTGGATGGATTGTCATCCCCATGAGGAGGATACTAAATAGTCTTTTGTACGGAATTATGTTTTCGTCATTGCCATTTCTTCTATGAGTTGCATATTCATATCAATGGAGTGTATATTCTAGTGGAGTGAGAAAGGACAAACAGATGTACTGGATAGATCTAAGTACTAAGAATAAAAATAAAATGGGATTGGGTTAAGAGTGCTGAGGTCGAGAAGGCTGTTTTAGGTACTGTTTTCAGAGGAGGCTTTTCTGGTTGCATTTGAGCAGATATTTGAAGGGAGAGATTGTTGTTGAGAGATGAGCATTACAAGCAGCAGGAATCACAAGTGCAAATACCTTGAGCCTGGGATGTGCTTGATGTGTCCCCGGAACAGCAAGTTTTCCCATGTGCCTGCGGGAGGGTAGGGAGGAGCTTGTGGTAGAAGGGAGATCAGAATGATGGTCAGGACCAGATATCCTAGGGACTTGGACACAATGGTAAGGAATTGGAATTTGAGAACAAGAAGGAAACCATTGGGATATTATGAGGCAAAAAGAGACAAGATCTGTGTGAATTAGAATAACTTATCTCCTTTGAATGGAGGAGGGCTGGATTTCAGTCCCATTCTTCCCTTTAGCCCCTTTGCTGGGTGGCTGTGTGTAATCCAGCTGCTCAACTGTACATTGTAATCCTCAACTGATAAAGTTTTAGATGTGTCATTGTGGTGGCAGCGTGAAGAATAGATTGAAGTGGGCAGGGAGGCCATTTCAGTAGTCCATGGAAGAGATGATGATACCCAGGTGTAGATGGTTAGCTAAGACTGGATTCTGTCATGCTGCAAGATTTGCAGATAGATTGAGAAATGTGAGAGAAACAGCGCAGTTAAAATTTTGCATGTAAAAAGTTTAAATTTGGTTAAGTCTGCATCAATTAAGGATATACTGCCTGCCATTCTTTATATTCTCATTCTTATTGTGCATCGATTTGAACTTCCTTGAGAGTCTTTGGTGACTATTTTACAGTTACTTTAATAATTACCATTATTAAAATTTATAGACTTTGTTATATCTGTAATGTTATTATACAAGTATTTATTCACGCTGAAAAACAGGCCCCCACAACAGAAGTTTTGCAAGGGAAATCAGTGTTAAACTCTAGGACGAAGGCCAAACAGCTGTTGTGATTCACTGAGCAGTGAGTGTGGGAGAGAACACGCTGAAAAATGGTAAAGTGCTGAAAAATTACAGAGCAGCTTGAAGCAGATTTTTAAAGTTTACAGAAATTGTAATAGAACCAAAGCAAAGAAGATAGGAACAACTGGGAAGCAATATGACTTCATGACTATGAAAGATAGTGCTGCTGCCATGAGTCCAAGTCAGCTGTGGTTTGCACCAAGCCATAAGTATATTTGATTTGATAAGAGAGCAGAATGTGCTGGTGATGCCCCTCTCTTATAGTTTGATGCAGTATATTAATGAAAAGGCTTTATTTTGACTTTAACTTTTATTGTTTGTTATTTATTATTCTTAAATTATGTTTAAAAGCAAGCACTGGGAGATTTATGTTCCTGCTCAAATGCTGCCCTCTTTCTTGATTTCCATTTAGTTCAGTGGGAAAATTAATCTTGTAATATAAGAGGTTTGGGTTTTGTAGTATTTTCACTATTATCCTTTGCATAAAAGTGCAGCGTCTCCAGTTGGAAAAAGGTCCCTGGTGATTCTTATATGTGCCACTTAGTTTTCAGGAGCAGATTGAGGGAATAAACCTGAAAAAAGAGACTGAGTATGAATCTGCAAAGAGAGGGGGAGAAAATAGTAGAGAGAAGTATTAGGAAGGAATAGTAGTTTGATACAGCTAGGCAATGAATTGGGCACTAAATGTTTTGCTAATTGGATCAGGAAGCTTATTGGATTACATAATTTTCCATTTATTAAAGGATATTAAATAACAGTAGATAGTAGTTTCAGTTGTGGCTTATTTAGAGTTACTTTCAAAAGGATAAATATTTTCTTCATCTTTTTTGAAATTGTGTTAAATTGTAACTTGGTAATTGCTTTTTTGACAGGAACATTTGGTCAATGGTACAGTAAGAGACATTGGTACGAGTCCTCTAACTCTCTAGGAACAAAAATGAAAGGATCCAGAATAGCTGGCAAAGAGGGGGCCCTGAGACATCAATGTTACTGGATTATATTGATTTCTATCCCGTTATACAAATAGCACATTTCTTCACCTGAGCTTATCTTTCCTTTAGGTCTCAGCTTTAGTGTGAATTCCTGAGTTCTTCCTTAGCCTTTCAATTTAAAACAGCTTCCTCTGTTAAAATCTCTCATTTCATTCTTGCTTTGAATTGATTCTTAGCATTTATCACAATTTCCACTTACACTTATTCATGTGATTATTTACTTACTACCTGCCACCACCACCTCCACTATATTGTAAGATCCATAAAGACAGTGATTGATTCTTCCAAAAATATTCATTGAAAACCTACTTCTGTCAAATGGGAGTTGGTGATATATCAACTCCTGGAATTTACATTATCCTACATTTTCCCCGTGGAATGAATCTCTTTAACATTTCACATGGTGCCTCATTCACAGAGAATGTTTAATAACTATTTATTAAGAAATGAAGATGAAAGGCACTGAGATTATTATCAGGGTTCCATGGTGGAGTGAAGTCATGGTTTAAATCTGTAGTTCAGGAATATAAACTTCTGAGACTTGAGAGTCCTTCTCTTTTCACAGGCTACAGTTTGTAGGTTCCTGCCTCTGGTGCTCCTGTGCTGCACAGGAGTTTCTGATGATAATAATCTACCTCTCTGGTGGGACATAGGAATAATCCCCAACTTCTGAATGATTAATTGGTCTGACTGAGGTGGGTCCGTGCAACAGTATTTTTAAAAAGCTCTTTAGGTGTCATGCAGGATCCAGAATTACTACCATGAAGCAAGAAGAGTACAGAGGTTATGTCTAGAAGGTTCTCTTCCCTTCAAATACTACTTGTTTTTATTTTGGCAGAAGAACTTGTAGGTAGGGTGTGGGCGTGTATATGTGTATATTCCGCCCCCCCCCCCGAAGGAGTTTTGAATTTTCTAAATGCCATTCTAACAGTTATCAAAGCAACATGATTTTTCAGCAAATATCATGGAGGCGTGAAATATTTTTTTACTGCTACAGTCTGATAATGTTTTAGGTCAGCCTGACTTCTTTCAATAAAAACTAGAACCTCCCTAATCTTAAATCTTATTTTGTAAACTTAGATCTTATTTTGTAAATCTTAGATCATATTTTGTATACAGTTTAAGTAAGATGCAAGATAAATAGACTTCATGTAGTAGTGATCACTTTATTATTGGTGAATATTTATTTATGAAATACAGCAATTTTAATTTTAATATAGTTAACTTTGTACTTTTTGCCCATAATTAATCTGAACATCCTGCTATTTCTTTATATTACTTATGATTAAAGATAAGAAAACCATTCACTGACTTTATTTAATACACAGTATGAACAAATGAGTTTTCTACCTCTCAGTACATAATATATTATACAAATTATAATTGGGCAGTAACTGAAGAAACATGCTGTGCTATTGATAGAAGCAGGCATACTGACACTCAGACATCAAAGTAGAGAGACCAAGAAATTAAGGGTCAGAAACAGCATGTGAAAAACATTCTTTCTGGGGCCACTTATTACAGAGATAAATAGCTCTATAGAATTAGATGTGTTTTGAGGAATTACTGTATCACTGGAAAGTACAGTAAGAAATGATCATGAAACATCAGGAAGTTATATTTGGTATTCTTTGTTAATTCTAGTATTTTATAGAATGATTTCTATTAAAAAGTGTTCAGATAAAGATTAAAGGCTCATGGTTTAACTGATTGGAATGATCAATGACTAAAAATGTTAACAAAGTAGATTGTGAATTTCAGAAATCTTTTTTATTCTTATTTTAAGTCATATTGTATATTTCTGAAAAACCACACAGAAATAGTATAGTTTAATACAGATTCTTTGACATATATTTGTGTGTATGTGTATATACACACATATATAAAACAACTGCAAAACAATATCTGAGTTTATGACATTATCGTGAATTTTCTTCTACTTTGAGAAATTCTGGAATTAATAGTGATTGAGGAGTGTTAGAGAAGCCATCGATGATAAGACAATACTGAATGCTTACCCCTGCTTCTAGGTCAAAGTGAAATCAGACTTCCCTGGGGAGCAATTCTCTGATGAGTAATGCCAGGAACCCTTTCAGCAGTGGGAGTGTCATCTTTTTTGACTCCAGAGTGTAGAGGCTTCTCAAGAGTTTGGACTTTTAAGGATTCCCCACAGCATCTGACACTGGCTAAGCTTTCCAACTAGGGGATCTGGTTCCTGCTACACAGTTTCCCTGAATGAGCTTCTGACTTGTCCAGAATAAACCTGACCCAGTATATAGGAGTATTCTGTCTCTATGTGGATTTAAACTGCTGAGATTAGATTCAAAAGAGAGCTATTTTATAAATATCAGCTTTAAATATGTCTTATTTATGACCATTTAATGCCTTGCTGTTTTTCTTCTGCTTTAAATGTGGATCTTGTTTATGACTACTTAATTCCTTGCTATGTTTTACTCCTTCTTGAAGAAACAGCTGGTGAACCATTCATTCCTAATGTGTTGCAGGTAGGTATGAATTAAATAAAATCTTACAAGGGAAAGAAAGAAGGAGGGAGGGATCAATTTTTCATAGTGACCTTCCTCTAACAATGTTTGTTGTTAATGCTGCTATTTCTTTTCCTCAGTTGCTTTCTTTTTTTTTTCACAATTCAATTTTTTTTTCATTTTTCAATTAAGTTGACATCAAATTTTATGTTAGTTTTAGGTGTACAACATAGTGGTTAGACATTTGTATAACTTACGAAGTGATCACCCCAATTAAGCTAGTACCCATCTGACACCATACATAGATATTAGAATACTATTGACCATATTATACTTTATATCCCCATGACTATTTGAACTACCAATTTGTACTTAATTTCTTCTCCTTTTTCACCCATCCCTCCAACCCCTTCCAGTCTGGCAACCCTCAGTATTCTCTATGTCTGTGAGTTTGTTTCTGTTTTAATTTTTAATTTTTTATTTTTATTTTGTTCTTTAGATTCCACATGTAAGTGAAATCATATGGCATTTGTCTTTCTCTGTTTGACCTACTCCACTTAGCACAAATCTTCTAGGTACATCCATGTTGTTGCAGATGGCAAGATTTCATTCTTTTTTATGGCTGAGTAATTGTATATATGTACCACCTATTTTCTCCATTCATCCACTGGTGGGCACCCAAGTTGCTTCCATGCCTTGCCATTGTAAATAATACTACAATAAACATGTGTGTGCACATGTCCCTTTGAAGTAATATTTTGGATATCTTAGGTTAAATACCCAGAAATGGGATTACTGGGTTCTTCTTTGTTTTTTGGTATAGCCTTTGTTTAAAGTCTATTTTAAAGTCTTGTATAAGTATGGCTACCCCAGCCTTTTTTTTTTTTTTAATTTCAATTTTTATGAAATATCTTTTTTATCCCTTTACTTTCAATCTGTGTGTATCTTTTGATCTGAAGTGAGTCTCTCATAGGCTGCAAGGATCTTGTTTTCTTATCCATTCAGCCACCCTATCTATCTATGTCTTTTGACTGGAGCTTTTAATCCATTTATATTTAAAGTAATTGTTGATAGATATGCAGTTATTGCCATTTTTAGTATTCATACTTTTTATCTCTTTTTCCTCTTCTTTATAAAGAAGTTTCTTTAACATTTCTTGTAATATTGTTTTCTTTAACATTTTCTTGTCTGGGAAGCTCTTTACCTGTCCTTTCATTCTAAATGATAGCTTTGCTGGGTAGAATAATCTTGGTTGTAGGTCCTTGCTTTTCATCACTTTGAATATTTCCTGCCAATCCCTTCTGGCCTGAAAAGTTTCTGTTGAGAAATCAACTGACAGTCTTATGGGAACACCCTTGTAGGTAACTAACTTCTTTTCTCTTGATGCTTTTAAGATTTTCTCTTTGTCTTTAACCTTTGGCATTTTAATTCCGATGTCTCTTTGGGTTCATCTTGTTTGGAGTTCTCTGTGCTTCCTGGGCTTATATATCTATTTCATTCATCAAATTTCCATCATTATTGCTTTCTCTCTTCTCCTTCCGGTACTCCTGTGATGTGAATGTTGGTATAATTGATATTGTCCCAGACGCCTCTTAAACTACCTCATTTTTTTGGATTCTTTTTCCTATTTGCTGTTCTGCATGGGTGCTTTTTGCTACCTTATGATCTAAAACACTGATTTGATCCTTTGCTTTATCTAATCCATTATTGCTTCCCTCTGATGCAGGAGTCCCCAGCCCCTAGGTCGTGGACTGGTACCAGTCTGTGGCCTGTTAGAAACCAGGCCACAAAGCAGGAGGTGAGCAGTGGGCTGCATTTGCAGCTGCTCCCCAGCACTAGCCACACTGCCTCAAATCTACCTCAAATCATCAGGCATTAGATTCTCACAGGAGCACTGTTACCTAGTGCCAAAAAAGGCTGAGGACCTCTGCTCTAATGTATTCTTTATTTCAGTTACTGTATTCTTCATTCCTAACTGGTTGTGTTTTTGTGTTTTCTGTCTCCACTTTTATGTCCCCTATCTCTTTGTTAAAGTTCTCACTGAGATCATTGAGCATCTTTATAAAGACTGCTTTGAACTCTGCATCTGGTAGATTGCATGTCTCCATTTTGTTAGTTCTTTTTCTGGAGCTTTGTTCTGTTATTTCATTTGGGACGCGTTTCTTTGCTCCCTTTTTGAGCTCTCCTCCTGTGTTTGTTTCTATGTACAAGGGCTGCTGCTATGTCTCCTGGTCTTGGTAAAATGGCCTTATGTAGTAGGTGTCTGGTAGGGCCCAGTGGTACATTCTCCCTGGTCACCTGAGCAGGGTACTCAAGGTGCATCCCTTGTGTGGATTGTGTGTGTCCTCCTTTTATAATTGAGCCTTGGTTGCTGTTTGCCCCTCATTGGATGGATTGACCCTCAGACTGATTTGTTGTCAGGAATGGCTGTGGCTACAGGGAAGGAGCTACTATGCAGGGGCTGACCCTGCAGAGCAGGATTCACTTTAGCAGGGCTCTGGTGCCTTCCCTGTCTGCCCTTTGGGTGTGTCATCTTTGGAGGCTGCAGAGTGGTACTCTGGTTCTGTCTGAAGCCAGCCACCAGCTGTGCCGGCCTCTTGGCCTCTTGGAAAGTGCCTTGCCATAGGCCGTGATCACCTAAGTTTAATTGCAGCCTGTGACCTGCCCAGGGCCACTTAATTTGAGCCACAAAGCATTCCACCTGTGGATTGGCTGCCACCTGTGCTAGGCTTGGGATGCCTTGAAAGAGCAAGCTACAAATTGATGCTGGCGCCACTAGTCCCAGGCTTGGGGATGCTTAGCAAAAGATATGGGGTGTGCCGAGGCCAGATCTTCTTATTTGAGTTTTCAGAACATTTGAGAAATTTTAGGAAAGTCCACAGCATACTCCAAGACTGGCCTTTTTTATAGAAAAGCTACTTGAAGAGGCTAAGGTAGGCCTGCACATTGGGTGGGGTGAGGTCTCAGGGAATCATCAGGTTGGGGCGACCAGTGTAGTCAGGTTGATAGAGACTCAGATATGTAGGCTGCCTTTGTTTGCAGGCCTGGAGAGGGCAGGGCTCAACAAAGGAATAATGGCTTCTGCCAGCACTTCTGTCTGGGAGAAAACTGCCCCTTTAGCCCACACCGTAAGCCATACAATTCAGTTCCACCTTTCCAGCTGCTGCCCTAGTGCTGAATCTCAGAGCTGGTGAGTCCATCAGTGAGTAAGTGTGTGTGTGGGCCCTTTAAGAGGAATACCTAGGACTTCAGCAGCCCTCTGTCTTACTCAGCCACAAAGTTCCCTGGTTTTCACAGCAGAAGTTGTAGGGACTTCTCTTCCTGGCACTGAATACCTGGGCTTGTGTGGGAATGACCTTTTGCTTCTTTGGGAGGACCTATGCAGTCAAGATATCCCTCCTGATTTTTACCTGTCACATGCAGTTGTGGGACCAGCTCATTCTGCATCTCTGCCCCACCTACCAGTCTCGAAGCAGCTTCTTCTATGTTTTTAGTTGCAGAACTTCTGTTCAGCTGGACTTCAGGTGATTCTCAACGATGGTTGTTCTGTAGTTCAGTTGTAATTTTGATATGATTGTGAGAGGATGGAAGGACAAAGTTTACCTACTTGCCATTTTGACTAAAAATCATCTCCCCAGTTGAATTTCAACAAAACATTCCGATCCTTGAAACACATTTCTTACTAATGACATTGAAGTGTTGGCACATATACAGCAACGTACAACTAGGGCTTACATATTCTATAAATAGTTTTTTAAAAAAAAAAAAAAAAGAAAAGAAAAAAGTCCTGCGTATTAATTTCTGCTAAAACCAGTGAAAATCTAAAGTATTTTGAAAAGCTTAGGAGGAGCTCAGTCACTTTCCTGTTTTATGCATTATAATAAAATACTTTATCTACATTTGGGTTATTTGGTTATTGGTGTCTATAAGTCCTCCAGGAGCTAACAAATATCAACAGAAGAGATGGTATAAGTACTGTATCCCCTTCGGGACAAAGATATGACTTTATAATCTAGAAGGTCATAGTAAATACTTTGGATTTAAACTTTCTCTTAGCATTTTTACCCATGCAGGAGGCAAATCTTTTACAGTTAGTCTTCGTAAGTAATCAGTAGTCTGTCTTCACTTCTTTCCTTCAACTTTTACATTTAATCTGTCAGTCTCATTTAATCTACCTTCATACAGATCCAAACTGATCACTGTTTACTTTTCTTGCTGCTACCTCTTGGTGCCTTTTGCCATGGTCTCTAGCCTAGATTTTTGTTATAAACCCTCTCTCCATCTGGCTTCATCAGTTTACCCTTAACCTCTTTCAGTATGAGCAACCAGAGTAATTCTGTAAAATTTTAATCATGTTATGAGACATATTTGTATAACAGTTACGAGCACAGAATCTGAAGCCAGGGTGTCTGGGTTCAAATCTGCACTCTGACATTTATAGTCTGTTTAATTTTGGGAAACATAATTGAATGTAAAATTGGAATAATTGTAGTACTTGAATTAAATAAGTTAATAGTATCTACTGTTAGACCCTTTGTTATTATCATCATCATTATTATTAATAATGATATTTTTGCAACTATTATGTCACTCTTTCACTCAACATTTTCTAATAGCTTCATACTGCAATTGGAGTAAAGGCCAAAATCTTTACAATGACCTACTAGGCTCTGTACAATATATTCACTCTAACTTCTGAACTCATATAATTTTTTGTCTTGCTTAGTCTCTTCTGGCCATTCTAGTGTCTGAGCTATCATCCCCTCTTTCCTCTTCTGACATATGAGGCCTGAATCTGGCTCAGTTAGAGTTTTATATTTGTTATTTCCTCATATTGGAAAGCTTTCGCTCAGATATCTGCATAGCTAGTAGCTAACTTCTTATGCTTCATGTGACCTTTTCAGGAAAAGTTATGTTATCCCAATATGCAACACATTCAAAAAACCTATATCTCTCCTCTTTTGTCTTAGTTTTGTAGGTTAGATAAAATAATTTGTTTGTTTTTTGTCTACCTACATTAGAATGTAAACTTAATTCTAATGCGGGTGGACAGAAATTTATTTTTTGTTTCTTTTGTTCACTTTTGAATCTTTAGCCTCTAGACTGTCTGGCACACAGTAGGCACACAGTAGTTTTCGAAGGGGTAAATGAAATTGTGGCACCTTAAGAATGTTAATTCTCAAGAGGAGGGGCAAGATGTCGTAGAGTGTAAAGGCTTTATACATCTCCTTGCAACCACACAAGAGTTATGATGAAACCACACAGCAAACAGCAAACAGTTGCCTGGGGTCTGGGTGAACTGGGGTCTGGGTGAACAGAGGCACTGCAACTGTGGAGAGAAATAAGAAATCACCCTGCAATGGTAGAAGGGGGCAGAGATGCGAGGCTACCCAGTTCCACATGGTTGAGAGAGACAGAAGCTGTGACAGCTGCAGCTGGCAGGCATAGATGTTCCTCTTAAAGAGGCCATGACCATGATTGAACTTTTGCTGTGACAGGCTTGCTCCTTCTGAGCTCCAGGGTGGGGAGGCTGTTTGAGGGGCATCAGGGATATACAGGGGGACACTGAGTTGTCGGGCTTCAAGGTGAAGCCCAGAGGTGAGGCTTTATTTTGAGCAAAAATGCTGGCGGTATCTATTGTTCCTCTGTTGAGCCCTCCCCCCACCAGCTTGTGAACACAGGCACTGCCATAGGTGAGACATTATCAAACTAGATAACAGAGTTCACTCCACCCAGCGTGTTCCCTGAAACTGCCCCTCCCAATTTGTGGCCCTACTCAAGGCATATCCAGTGATGTCCTCAGCATGCATTATGCCCCTTGCTGAGCAGCTCAGAGACCTTCACAGGTAGCAGCTGGCATCCATTTCTGGCCTGGCCTCTTGAGGCAACTATAAACATAGCATTGGTCTCGTCATCTGGAGATTGCTTGCTGAATCTTACCAGGTGGCCTCAAAGGGGCACAGCCTGCAGCTGGATCCCTCTCAGGACTGTGCCACTGGATTTCTACTACATGAAGCCACACTAATAAGACTGGGAGACTCGGGAGCTTTGCTTAATACATAGAAGCAGCACAGAAAGGCAGCCAAAATGGGGAGACAAAGAAGTATGTCCTACGTGAAAGAACAAAAGAGAGCTCCAGGAAAAATGAAGTCAAGCAGTTTACTAGACGTAGAGTACAAATCACTGGTTATAAGGATGCTAAGTGAACTTAAAGGATGAAGAGTAGATGAAATCAGTGAGAACTTTAACAAAGGATAAAAAAAACCATAAAAAATGGATATGGAAATTATAAAAAGGGAACCAGTCAGATGAAGAATACATTATCTGAGATGAAAAGAATATTAGAAGGAATTAACAGAGTGGGTGAAGCAGAAGTTTGAATATAGAGAATAAGATAGTGGAGGACACCCAATCAGAACAGCAACAATAAACAAGAATCCAAAAAAGTGAATATAATTTAAGGAGCTTATGGACAGCCTCAAACATAACAACATTCTCATCACAGAGGTACCAGAAGGAGAAGAGAGCAAGCATTTGAAAACCTATTTGAAGAAATAATGATGGGTAACTTCCCTAACCTGGTAAAGGAAATAGAAATACAATCCCAGGCAGCTCAGAGAGTCCCATAAACATTTAACCTAAAGAGGCCCATGCCAAGACACATCATAATTAAAATGTCAAAGGTTAAAGACAGAGAATCTTTAAAGCTTCAAGAGAAAAGCAGTTACCTACAAAGGAGCTCCCATAAAACTGGAAGCCGCTTTATCAACAGAAACTTTGCAGGCCAGAAGGGCTTGGCAAAAAATATTCAAAGTGATGAAAACCAGGATCTACAACTGAGATTACTTTATCCAGCAAGGCTATCATTTAGAGTTGAAAGATAAATAAAGAGCTTCTCAGACAAGAAAAAGCTAAAAGAGTTCATGACCACCAAGCCAGTATTACAGGGACTGTTGGAGTGACTTCTTTAAGAAGAAGAAAAAAAAATATGTATCAAAAATATGAATAAGAATAATAATTACATATCTATGAACAGATACTTTAAATGAAAAAGAGTAAAGTGCTCCAATCAATAGATAGGGTGGCTGAATGGATAAGAAAACAAGACCCTTACATATGCTGCCATCAAGAGATTCACTTCAGGTTAAAAGACACATGTAGACTAAAAGTAAGGAGATGGAGAAAGATATTGCATGCTGGACCTAGAGGGTATTGTGCTGAATGGAGTAAGTCAGAGAAGGATGAATGCCATATGATTTCATGTACTTTTGGAATCTGAAGAACAAAATAAATAACAACAACTAAAAGGGAACAAACTCATAGATACAGAGAATATTCTGAGGGTTACTAGAGGGCAGGTAGGTTGAGAAGATCAGGGGAAAAGAGCAAAGAATAAAGAAATAAAAATAGTTACAAAACAGTCACAGAGATATAAAATATAGCATAAGGAATATAGTCAGTATATTATAAATTGTAAGGTGACAGAGGGGCACTAGATTTATTGGAGTGATCGCTTTGTGAATTATATAGATCTCTAATCACTATGTTGTACAACTGAAACTAATATTGTATACCACTTATAACTGAAAAAATATCGAATCGTACACTGAAAATATGAGAAACTGTCTATAATATTTCAATAAAGCTGTAAAAAAAATGTTAATTCTGTTCTCACTCCTCTTTACAGAACCCAATGCCCTTACCCTTAGCCTCCAGGGTCTGCCCCATCTTGGCTTCCAGCTGTGCTCTCTCACTTCTAAATGATGATTTGCAATTAACCATCTCTTGTCATTTTTGGATACTGAAAACTATTATTTCATCACATTTCTGATAAGCTAAATCTTATCCTATCTCTGAGACCCATCTAAAATTTATTTTTCTCTGGCACTAATCCAACTACTTTTGATTTCTTCCTTCATTGTTTAACCTCCTTATTGGGCTGTTATCTAGAATCAGAGATACTTAAGTGTGTATATTAATTGGCATACCTAGTATTCAGTTCTTATAGTGTGATACCTGTTCAGCATCATCAGCATCTCCCAGTTCTGATGTCTGGTGCTCAGAAATTATTCCTGAGCCTCCCTCAAGATATACCAAATCAGAAATTCTGTGTGTGTGACCCAGAAATTATGTTTTAATAAGCCTTTGGGTATTTCTGATACATGCTAATGTTTGTGAACCACTGGACAAGGACATTAACCAGACCTGGGGGTGTCTGGATTAAGGGTCCAGTGGGATCTTCAGGGTTTAGCAATCCCCAGGGATATAAAGGATAAACAAGAATGAGTAAACAAAAACATTTTTCTGAAATGTATTGGAAACTATGAGATATGTCTATAGGCTAAAGGATAGTCAGGAGACTGGAACTCTGTTAAGTTCATGATTCAGACTTTCTTCTTGTTTAGTAAATTTTGGGCAATAGATTGTTAGCAGAGATCTTGGATGTTGTGAGTGTTAGCACTGGGCAAAATTGAGAATGGTAAACCAGGCAAAGATGCAGTGAATATGGCCTCTGCTAGATGGTGAGTATTTGGATTCCAGCTCTGAGACTGGAATATGACAGGAACTAAAATTGAAGAAGAGAGCATAAAACCAGATTCTGGTCAACTTTTTTTTTTTTATGTTAAGAATATTTACTTATTTTATCCTTAGGAAATCACAGGTGTGCTTTTTAACTGAGAAGATATTATGCCATGATTCTAGGACTGACTTAGAGCATCATTACAAAGCATATTCTCTGTTCAGCTGGTCACAAATGAAATCTACTTTCTAGTGAGTTGTTTGTAAATCTTCTTGAAATGTTTTGCTTTAATAGCCACAACTTATTATTAAAATATCCTTTAAGAAATAGAAAAAAATCTGTTTACAGCTTATTTCAGTAGTCAGCTGTTGTAAAAACATTTCACAATAGAGATTTGGCCACTGATGGAAACAGTAAAAGACAGGAAAAGGAATAACTTTGTAAAGGAGCTTGGAATTGAAAGAACCCAATATCATAATAGGTTGATGCAAGCTCATGGACCAAGGTTGAATGGACCTAGTGATGTCTAGAGGCCTAGAGGGGCCAGTTATCACATAACTCATTAAAGTCAACAAACAAATTAAATATTTTACTTGAGGACAGGTGATGTACACATTATACTTCTTTCTGTCTCTTTATTGCCTGAATAATAGTGGATTGAAATTGAATGCTTTAATTTCTTAAATAAGATTTTTATGAGAGACTTGTTTTAATTGTATATGTGTGCTTACTGTGTGATACTCATCTTTTTGATTTTCTTCTCCTTGTTTTGAATGTGAGCAAACTCTGCATAAAGCACTGAGAGAATATAAATGCATGTTCAGAAAGATGTTTGGCTCCCTGCTAAAATTGACCTATCATACATTATAATGGGTACAAAACTTAGAGAAACATGTTTAGGGTTTTATATTGTTTTTCATGAAATAAGGTACAAGGTCAGTTGCGTAGACTTCCTTTGCTGCTGACCTTCAAGCCTGTTGAGTCCCATGTTAAGGTGCATACTTACCACACCTGCCATCCCCAACCCTTGCTCTGAGAGTGCTAGAGTTCTCATGCACTGTGATTGGTATGTCTGAGGCTATCCTGGAAGGATGGCTGTCTCAAGGTCCTGAGGTTGATCAGAGAGATCAGACTTGTCAACAATGACTTGTCTGTGAGAATCATCCATGTATGTCTTTTAACATATGATCTTGTTTAGAATTTAAGGAAGTTACTATTTAAGGCTGAGAGAAGAAATCAGGAAAACCAGGCACTTATACAACAGGGAACTAATTGGGTCAGAAGTGACTGCATCTTAGAGGAGTTTTTGTTAGTGGAAGATGGGAACGCATAGAGAGCTTCTATATGGGGCTTTAAATCCACTCAAAATAGTGTTATAAAGCCAGTTTTACTTAGAAAAAAACAAATCGTGGAACAGTATTATGTTCCTATTTGAGTGTTTTCAAAATTTGTATACTTACATGTAAAGCTACCTTTTGGTTTATTCTGTCTTTAAAAAAAACAGGTCACCTTGCAATCATAATTAAAATAAATATTTCTCATTAAGACATTAATGAACATGTTTTAGTAATTTAGAATGGAACCTAAGGCCTTGTTTGGAATAATATGAGACAAACTCTTGGTGGGTTTAACATTCTGTAGAGTCAGCATCAATCATATGATAAAAGATAGAAATGTAAAAAGTGAAACTATAAAAGTACTAGACAAAATATGGAATAATTTATTATTTTATAATTAGTAATTATGGAAGAGTTATTTTTTAATTGCAGCATATGGAAGACCTTTCTAAAGTGTAACACAAAACTGATAAGTAAGAGTTAATGGCTGATAAACACAATGTCATTAGAACAATGCCTATAGAGATTCTGCCTGGTGAAAATCATACAGTCAAAATAAAGTCGAAAAATAATTTGTAAATGGGAGGAAAATTTATGACCCAGAAAATCTACTTGGAGTTTATTTTACAGATGTGGTTTTACATGTAAGAAATGACTTATACATCATTATCAATTGCAGTTTTTTTTTTTCAAGTAGAACATTGGATTAGAAATGACATAAATATGTTACTAGCATGGTGGTTAGTTAAATATGGTTCATCCATGTGATGGAATATTATGCAGCTGGATTCAATTTGAAAATATCTCAAAGATATGTAAAAACACTTTTCAAAAGTTGCAGAATGGGGTGTAGGGTATAAGGTATTTGCTTATATATGTATTAACATATTTCTGAAAGCATCTGTAAGAGCAATATCATTAGAATCACCTGAGGAAAAGTCAGCTATATGTCTGGGAGAAAGAGTTGCAAAAGAATATCTTTTTCTATTTTCTCACCTGTCAAAAAATTAAGTTACAAAGAGTGTCTGGCAAAGGAAAAACATGTATTAAAAATACATGTCATGTATTAAAATATATGTATATATAAAATCATAATTTTTATATATAATTTTTTTAAGCTCTAACTTGGCACAGTGAATGGTAGAATGTTTATTATATTTTTTTCTGGAATATATTCTTAAAAATAAGACATTTCTCTTACATAAGATGAAAGTTTGTGACAGTTTACAACCAAAATGAATAATAAAGCTCCTTATTTTTGAAGTCTTTTGTAATTCTATAGACGATATTTATAGTTGTAGATATCAAATCATTTACATTTAATTTTATATCCTCAAAATATAATATAGTGATTCAGTTTTCTAGAAATCTCTTATATAGCAACTTCAACTTGTTGAACAATGTGGAGAACTAGCAAGTTGTAGCGGAGGATTCTGAGTTGTCAAAAAGATGCCTAAAAACTCTCAAGACAGTGTAAGGATGGGCTCCTGCTCAGATTAAATGTACTATTTTATGCAAAGTGAATGTAATAAGAAAATGTTCTCTTTTAACAAATATTTTATAATGTGTTCCTGGGGATGTAGAGTGGAAGAAGCAAATGTTTCACTATACTTGAAGATGATGAGTGTAAGTTATGACTTTTCTCCTGTTTTCATTTGAGCCACAACATACTTTATCAAGTCCACTTTTAATTTTGTGTCCCAGATTCATTTATTTTCATTCCTTTGGATTAGGCAGACTTCTTCAAAATGATCTTTTCTTCCATTATTAAGAAGTAAAGGTCGTCTCATTTTAGGCACCTTACCCTTACAACTTTCCTTTAGAGCTCAGCTTGCTTAACTGCAGTCCATCTCGAGATGGCCTCTGCCCTAAGGCAAATCTTTTCATTTGTAGGAATATATTATCTCAGCCTAGGCTGTTTTGTTCTGATTATTAACTTTACTACTGATGCTCTTTGCTTATGAGGCTAGGAAATATTTTCAGTGCCTATGTAAAATATGGAATGTAAATAGCAATAGACCAAATTTGATTAAACAAACTACACAGTCTTGGGGCCAGATATCTGGCAGACAGTTTATAGTATCTGCTAAAGCATTTGGCCAGCAGATGGGTTACGTAGTCCCATTCAAAGGAGGTTCTCATTACTGGTACATCTTTCTCTGCTGGTGTTTGCTGTAACCTTTGAATTCAACAGGTTAAAGTCTGCGCTGTCTGTGAAAGAAGCGGATCCCTTTTCCTTTGACATCAAAATTACACCTAAATGTACATTTCATAATTTTTGAAAAGTTTAAGTGTGTTCTCTAAGTCATAAATCCTGGAAAATTGTCCGTTAGTCTTTGTATTAATATTTGTAAAGATATAGGAAACTGCTCTTTTAAGTCTAATTCTTTCATTCTGCATTATTTGAATTGTACTTTCTATTTGTTATGGTCTGAATATATGTGCCCTGCTTTCCTTCCCCAATTCATGTGTTGAAATCCTAATTCTCAAAGGTGGTAGTACTAGAATGTGGGACATTTGGGTCGTGCTTAAGTCATGAGGGTAGAGTCCTCATAGATTGGTTTTATAAAAATCTCCAGAGAGACTCCAGCCCTTCCATGATGTGACAACACAGAGAGAAGGTGCTAGCTATGAACTAGGAAGAAGGTGCTCATCTGACCATGCTGGTGCCATGACCTTGGCTTCCAGCCTCCAGAACTGTGAGAAATACATTTCTGTTTTTTTATAAGCTACCTCTGGTCTGTGGTATTTTGTTATAGCAGTCTGAATGGGTTAAGACAGTATCTATACAAAATCTGTCTCTTCTCCCTTAATTCTTCCCCCAGCCAGTTATCTCCCATAAATTAAGATAGAGGAAATCTATTTTTTTTCTATTTAAATATGAGGAGATGAGGAGGTGGTAAATCTGTTTTTCAGGGAGAAAAATTCTCATCCCTCAACTATTCAATATATGATAGGATTGTCAGACTTCTAATCATGCTCGTCAAACCCAGTGTTTGTCAAAATTCTGAATGTAATACACCAAACGTCTTATAATTTTCCACTCATGGGCTGCACAGATTACAGTAGAATTGTCCATCACCTCTTGTGTTGACTGACTTTTTGTTTGTTTTGGTTAGCTACCTCATGTATTGGCTCATTTTTGACTTTGTATTTGAGTAAGGCTTACAGCACACTTTTTTCACCCTTTTGTTTCTTAAGACATGTTTTATTCTTTAAAAAAAATTTTTTTTAATTTTTAAAATTATACCTGACATATGATATTATATTAGTTTCAGGTGTACAACTGTGATTAAACATTTATGTAACTAACAAAGTGATCACCCTGATAAATCTAGTATCATCTGACACCATAAATAGTTGTTATATTATTGACCATATTCCTTATGCTATACTTTACATACCATGACTATTTTATACCTACCAGTTTGTACTTCTTTTTTTTCCTTTCCTTTTTTTCATCCACCCCTCAACTCCCCTTCCATCTGGCAATATCAAAATATTCTCTTTCTGAATTTGTTTCTGTTTTTTTTTTTTTTTAATTTTGTTCTTTAGGTTCCATATGTAAATGAATTCATATGACATTTGTCTTTTTCTGTCTGACTTATCTTAGCACAATATCTTCTAGGTCCATCCATGTTCTTGCAAATGGTAAGATTTCATTCTTTTTTTTTTTATGGCTGAGTAATATTTAATTGTGTATATGTACCACCTCTTCTTTCTCTAGTCATCCATTGATGGACACTCAGGTAGACTTCATATCTCAAGTATTGTAAATAATGCTGTAGTGAACCTATGGATACAGGTTGAGTGGAGCAGGATCTCATGGTATCACCAGGGTGGGGTGACCAGTGTTAGCCAGGTTGATGGAGACTCAGATATGGTGGCTGCCTGAGTCTGCACACCAGGAAAAGGGAGGGCTCAACAAAGGAACAATGGATTCTGTCAGCACTTTTCTCCGGGAGAATTCTACCTCTCCAGCCCTTGCCCTGAAGCCAGAGAACTAAGTTCCTTCCCTAATGCCCTTGGTGTCTCTTGAGCTGCTGCCCTAGAACTGGAGCTCCAAGTGAGTGAATCTGTTAGCAAGCGAGTCCACCTCTTGAGAGTAATATCTGCTACTCGAGTGACTCTTTGTCTCACTCAGCCACAATCTCTGCTGGTTTTCACAACCAGAAATTGTGGGGACTTCTCAGCAATGGAACCCTGGCCGGGGAGCCCAGTGTGGACCCCATGCTCCTCTGGGGAGAGCCTCTGCAGCCAAGATGTCTCTCTGATCACCTCATGCAGGTATGGGACCAGCCTGTTTGCATCTTTGCCCCTTTTACCAGTCTTGAAGTGGCCTCTTCTGTGTGTCCCCAATTGTAGGACTTCTGTTCATTAGACTCAAGTGACTCCCAATTATGACTGTTCTGTAGTTGTAATTTTGATGTGTTTGTAGGAGGAGGCAAGTACAGTATTTGCTTATTCTGCCATCTTGACAGGAAGCTCAGACATATTTTATTCTAATTGAAGCCCTCCTTAGTGCAGTGTATTCTTAGTGTTTGAATTTTTCTTTCTTCTTCTAAATTCCAGAAATAGTTGTTGGAACTTAGTTTGATTTTGTATGGTTTTTGGCTACAATCCAGTTCTTGTGTTTTATCTCCATGTTTCTGGAAGGAGATTAGGATGAATGTGGAGGAGTGGATCCCCTTTAATTTTCTTCTTATTACTGATCATGTTTATGTTGAGTTCTTAACGTTTAGGTCATGGATAGTTATTTTGAGGGAGAGCAGGGTGTTACTAAAGGGAGTTCTAAATAAAGGGTTTTTCTTTTTTCACAGATCGAATGGATTATATGGTTCATATGTGTATATTAACGCTTTCCTAAAGTATATAGATACTGTTGAGATTAGGAGAATATACATTACTAAATATGTCATTGTATTTATATCAAAGTTTTGTTATAATTTTTTTAATTTTTATTTTTCAATTAGAGTTCACATTCAATATTATTTTATATTCGTTTCAGTGGTATAATTTACAAAGTGATCTCCCAAATTTGCATAGTACCCCATGGCACTGTACATAGTTATTACAATATTATTGGCCATATTCCCTATGCTGCACTTTATATTCTCGCGACTACTTTGTAACTACCAATTTGTACTTAATCCCTTCACTTTTTTCACTCAGCCTTCCAATCCTCTTTCCATGTGGCAGTTGCCAGATTGTTCTGTGTATCTATGAGTATGTTTCTATTTTGCTTGTTTATTTTGTTCTTTAAATGCCACATATAACTGAAATTGTCTGGTGTTTGTTTTTATCTGACTTATGTCACTAAGCATAATACCCTCTAGGTCAATCCATGTTGTTGCAAATGGTAAGATTTCTTTTTTTATGGCTGAATAATTTTCTATTATATACATGTACCACATCTTTTTTTATCTAATTTTCTCATAATTTTCTTGATCAATGATTGTTATAGTTAATATGGTTATTAGAAAGGGCCACAATTTTTTATATTAAAATTATAACTCATATTAGAAAAAATTGTCCTTTATTCTATAATTCCAACTTTAGCCTAAAAATTATTTAAGTTTTATTGATTGCTGATATAATTATCTATTTGTATGTTATTCTTAAGTGCCTTTCAGCTTTTGTAGCATTCTGAAAGCAACTAGCTGTTGGGATTCTTGAGCATTATGTCAACAGCCCTTTTGACTCTCTAGAAATTTGTCTTCCGTTAAATAGTAGACAAACTACATGTATATCTATAATAACAAAACATGGATACCCTCCCAAAAAAATTAGAAAAAGCCTTTTAATTTTAGCATGTGTGCAACTTTTTTTTGACAGAAAGTTTTAAAATGTGTATTATGAAATACACTTGAAGAACAGCATTAGTCTTAGTCCACCTTGACCTACTAGGTGCCTAAGGCCTCTAAAGGTTTTAGTCTGGACCTGTTTCACTTGATATCTGGTGCTGGTTGACATTCTGATCCTAGAGAGCTTGTTCTTAACTTATTGCCCTTGTACAACTTGCCTCCTGGCCCACTTTGCATCCAGTGTTTTATAAATAATTGGCAATACTCAGCTTCTCTAGTCTTATTGCATATACTGCTAGGGTGACCAACTCGTCCTGGTTTGTCTAGGATTTTGCAAGGTTTAAAACTCCAAGTCCCATGTTTTGGCAACCTTCTTATTCCTGGGCAAACTAGGATGGCTGGTAACCCTACATACTACCCTGCCCCTCCACTACCTTGCAGCACATCTCTGAATTTGCTATATGTCTGTGCATTGTCCATAAGTGGGCTATAGAAGTTCAGGCATCCATGTGAATGCTAACATGTGTGAAGATGTTCCCTATATAGCATTAGTGGTTAAAAGTCTTTTTTTTCCCTTAAGCATCCCTTTACTCCTCCCCCCCTTTCTACAAAAATGCTAAAGAATCCTCTGATGTCTCTTTGACATTTCCTTTCTAGGTTTTTTTCCTTGTTGAGATTGTGGTGACTTGTTCTTGAGGATCTTTTTATCTTGTATTTCAACAATTACACAAAATAAAATGTTTTGTTTTTTTGTTTGTTTGTTTGTTTTTGCTTCCTACACTCCATGGCTTCAGTTTGTCATAGTGTTTGGGTGACTCAGTTTTTAACCTATAGAAACCTGACCTTCATTTGTCAACTGGCAATGACAAAGCTATCTACATAGAGATTTTACTGAGAACAAATTATTTTATATACTCATATGAAACATAACATCACTTATCCCTGAATCTACTCATTAAACAAATGTTTATTAAAAAACTTAGCTATATGATAAACACTGTAATAGGCCCTGGAGTTGTAGTGCTGAGCAAAAGACATCCTGCCTTTCTGTAATTTATAGTTTTGTTGTGAGGAAAGAGACTTTACTCTCAAATAATACCCATTACAAATTAATATACAATATACTGAAAGAGAGGTAAAGAGTTCAGTGAACATGTATAATGGATCCTGACCTATTATTATACGTGAAAGGTCTCCTGGAGGAAATGACATGTGAGACTCTCAAATTGAGTAGGCAGTGGCTACATCAAGACATTAGGAGAGACATTAGATGATGGTCTTGCATCGGCTCTTTTCTTCTGGTGGAAGGGAGCAGGCATTGTTGGGGAAAAAAAAATAGGCCAATGTGTTGGAGAAGAGAGCAAAGAAGAGAGAGGTAGTGGATAGGATTGGAGAGGATAGAAGTAATCATGAACCACATTGAGGTAATGGAGTTTGGCCACCATCCTAAGAGCATTTAAGGTTGTTTAGACATGATCAGATATCTAAGTGTTTTGAAAATACCAATCTGGCTACTTTGAAGAGATATTATTGGAGTGGGTAAAACAAGTTCAGGAGGCTATTGCAGAAGCCTGAGCTAATGATTATCATAGTTTTTGAGTTACTACTATATAGCTTGCTTGCAATTGAAGAGAAATGTAAAGATTTTAGAAGGTGTATCTAAGGTTACTTGCTAAATTATTTGAATGAACAGCTTCAAATTGAACTTTTTACATAGTTGTTTTTTTTTTTTCTTCCATTACTGGTATCATAAAATATTGAGAGTTTGAAGAGATATCAGATTCTTGAGTGTTTGACTCTGGTAAAGAAAGAGATGGCATTATAACCTGCTGAAATTTTCACAACTACAACCTATCTTTCCATGCATCTGTTGAGTAGAAATAAAGAGAAAGGTATAAGAAGATGCTCTTTAATACGTATGTAGAACTCATAGTGTATAGCCACTTTGTATATATTAATTGATTTAACCCTCACAGCAAACTTTTCAGGTAGGTGCTATTATTACACACATATTAAAGATTAGAGAAATAGATGAGGCACAGAGTTCAAGTAACTGACCAATTTCTAAAAAATAATAAATGGTAGAGCTGGTATTTAAACTGAAATAATTTGCCTTCAGATTTACACAGCCTACCACAGTAGCAAACTGTGACATGAGAGCAGATCTGGCCCATGCCTGTTGTTATATGGAGAGCCAGAAGACTAAAAAAAAATTATAAAAGATTGTAAGTGGCCTACAAAGCCTAAAATATTTATGATTCTTCCTTTTACAGCCAGTTTGCTGGCCTCTGCTCTTTACTTAGAACATGTTCCTTCAGTAAAAGTTAAGAGCTACTGATCTTAACAGATAAAGGACATGTCTGGTCATAAAATGAGTGAATTGCAGAGAGAGAACAATGTACTTAGAGTTCCTATGGTGGAATTGTTTTTGTTGGGATTTGCAAATTTATAATTAAGGATTGGTTTAACTATGACTCAGCAGTCTCAACCTTTTTGGCACCAGAGACTGGTGGTCCTATAAGAACCTAATGCTCAGTAATCTGAGGTGGAGCTGAGGTGGTAATGCTAGCACTGGGGAGCGGCTGCAAACACAGATGAAGCTTTGCTTGGTTGCTTGCTGCTCACCTGCTGCTGTGTGGCCTGGTTCCTAACAGGCCACAAACTGGTGCCGGTCTGTAGGCCAGGGGTAGGGGACCCCTGCTCGATGTAGAGAAAGTTTCCTAGGTAGAGGAGACATTTATCCCTCAGGAGTGGGAGCAAAGGCAGCTGAGCTAGTGCTGAGTTACTTAATAAAATTCTTATCATTAAAAAAATAAATTTCAGGTGGTTCTTAATGTGCTGCTTTAGCATTTAGAGGTAGGCTTTGTTAAAAAAAAAAAAACAACAACAAAACTTTTGCTTTTAAACCCATGGTTTGTTTTTGAAAGAAAAATTAGGTCAGCACTATTGATAAATTCTACTCTTGCATAAACAACCGTTGGGAGAAAGATATTGGTTATTTCACAATGAGAGACATAGATGTTTTGATCTTTCTAAATAGATTGACTTCTTGAATTTTGGAGAAAATCAGATAATCATCTGAATTTTTGTAGAGAGCTAACTCTTTAGCCACTTCAGTATTTTAAAAATCTTACTATACTGATAGGCATTTTCTAGGACCGTGTAAAGATGATTGCAGAAGTTTTTTTTTTTTTTTTTTATGTGATGTGATTTTCATCAATAAATGGTCTAACCTACCACACCTTAGATGCATTACATGTTTCCTCTTCATGAAAAGTATTAATCTATTTTCTAATAAAGTCAGACAATGGCTATAGAGGTTACATTTAGCCGTAGTTGACCTTCCATTTGCTTTTTCTTTGACACCTTTATAGATTAGGTTTGATCACGTGTGATGGGTACCTGTTATTTAAACCCATTTACCCTATCATTTTACTTTATCATTTCATTTGTGGATGAAAAAATTGGATAAAGAACTAATTATAATCATTTAAATTATAATTTTGTTTGGTTAGAAAATTTCTGCATTCTACCTGTTTCATCTTCCTTTTTTTACTTTGATGATTTAGACTGTTAAAGTTATATTGAATATTTTTCTGTCATTTTTCTGATTGGAGGATTAAGAATTGTGCATAAAGTTGAATTTTTTTTAATTGTAGGAATTTCCAAACACAAAAGGACTGCAGTTTTAACAGTCATCGCATATGGCCTGTCTCATTTAATCTTTATCCTCCTCCTTTATTGCCTTCCATCTTCACCCAAATAACTTTGAAACAGATCACACACACAGTTTCCTTTCATTGGGTAAATACTTCAGTATCTGTCTCTAAATTATAAGGACTCTTTTTTAAAAAAGTAAATGTCATTATCATGCTGAAAATTAACGATAACTTCTTAATATCAACAAATATCCAGTTAATTTTCAGGTTTCTCTAATTTTCTCATGAGTACCTTTTTGCAGGTAGTTTTTCAAATCAGGACCCAGCTGAAGTGCATGATTTACCTTTGGTTGAATTGTCTCTTAATTCTACTAATATAACAGTTTCCCTTCCCTTTATTAACATTTGCCATTTTTATTTGGGTCAATTATCTTGTCTTTTTGAGTAAATTTGTAATGCAAATTTTAGTGAAATCTAAAGTATGTATCAATGTTAGGTTAAATTTTTTGACAACACTTCATAAATGGTGAGCAGATTGGAGTCTTGAATGGGCGGTGAGTGATTCTGAGTGGCACATGTCAACACTTTCTTCTACTTCCCCGACTGAGTAAAGTCTTTCTCATTACAATCAAAGTAATGATACTTATTAGCAGGTGAGAGGAATCAGGTGTTTGTATAACATGTTATTAAACATACCTTCATTTAACAGTATTATTTTCTTTTTTTTTTATAATTAGTAACAACAGTTCTTCCTCATTTTGCATAAGATTGCCAGACACAGACCACACGTTTTTAGTTTTGCTATAGCTAATTCTTATGATTTATGTAAGAAAAGTTAAGAAAGCTACCTTTAAATGGTCATTTTATTACAGAGAAAAGAGACTTTAAAAAGCATGTTCTTTACTCTTATAAAATAAAATATGTATTCACTATTTCAACATTTTTTGTGAATGATAGCATGTCAGATTTTCTTAATCAGTTAAGAACTATTTTAGACATTAAAACAAAACTTTTTAAATAAAAAAGAATAGTTAATTGAAAAAATACTCTTAAAATATATTTACTTGGGGCCTGACAACTTTATAAAAATGACTTATTTTTTTCTAAATATTTCTCATAATGTGAGAAATGCCTCTTAACAGGAAAAAATTAAAAATGTTGATATTTATCTTCATTTTTATCTTCATAACTAATGAATATTTGAATTTATTACTTTATATGTATATTTTATTTATATGTTATGGTTTCAATTATATTCAAAATTTGGTGAATTACCTTGGGTCCTAAGAAATTGTTTTTAATTGGTAATACATAATGCTATTTTCAGTGATTATCGTTGCTTCAGCAACACTTAAGACCTGATTTTTTTTCCTATCGATAACAGGCAGGTGAGTATCAAATGATATAGCTCAGTGCCGATGCCTAGAATGTCAAAAAGATGCTTTTCTTTCTTAGTCCACTGTCCTCCTATATCCTCAGATTAAAAAAAAAAAAATGTCCCATCATTGTGGGCATTTGCTGATGCAGTTGTTTCTTTTATGCATCTTGTAACATCTTTTCCTAATAAGCATTTTCTTTAATAGCTTCTATAGGTATTTTGAAATGACTCCTTAATCTATCTTTTCTACTTCTACTAAGGAGGGTTATGTTGGTTTGAAAATAATAATACAGTATAAAAATGGAGTATTTACTAGGAGTGCTTATTTTGGTTCCTTTTATTCTTTAAAGAAAAAACACTGAAGGTGATGTAAATGTTGTTATTACAGACTTTTCATATACAGAAAATCATTAATGGGGGAAAATTCTGTTTTTAAATATTTATTCCCAATTTATCATATTTATTTTTAAAAATTAAGATTAGTCTCATGATTGGATTTTTTCTTTTTTGTACTTCTTAGTGTTTTGAGTAATATAATGTGCTTCCAGACCTCACTGATGTGTGTAATAAATCAGTAATGATGATTTATAGGTAACAATGGAACTGGTTGATTAGATAGATAGATAATCCCTAGGAGAGTCTGTCTCTACAGATAAAAACTTTGTGTATTTTATGGAAGTGTTTCTCAAAGTGTTGAAATTCTCTGTGGAGGGCATGCTTTTGCCAACAATATTAATATGCTTTCTTACCATTAAAATAATTAATGATTTGATGGTTCATCATTTGGCAGTAAAAAAGCTTTGTTTCGCCTTATGTAGATTAATAAACCAGTGCACTCCCAAGGGTTTAATGAGATATCTAATTCTGGAGTGAGTTGTAAATTGATAACATTTAACTTCTTGGTAAACCATTTTATGTTATTTCCTTCTGTCTTTACAGATAAATTATTAGTCATAACTGTAGCAACAAAAGAAAGTGATGGATTCCATCGATTTATGCAGTCAGCCCAATACTTCAATTATACTGTGAAGGTATGGTATATCTTTTAATTCATGGAGATGTTAAGTCTATGCCACACTGAACAAGCCCAATCTTGTCTGATCTCGAAAGTTAAGCCGGGTCGGACCTGGTTAGTTCTTGGATGGGAGACCACCCAGGAAGACTAGGTGCTGTAGCCCTTAAAAAAAAAGAGGGATTGTAAGCTGACAAGGTCCTCTCAGTCTGGGAGATCAACCAAGGGTTGCCTCGCCTAAAAAAGAAAGTGCTTAAGTACATTTTTTATAAGAACAATAACAGCAACACAATCTATAATCCCCAGAAAGAAGATGAAATTTGGTTACACAACTGCTGTTTATATATTCTTAATTTGTTTAAAATGATTGCTTTAAAGATGCATTTGGCCTTATTAATGCTCCCACTCAAACAATAATTTCTTAATACTTGCTAATGCTTTGTATAAACATGCCTATAAAAACAGGAGAATATGCTTATATATTTTTATTTTTATATTTATATTTCTTTTGGCAGGGTCATATATAAGCACCACATAACTAAGATTCGATAGTAATTGTTTTCACTTACTATCATAATGGGTTTGTCTGCCATAGTGTGTTTCTTTGTTTACAAAGTATTGGAAACATGACTGAAGGGTATCTCTTTTCTGTCCCATTATGGAGAGTTGCTTTTCCTGTTTTTTTATTTGTTTTAGAGAGATTCGGAATATTATAAACATGTAAAAAGGTTTTAGAAGACTTGCCTCCAGGGGAATTTCTCATTGACAGATAGATGGTCAGAGCAAAGTCGAGGAGTTTGTTAGAACTAGGAAACTGAGCTGTGAAAGGCTGTTTTGTTTTTGTTTTTCACTTATTTCATTTTTTTAAATAGAAATGAGTATCTGCCAGCCAGGTCTTTTTCGTAAATGAGAATGGTGAGAATGGTGGAGGAATCTCAGATAGGAAAACAAACAAACAAATTAGCACATTTACAAACAAAAACAAAACAAAACCCTTAAAGGGCAGCATTGCATTGCCTGGGAAAAACTGAGCTGCTCCCGTATGCAGTATAGAAAGAAGGTGGTTTTTGCTACCACTGGAAGAATAAGGACATGTGTTAATATAGAACAGGTATTAGAAAGGCTAAACTTTGGTGGAAAAGAGATCTAATGTTAACAACTGAATATTTAATTCAGGGTAAATGAAAAATATGTTAGAAATGTGTTAGGATAGAGGAGAAATATAGTAGTATGCTCTGTTAGGAGGCACAATGGAAGTAACAGAAAAATCAGTGTGAAATTCAATGAATGAGATCGTCAGGGTTCAGACTGGAGAAAGCGTGGAATGTTTTTTATATGCAAGGCAGGCACCGTGTTATTAACTTTATATATACTATGCTGTTGATTCATTATATTAATTATGTAAAGTAAATACTACTTTGTTTATGCATGAGGGTACAGAGCTATAAAGTGTCAAATCTTAGACCCAGTCCTGTTTGGTTGGAATTTTTGATCCACCTGCTGTCTTCCCGTTATGAAATTCAGTGGTTGGTTGTCAAAGTGTGGACCCCAGACCACTAGAATCAGCATCATTTGAGAAATAAAAAATGCAGATTTTCAGGCCTCACTTCAGACCTACTGAATCACAAACTCTGGGAGCAGGACTCAGCAGTCTGTGTTTTTAATAAGCCCTTCATGTGATTCAGATGCAAGCTCAAGTTTGACACACCAATTTAGTGGAACAAAAATAGAGACTCAAGACTCTATATAGTACACTGTACAGAGAGGCTCTCAGATACTGTTGGGCCCAATATTATTGCAGTATTGAAGAAGTCCAGAAGCGTTGCAGAATAGAAGTGTAATAAACCTCATGACCAGAGGAGGCCACTTTTAAGGCAAAAACATCTCTTAATTTCATAGATCTCCTAGCATATCATTATTTTGGGAACTTCAGACTTTTTTTGAAGAAACAAAGATACTAGATGTATGTTCAGGTGAGGAAGACATATATATACTCCTTACTCCCTCAGAGCCAGCTGCGTCAGCATGCACTTTTAATTCAGGAGGCTGCTGCTGAGGTGAAGGCCAACAGTGATGAGAACGGTTCCAAGTTTAGTTCTGATTAATTGTACTTAGACAATTTCTTGCATTGATGAATTACAATTAAGCTTTTGAGGGTAATGTATAAGGTAAAGAAGATGACATTTGACTTTATGCCTTCTGTGTTTCCCTAAACAACCCGTTTTGGTTCAGTAGGAAAATTGCTTAAGGGCCTGTCAGGAGTCACTGAGCTTCAAGGGCTTTCAGTGTTCATCATACAGGTTTCCTGCAAGATTCAAAAGTGTTATGGAAATTTCTTCGTTTTCTTTTTAATCTGAACAAATAGAAATAAAATATGAGAAATGCTTTCTGTGCCCCTTCCCCCGCCCCAAGATTATACTCTCTACTTTTGAAATGATAAAATTGGGAATGGCATTTATGGGGTAGATAACGTTGAAGAATTGTGACCTGACCTAGGCATGAGGTTGTTTTCTTTCTCGTATCATGATTTCGTGAAATATTTAAAGAGTAGTTACTGTGTAATACTATACAAGTTGTTGATGACTTCCAGTTTTTATGATACTATCATTTTTTGAATTTTGCTCAGAAATGAAATGTCGATTTCATTATAGGTTCTTGGTCAAGGAGAAGAGTGGAGAGGTGGTGATGGAATTAATAGTATTGGAGGCGGCCAGAAAGTCAGATTAATGAAAGAAGTTATGGAACATTATGCCAGTCAAGAGGATCTGGTTGTCTTGTTTACTGAATGGTAAGAGAAGTAGCCTGTGGATGTTTAAGTCTATATTAAATAATATTTTAAAAGTTGAAATTCATATGTGTAGATTATGTATTTATTTTATTCACAAAGAGTCATTGTTTTAAAAAGTAAATTTTACTTATAATTATAAAACCATAGTGTGATATAGTTATGAAATATGATCAGATTTGTTGAGTTACCATTAACACTAGAGAGAAAACATGGCATAAGCTAACATTTTCGTGAATTTATGTTTTAATCTTGATTTAGTGATGGAGTAAGGATCATGTTGAGCTTTTATATTGAGGTGAGTAACTCAAGGGATTCTGGTCAACCAGGAGGAAATAGATCATGTAAAGTTATAAGTAAGAAATAAGAAAGAACTGTGTTTATGAAAAATGAAAAATCTTTCCAATGTACAGATCTCTTTTTGTAAACTGCTTTCCTTCTACTTAATTTTGAGTGTCCACTGTCTTTCCATATATTTTTCATATTCTTCTTACATGTTTTTAGTAATGTCAAGTTATCATGAATCATTAGTGGTTGCCACCTTCTTCATTTTCTCTATCTTTTATTGTTATGGGTTAGTCATTGATTGCTGATTTGAAATCCCCTTGCATTTTCCCCTCTAACTTAGAAAAGTTTCTTTATATCTCTCCTTCAATTTAAAAATTCAAAATAACAAATTATTGCAGGTGAAAGTAAGACGTTCTTTTTATGCCAAGTTATAAATAACAAAGGTATAAATTTTGAAATGAAAATAGACATAATGAATTCCTGGTGCCCTTAACACTTAAAAGCATTGAAAGGGCCCATATTCTTACATCTAGAGAACATCGCTAATATCTTCTAGGGAAAAAACAATAAGTTATGCTTATAGCTACCTATTCTTGCAACATGAGATGCGGTATATATAGCTGGTGTTAGTTTGCGTATTGGGAATTTTTCTGCAGAATCTATTATGTATTTTTTTTACCCTTGGTAAAAGAATAGAAAGGTTATAATAACTGTTTGGGTTAAATATTGAGTGTGTGTTGGTGTAAAATTACTATGGATTTCAAACAACCATTTTGCTTAAATTTGCCATGTGTACATTTTGATTTTGACCTTGAGGCAGATTTCCTTGTAAAAGATACCACATATAAGGAAGTAATAATTTTAGATTTTCAAGTCTCTTTTTGCATTAGGAAGAAATTCTTTCACTCTGCGTTTACCCTCCTATCCCATTTCCTCTATTACCCTCATCTAAGATTTAGCCTCAGAAGAAACTAGTTTAATAGGAGCCTTTGTTTCTAATGAGGAAAGGGACACTGTGAGATACCTGAAGACTGCTTGAGGTTACATTTCTTTATTTAGATGATACTTTAATACCCAGTTTGACAACAAAAGATGACAATAAAATTTTAATGTGCCAGGTGCTTTTTAGTGTTTGGAATATATCAGTGAAGCAAAAAGAAAATTTTGGGGAACTGCCTCTGAGAACGGTTGGCTAACTGAATACATGCAGGCCCATTTTAGCCAAGCTGTTGTCTAAGAAGAATCATTAACATTTTCTTTATCACTACCTATCTTGTCTGTCCTAGAAAACCTAGGAATGACAAGAAAGTAACCAAGCAAAAGAGAGATGGACAATTGGTGCCACTTTAGAGCTTTTATCTCCTTTTATTTTTTTTAAACAACAGCCTTTTTAAAAAGTACGTGTACAGAGTGATCAATATAGTTAACAATTACAGAGAAATGAATTAGGCTGTTTGTAAATTATTTGAAATAGGATACCCATTCTATAACAAAATTGCTAATCTAATTAAGCTTACATCTGGTTGAGGCTAGAATTCAGAATATATTAATTTTAATGAATCAAACAAACTACTATTTCTTATGTGATTTTTTAAAAGGACAATTTAACTGTAATAATTAGTTTTATGGAAGCCTAGGTCACTACTATATTTAAAAAATACAAAGATTTATGTACCTAATGGTTTAGATGGCCTTCTTTTAAAAATAGCTTTATCGAGGTATAATTTATATACCATGACATACACTCATTTTAATTGTAAAATTCAATTTATAGTTAATTTACAGAGTTGTGAAATTATCATCACTACTCAATTTTAGAACATTTTCAATACCCCAAAGTGATCTCTTACTCTCATTTAGATAGGCTTTTGTGAATTAATTTGGACACAGTTTTATTTGTTAAAATAAATATTTGTTTATACAATTTTAAACAAGGTAACTGAGCATTTTGGGTTTTGTAATAAGGTACTTTGTGTTACTTTTAGAATTACCTTGTAAAGCATGTGTTTCTTTAGTCACACTGAAGACAGTAAGACCCAATTATTATCATATAGTTATGTTTTTAAGAATCATATGTAGGCCAATATGTAAAAAGAAGTGTTTGAGTAATTGTAAGTAAATTATATACATACCAAATACCCCCACAAACTTACTCTATGCTGAGTACAGTAAAATATAAACCAGCAGAGTCCAGATCCTAAAATAAGCAGCCTTTTGGGTATCAGATAAGTGTCTAAAAACACTTTGGTTAATTGTTTTCTTTTTCTTTTAGACTTAAGAAAATTCTTTAGCAGAAAAGTGTTAGAAATAAAGTTGGTACAATTATTTGAGTGTGAATTTGTACTGAGCAAACATTTATACTTTTTAGCAGCAGTAAATATTATGCCATTAATCAGAATACTGATAATGCTCCATTTTGAAAGACTCTCAATATATGAAATATTTGAAAGACATATTCAGTGGTTTTTATTAGCCTCATCAAAAGGAGTATTTCTTATATGAAAATATCTATCTACCCAAGGATTTTGGTATATAGACATGGTTCTTTAAGCATTTATTTAAAGATGATCAACTGTGTAACTTTGAAGTAAGGTAAAGGAATTGGCTTTGTAATTTATAGGCTATTGCTGTAATAACTAATGATAGCAGTCAGGGCGACAGCTTAAAAAGCTAGGATGGTAGTTAATGTTTTAATACAAAAGTTGATGTAGAATTAAAATGAGGATAAAATAAAGCCATTATTGTAGTAGTTTTCTAGATGGCTCTGGTCTGGGAGATTGATCCAGGATAAATAAACACTGGCTGAAAATCGAGGGATAATCTTAGTTACACAAATCTTTGCTGTTGGTATATATGCCTTATTATGATTGTATATTGCTAGCTTCCATTCACTTATCAAATTGAATTGTAATTGTATGTTTCAGACAGTGAAGCTGCGAATGTACCTAATTTACATACATATCGTCAGGGTAAATAGCAAGGAATCAATAAATATTAGGTAACAGTAAATTGCATTAAAAGAGGGAGAAACAGATCTTTCAAGAGAGAGAAATAAGGTGGTTGCTTTGAAATTATTTTTAAAGATTGTTTTTATTTCTTAATTCAGAGAAATAAGATGCCTTACAGAGGCAGGAAAACATCCAAATTTTCTAAATCTCAAAGATTAAAATTATTTAAAAATTGAATTTAGATTAGAAATTTTGAGAAGTGATGCTGTTGGTTCTGATCTTTCATATGTTAGCCAATGTTTGTTTCTTTTGGCTGCTAATTAAATATTTTGCTGAAAAGTGAGATCAGTGAACAGATTTTTCACTTTGCAATCAGGATATGTGTCTTGAGTACAAACTCTGTTCCAGGCATCAAACCTCTTACTACAGAAAAAGAGGTAAGCACAGGTCCCCTCCTGAAAGAATTCTCAAGTTACACTAATTCTACAAACAAAACTGAAAAAAAACTAATTTGGAAGAAAAATACATGTCTTCAAAAAGTTCAAACGCTAGCATAATCTCAGAATCATTTACTTTTAGAAAATTGTGTAAGATTGTTTTATTAGATCATTTTGCTAATGTGAAAATATTTTTATTATTATGTTATTGTCACAAGTGTGATTTATATGTATTCTACAGGTGACCAAATTCTATCTTATTTTATTCTAGGAAGTATTTCATGCTTCTCATAATTTAGGTTACATATCCACTATGCCTGCATTTTATATCATCTTACATAGTTTATACAGAAGACTGTAAAATTTTTCTGAAAGCAAAGCTTTTCAAGAATGATTGCTATAATTTTAACTAACTATGGCAGATTTTTTTGATGGACTCCTCCATCCTAGCAGTAATGACAATTTAAGTGTATAGACACAAAGAACCTTGTTATTGGTGATGAATAGCATTTCATTATGTTAGGATAAAGGAAAGCCAAAACACATCCAAGTTCTGTTTCTATACTGCTTTTTCCTTTTTTTGAAGAGAAGATTGAGTCATTCACTGTCACTTAAATATATCGCACTGCCTTCTGGCTTATCCAGAATAGTGAAATATGTTTAGAAATTATGTAGGAAATGAGTGACTTATTTTTTCAAATTTTTCACATGTTCTTATTGATATTTACTGAATATATTAGTGGGTATGTTGGAATGAGGAAGAAGCAGATTGTATGCAAAAGAAGCATTGAGTGTTTATGTATATCTGGATTGATATATGGTGCTCATATGACATTTGTCTATTTTATGTGTGTGTATATACATATGCGCTTATATATGTATTTATATATATATATATGTATATTTTTTTCTTTTCTCCCAAAGCCAGATTGTTTACTCCTTGAATTTAGTTTGTTTGAATAAACATGGATTAAATATGTTTTAAGTGCAAAATATGGTACTGGCTGCTGGCTGGGATAGAACCTTGCCCTCTGGATACATTTTTCTATTCACAAGTTTTTATATGTTGTATCTGACATGTTCTAGCTACATAATAATAAATTCTAGGGATTAAAAATATAGATTTCTTTATTTCTTCATTGATAGTGAATACTTATGCAGTAAATATGTCAGATTTGAAAGTACAAATGTTGCAGAGATTAAATTTAACTATTGTTTTAAAAACTAAAGGGAGGTTTTCATTAATTAGCCTTCTATTAACCATTTACTTAAAAATTAACGAAATCAACCCAGAAACAGCAAGCGGTGATGACTCATGGTCCCACAGATAGATAGCAACTTGAGCAGTGTGACGTTTTCCTACCATTCTCTTCTTAGCTGCCCTCTCTATAGCTGTTACTCTAGCACTAGGCCACTCTCAGAAATCAGTCTGGAGAAAATGACCCTCTAGCCAGGCCCTATCCTCGTTTACTAATACCTCTGCCCAGCCCCACTAAGAGTTCTTTAGTCAGGAAATAAAATTGTATTCCATTTGGAGAAAAATCTACAAGTAATATTTCATGTTAAAAATAGTGCTACTTTATACAAGCTAATTTTTTCCCTTTCTTCCAAAATTCCTACAATAAATTTAATCGTTTCCACTGTGATTTCATTATGATTTAGTCTACAAGTTCAACTGAGTGGACATTTTCAACTATTTTTTTTTGTCGGGGGGAAGTGGTTTTGGGTGGTTTTATCATTGTTTATGGTATTAATTATCTATAGAAATATAGATATGTATTTAAGGTGAAGGCATGATTGAAGATAGAATTAATTAGGTGTGTTGCTACTTACATGCTTCAGTATTATCAGACAACTTTCAAACACTAGCCACTAATATTTTGGCTTAAATTTAGGTCAGTGATGAAGAAAGTGTTGGATTGGGGAGGAACAAATAAAGAGGATTAGGGAACACTCGTGTTGCTTCTTTTTTGTATATCAAGTAACATTTGCTTCTTGTGGAGACTTGGGATGATTCATTAATCCATTTATTCATTCATTCATTCAACAAGTATTTATTGACAGTCTTAAGAATACAAGGCTTAGGGGAATACACAGATGAGTAAAAACACGGATCTGGCATAGGAAGAAAAACGTGCAGTCTGATATAAGAGGCACTTCCAGTGTGAAAAGCAGAAAATAAGATATTCCATGAAAAGGGAGAGGAAAAGAGTTGTGAGAGTTAAGAGGAAGAAATGATCTTTTCCATTTATGCTGATGAAATATAGGTTTGGAGAGGAGGTATCATTTAAAATGGGCCCTGAGGGTAAATGGTTTGGATCTGATTGGGGAAAAGACATCTAAGCAGAGGAATTACTGTGAGTAAAGACATGAATGACAGATCAATTAATTTAGTTTGTCTTCAGAACAGGCTGTGTAATGGGAAATCATTAATGAAAGACTGAAATCATTTTGACTATTCTATAGGCCAGTGTGGGTAAACTGTGGTCTGACCCACTGCCTGATTTTATAGTTTTTTGAGACACAGCTGTGCCCATTTGTTTAGTATTGCTTATAGCTGCTGTTGCAGCACAACAGAGTTGAGTTATTGTGACAGACCAAATGGCCCTCAAAGCCTACTTTTTGTAAAAAGCTAGATAGTAAATATTTGCTGACTCCAGCTTTAGACCATAATGGAGAACCATAATCTAGTTTGGGGACTGGTACAGACTGGTTTTTCAGGACAGTGTGTCTGTCTTTATTAGAAGTGGAGAGGGAATGAGTAATCTGTAGGCTTGTAGGATTTTTGAATTAATTTTAATCCACTTGTATTCTAGTGGGTGTGGAGAGGAATTGAATGCTAAATAGATTAAGTATGTGGAATCAGTAGGATTTGGTGAAAGACTTGATGAGAGAAGGCCATGGAAAGGGAGGAGGCAAGGTTGAATGGAAGATTCTCAGTTTGGGTAATTGTGTGGTTGGTGGTGCCATGGAAACAGGGGAGACAGAAGGGCAAATGGTTACAGAAGTTTTAGTGACCTATTGGAGATAGAATGCTGACAAATATGGTAGAGGACTCCATATGACCACATAAAGTGGAACCTTACGGTTATGGCAGGACCCAGAATATTTATTGCAATAAACAATGGAGTTTTGTTTTTGCATATTTAAATGAACTAAATTCCAGTGAGAATTATTTTTATGACCTTTGTGCATTAAAAAAAAAAAAGTGACTATTTGGGTTTTTATGGCCAAAGTAATTTTAAGTAAAAAAACTTTCTTGTACTTTGAAAAGTTTTAAGTTGAATTAAAGAAATTTTCTAAAGTACCTAAACGCAGAAATAACAGTGCCACCGAATAAAATGGGAATGTTTCAGCAACTGTAAGTTTTTTTAAAAATCACATTCTTATTTGAATTATGTGAAGATAATTTTTGCCTTCCTAGTTTGCTTTAAAAAAAATCACTTTATGTTGCAAAGGTAATGCATGCTTATAAAATATAAATTATAAAAGTAAAAGTTGCACAACTCTTTTTTAAGCTATTGACTTCTACTAATAGTTTGAGATGCCCCATATGAATATTATATCCTTCACTAGGGCTACAAAGACAGAAAATATTCATTTTCCAATTGTGCCTTCATAACTGTGAACACATGATGCTACCCGCAAAATTTCTGAATCATTTGGGCCCAAGTTTCCAATAATATGATTCTCTGACATAGTAAACTCTTTTCTGTCTACAAATAATGCATTGGGGTTCCTCTGCAGCTTGTCTGGCAGTCTCAGTCTCAGAAGGTTTGGTTTATTTGCTTCTTATAGTTCAATTACCCATAAAACTGGTCTTATTTCTTAATCTTCAATATTAAAAAGTTATATCAACAACTAGTAGTCTTGAGGAAAATACTCTTATTAGAAAAGAGGATTATTTTAGGAGGCAGAATTTGCAAGTGATCATACTGAAGAAATCAGTCATATTTCTTTATAAGAAAAACAAACTCGATATTTGTGTAAATATTTTGTAAGTCAGATTAATTCAGTTTTTTTATATATATAAATAGAGAGAAAATTGGTTTGAGGATTTAGAATAAATTTATTCTGCTTTAAAATTTATCTTAAAATGATTGTGTAAAATAAAATTTTAAACTACAGATTGGTGTAAACTTAAAGGGGACTTTTCCTCCTGCCTCTCCCCTTACTTCAGCCTGTTTCTTCTAATAACGATAACATTAATTTTTATTAGCTTTATTGTTTTAATGTGCCATGTATTGTTCTTAATTTTAGTTTTTTTTTACAATAACTTGAGATATAGGTGCTGCTTTCTCTCCCATTTTATACATAAAGAAAATGAAGCATAAAGAGTTTAAATAACTTGTCTAAGTCTGTTATTAAAATACAGATGTGGGATATACATGGGGTCTCAGCACTTCTGCCACAGGTATAAACTTAAACTAATATTGCTAAAGTAATTTTAAGCAATTTCATTGGGTTTCTGCTTTTTTAGCGATGAACAATAGTGTATTTTATTTTCATAAAAATATTCACATATGGAAAGTTATTAAATGTTGCTCTCAAGTAGCATATTAACTATCCTTGCTCTGAGGTAGCATATACAAGCATATACAAGCTACCAGAGAGCAAGTCTGGCTGGGAAAGGCATGTGGAGCAGCCTCCTTACTCCTCTACTCAGATGCATAGCAGTGCATCTGAACTATTGACTTGAGGGAGACCTGGTGTTGAATTCTAGAGCATTAGTTGCTCTTATTGTTTGTTACTTGGGGTGTTCAGACATTTAAATTATTATCTCTGGAAACCTTTGGCCTTTGAAGTACTCTGATGTTAAAAAAAATGGAAAAAGAAAAAGATTCAAAAGGGTCTCTGGTTGTAGAGAACTTATTGCAGAGTGCAAATATATTAGGTATGTTTCATATTTTGTTAAGTTATTGTGATTCTTTAAATAGATATGAGAATAAAGTTTCCAGAAAAATCAGTGAAACTATAGATACTAAATCATGGTGTCAATTTTTTATATAATTTTTTTTCAAATTATTTGAGCTTTAAAAAGATGTACTTATTTATACACTTTATTTTAGGCTTTCAGGCTAAATAGTGATTAAAATATAAATTTAAAATATAAATATTGGTAACACTAAGTAGTTGACACATTTTTTTTTCAAGATAATGAAATCTTCATAAATTGTAATAGGTTGGTACAAATTAAAGTGAAACATTAGGCAGTTATGATGGCCACTTCTGTCAGTGATTGTGTCTATCTTATTAGATAATAAGTTAGTAACTTTTAAACATTTCAGCACTGTTTTAGAATTTTGATTTTGGGGAATCAGTAATTATTGAAAAAATATTAAGACTAGTACTAAAAAAGCCTCTTTTATTTGGACCTCATTTGCCAATGTAATGCAAACACTAGTAATTTAATATGATCCATATAATTTAAAATTGCTTGGTGTAGTTTGTAAATAATTGGTATTCATCTTGTGTTATATTCTAAATTCTGATTTTTACTAGAGGCTGTTTCTTGGTTTCTGTGTATTAATTCTGAGAAGAATATTTTAAAACTTTTTTCCCCCTCACTAAACAGCTTTGATGTCATATTTGCTGGTGGTCCAGAAGAAGTTCTAAAAAAGTTCCAAAAGTCAAACCATAAAGTGGTCTTTGCAGCAGATGGAATTCTGTGGCCAGATAAAAGACTAGCAGACAAGTATCCCATTGTGCACATTGGGAAACGCTACCTGAATTCGGGAGGTGGGTAAAATACTAGCAGAAAAGTATAATGTAGATCACAATAAATTATAAATATTGATGAAACAACCTTTTTTTTTTTTTTGGTATATGTAACTATCAACATGAAGTTTTAAATAACCATTATCTTTTTTACTATGCAAAAATTATATCAGTTTAAAATTCACAGTGCATTTTATAGTTGAGAATGCATTTTCCCATTTATGAAATGATGTATCATGATGTTAGCAACAGTGTGTTATTATTTCCCAATTATAAGTGAGAAAACTAATGTTCCCTAAGTTTATGTGACTTTTCCTAAATACATTCTGTTGTTAAAGGAAAAACAACATGGATCTGGATCTTCTGATTATAGTGCCATCGAGAATTTTCTGGCCATAGGGCAATGCATTTAGTAAATTCTCTTAGAAAAAACTGCAAGTTTCAGTCATGTAGCTTTAAAAAATAGGCATTACTTAATTTTATCTGTATTTTAAATATATTGGAGTAGATGAGTGATTTGTCTTGAAATCAGTACTCAAAAAGATTCAACATTGAGTATATGGGTATATTTAAAATGCTGCATTAGCTGTGCTACCCTGGATTAAAGGAACAAATTTTCAGATTTCCCCCCTCCAGAAAAGAAAATAAAATTTGACTTTGGGTATTATAACTCCAAAATGTTTTTCTTAGACCAAGATTAATGTCAACATAAGGCCAGAAAGATACCAAATAGGGTTGGGGACACGATAGAGAAACAAGTTGGCTCTTTGCGAACTTGGAAATTGCAAGCCTTACCAGGAGAACAGATATTTGGGGATCATTTATATGTGTATATATATAACTGATATAATTTAGGCTGGTTCAAATAAATGCTGTTTGAGGTAATAGCATGTCTGAATTCTAGGCTTTGCTCAGCCACCTATGACAGTGAAACCTTTAGCAAGTAATTTTTTTTCTCTGAGATTGCCTTAATTCTAGCTCTATTCACCTGTACTTTTTTTTAGTAACCCATTCTTATAGTTGTACCTTGGAACTTTGTCAGCCTGTATAAATATTACACTTCTAAAACCTTAAATTCCAGTTTTGTACTGCCTTTTCAGCTCATTTTTTTCCCCCTCATCATCTCAATACAACTACATTTTAGGATTTTGGGGATCTCTTGACCATTTTATTTTCTCCTAATTCATCTACCATTTTTGGATTTTAATTTTGTACTCAAGTCAGAACCTAGAGTTTATCACATTGATCACTCTGTCCTCATTATGTTAGCAGTCTTTCCCTCTTAGATTTCCAGTTCATACACTGACAAAGCCTCTGCCTGAGATTTCCCACTCTTGACTTCTCTCTCAGAATGCTTGAATTGTAGATTGGTACTGCTTCTATTTCCAAACCTCCAAACTGTCAGGCCCGCAGTATGGTTATTTTTTAACTTATCCTAAGTCTTAGATAGTTTAAAAACCATTTAGCTATGAAGCTATGCATAGTGAAATATCACATATATGTATTAATCTGCTTAGCGATATATCTACTCAGATACAATTACAGATAGATGCACAGTACTGTGCAAACAGCAAAAAAACTACCAAGTGAGTACCTTTGTGAGCAAGTTTAATTAAGGAAAATATGTTTTTAAATGGGAAAGAGATCATACAGGGACATTAAAACATAATCCTTATGCTTTCTGTGGTCAAAATAAAGACATAGTAGAAAATATAAATACATTTAATAAAAGTTTATGTCATCTCATGAATTACATATTGAGAGTTTAAGGGACAAGAGTTTTGTTTCTGGGTATATCATTAAAAAAAATGAAAGTAGACCTATTTCCTTAGGAAATTTTCAGAATATTAGAAATTTTGTTAGTTTGAAATATTATGGTAGTTTAATAGAAAAATATCAATCATGAAACATATATCACATACTATGAAAATAGATGTACAGTTAACCCTTGAACAACACAGGGTTCAACCCCTGTGTGTCATAATTTCCTGTATAAATTTTGGCTCTCCTCCAAAACTTCAGTAGTCCCTTGGTATCCCAGGGAGAATGGTTCCAGGACCCCCTGCAGGTAGCAAAAATGTGTGGATGCTCAAGTCCCTTACATAAAAATGGCATAAAAAATACATACAATTGGCCCTTTGTGTCCATGAATTCCCAACCTTCAATCAAAAATTACTGTTTTTAATCTGCATCTGGTTGAATCTATGGATAGGAAACCTAGGAATATGGAGGGCTGACTGTATATTTTTTGAAAAAAATTCACATCTGAGCGGAGCCATGTGGTTCAAACCTATGTTGTTCAAGGGTCAATTGTGATTTCTTGTCATTTTCCTAGTATGTTTGTGATTTATGAAAAAAAATGGAAATATAAATTTTGAAAAACAAATATAAACATTGAAAATGTCATGGTCACAGAAGATTGGTCATAGGGTTAAAAATTTCATTATTTTTCAGTGTCTTAAGTAGTTTGACAAAAATAATAACTACAAACCACCAGTGATTGATTTAGCCATGTTTTTATTTTGTCTTGTTTTCTGTAGTTAACAGTAATATTTTTGGACCTATTTCTTTTAGTTCTTTTATTCTTATGAGGAAATTTTAATTTTGAGGATAAAAAATTTGGCTTCCTTTTAATTCACATGAGGAAAACTGGTTCCTTTTAAAAACTATTGCATTTCAATGAAACATAGCAGCTTGGCTGCATTTCTGACACTCAGAGGAAGACTCAAACAAGTGAAAAATGTCTCTGTTGTCTGTGTCTTTTACAGACAACTGTTACTGGCAAATTTAATGCTTATGCTCTAAGCCAAGGGAACAATCCAATTTTAGACTTCCTTTCTCCAGACTGTGACACACTAAACCTAGCCAGAGAATAGTTTAGCAGGTACAATAATAACTAGCTCAAGTAAAGAAAAAAGTTCCTCAAATGTCCTAGATATAAAATTTCTTTGGGATGTTTGCAGTCAGTGACAAATCCAACATTCCTTTGACTGTGTTAGCATCTCTGGCACTGACGTTAAAACCACTGGAGTGGAGATTTTCTTTTTCAGAAATAGTGAATCCTCTATAAAGGATCCAAGGAGAGCATTTTAGAAGGTCAGAAAGAAAATTCCGTCTTATTCTATTCTTTTCTTCGTAACTCTTTTTCCCTTAGAGCCTTGGAAAACATTAGTTCTTGCTCCTGTTTGTTTGTTTGTTTGTTTGTTTTTGAGGGGAATGTGTTTATTCAAAGAGTCTTTGATTTGTGATTATAAAATTTACTCTATTATAATTTATATATAAAACAAAGGACTCCCAATAACTCATTTCTCTCATGGCAAGTTGTGAAGTTTCAGCCTAAGGTATTTCCTGATGGCTTTATAAGTGTGCAACAGGTCAATGGAATTAACTCAAGATGTGAGCTTTGGTTTTGGAATACTGAATTCTCTATTCTGTCTCTGTTGTATTGCAGGATTTATTGGTTATGCTCCATATATCAACCGTATAGTTCAACAGTGGAATCTACAGGATAATGATGATGATCAGCTATTTTATACTAAAATTTACATTGATCCACTGAAGAGGGTATGTAATTGCTCACATTTTCAATGTAACCTCTTTGTCCAAAGTGGCTACTGGAGTTCCAACCATTGCATCATATTCTGGACAGGCAGAATAGTAAATAAAGGGTCATCTCAGGTTTGTAAACTCTTTTTCACAAAATATTTTCTCATACTTTCCTTTGACTGGAAAATATTTATGTGACTAAATATAATAGCAAAATAATTTTTGTCCTTTATTTCAAGCACATGTGTCCTGCTAGAAATCTGAGTTCTATAATTAAGGGGAAAAGGTTGGGAACAATAGCAGTCCGCCATATGCCCTAGAAAGGACATTCTTAAGATTAATTAAATGACACCTTGGAAAAAAGTAAAACCAAAGTTTTTTAATATGAGATTATTTTTACTGTATCTACCTAATATATCAGATTTACAAAATTACTTTATATAACCGATACAGTTCTAAAATTTACTGAATTGTATATTTGTAAGTGCCGTCATTAGGAAACAGTTTTTTGAGGTGCATTTTATAGTGATTTTGCAACTATAGCTGTTTCTGTTTCTTAGATAAATACTTTGGTCATCTAAATATTTTCATTAGACACTTAATACTTAAGAAACTTCATTCTTAAAATGTTTGTTTTTCTTAATCTCTGTTTTTTACTTTCCCTCTTGTGTGCCTGACATGGCAAGCCTGAGGACTTGTTTTCTCAACTGGAGAAGAAAATTACTCTTGGCATGAATACCAGCTTATACAGCATGATGCTTATCTTTTCTTAGTGTAATTAATTGTGAAAGTGCTTTGAGCCTTATTTAGTTGTCTTTATTTTAGGATGCTTCCTCTGAAATTTCACTGCTAGTTTTGTAATATTTTTAGTTGTATAAATTGTATTTAAGTTTCTTTCTAAGCGTAAGATTTTATCTGTTTAGCACGTATCTTAGTCTGTTTGGATTGCTATAACAAAATACCATAGACTGGGTGCCTTAAACAACAGAAATTTATTTTCGGAGTTTAGAAGTCTGAGATCAGGTTGCCGTCATGGTCAGTTTTTGGTGAGACCTCTTTCTGGCTTAGAGACAGCTGCCTTTTTTCTGTGTCATCACATCATGGAGAGAGAGAGCCAGTGGGAGTGAGTGAGCAGGAACGGGAGCAGGAGCCAGAGAGCATCTGAGCACTAGAGAGTGAGAGCACACCAATGGTCCCAACTAAAAATACCATCACATTGGAGGTTAGGGCTTCAACACATGAATCTTGAGGGACATGAACATTCAACCCAAAACAGCATGCAGACAATTTTAGGAATAATATTATGACCGAGCAATGTAGCTGAAAAACTGAAAAATTGAGAATCATAAGGTTTGTAAAGCAGATTAATCTTGTCACCTGAGTAAAAGGGGTCCATCTGCCTGTGCGTGTGTAAGTCAATCAGATATGTACAGGTTTTGCAGCAAAGAAAGTAAAGGTTTATTATAAAGTTGCAAGTACCAGAGACACAGGTGAGCTATTGCTCAAAGCCCCGGCTCCCTGGGTATCTTGGGAGTAAATATTATATAGGGAAAAATCAGTTGTCATGGAAACTAAGTATGATTGATGATTAGAGGGGGATAAGGTAATTGATCATTGTGTCTGGTTCTGGCGTCAGCCATGGTGCTATCCCGTGTGGTCCTGTGGCTAGTGGAGTTGTTCTGCTTTGATGAGCCTGGGGCGGAAACATATCTAAAGCCAAGATGTTATCCTATGTCTTAAGTCCAACCAAAGCCTGTTGTCGTCATGATGATATATGATATATCTGAGGCTTGGTTAATTTGATGTCCTAAGGCTTACTGATTAAAGGAACAGGCATACAGAGGATGAAGGTAGAAAGAGACAAGTGAGTCACAGTGACATTATTTGGGCAAAACCTTGACTCAGAAAAAAAAAAAGCTATATTAAAGAAATGAAGTTGTATGCAGTTACAATCTTTATGATTAGGTTGGTTAATTACCTAGTATAGCAGTCAGGCAGTTTATGCTAGAATAATAACCTCAGCTTCAATAGCTTAACACAATAGAGGTTTGTTTCTCCTGCTACATGTCTATTATAGGTCATCAGGGAGTTTCTGCTTGTTGTAGTCACTTGGGGACCTTGGCTGATGGAGCAGCCATCTCAAACATTGCTGGTTCACATGCCACAGAGATAGCACACTGAGAGTCTCCAACTGGTAATAACATCTCCACAGTGGAAGTCATTCGTTTTACTTCTGCTAACAATTCACTAGTTAGAATTAGAAGGCAGAGAAGTAGAAATACTTGGAGAACAGCATGAATGCTTTCCCAGACCCTTTATCCTCCAATTTAATAAACTATGAAATTAGTCTTTCTGTCTTTCTGAAGAATATTACTGGAATAATTATATATATAGGATCTTTAAATTCTCCAAAAGAACAAACTACATTAACATGATATTGTTGTTTGCTGTTTTTGTTGTTATTTCAGTATTCTCTCTATTCTCATTTTAGGAAGCTATTAATATCACATTGGATCACAAATGCAAAATTTTCCAGGCCTTAAATGGAGCTGTAGGTATGCTTCCTAAATACTGGATTGCTCATGTGTACAAATGGACACCTATTTTTTCAGCTGTCTATCCTTTTCTGTATCCATTTTGGACCTATGATTAAGATTTACTGTGTAGATATTAGAACTTTTTAAAAAAATATCAGACTTGAGCTTAGCTTGATATAGTTAAATACATTCAGTTAAAAGCATTTCCTAAGATCAGTGCAAAAAAGATAAGCTTCTGGCCTTTGTTAACTTGGAATTTAGTATCTCACCATCTGGGGGCTCTAGGCATTTTTTATTTAATTATACCTTATTATTACACATTTTTTATTATAGGTTCTCTGTATTATGAATTACTCAGGAATGTTAGAGTATTATAGTGTTTTAACCTACCTAGCTGAAAGGTAATTAGGCATGTACACTGACTGTAGAATGTGTGTTTGTATGTGTCTGTGCATGTGCTTAAATGCATGTGTGCCAGTGTGTGTTTTCCTAAATAGATATCTTGATAAAATACATGAATGCATTTAAATTAACCAACACACTAAAATCAAAATACATTAATTTGTTAATGCATTATACTTTAAAACTTAAAAATACATTGCATCTGTTATTACAATTCTTCAAGGCAGTTCATACACTAACGAGATTCTCAGAATTGAAAGCATTTAATTTGGAGTGCTAAGGAAATGTGAGGGAAGAAACCTGAAAACAAAAACAAACAAAAACAGTTTCTGTTCCCATCTGTCTTGGGTATTCCTGGAATTTGCATTAGGTCTGATTTAAAAGAACAATATACTATTAATGGTGGCCAGTTGTAGAAACCTTGCTTATTATACCTGACAGTGTTCAATATGCCATAACATATTATTATCTTCATAATAACCCAAAAGGCAGGCAAGGATCCCATTTACAAATGAATAAATTGAGACAATATTTTAACTTGTCTAGGATCACTTGACTATCAGGAGGCAGAGGCAGGATTGCAATATGCTTTCCTTCTGCCAGACTCCTCAGTTTCTTAGCATCTCTCAGTTTGCTGGTACTAGATTGGAGTAAATGAGGTGCCCAGAACCTGTATCTGTGTCATCATTGTCCTTCATTTGTATATATCTGCTGACTTGGAGGAAGCAAAGTTTATAAAAGTGTTGTATGTAGCACATGAATTAGCATGTGAGAGAAATTTTATAACAAGACAGATTGATGTATCCAAGTGTGTGTGGTGTGTGTGTGTGTGTGTGTGTGTGTGTGTGTGTGTATGAATACGCTCACATTTTAAATTACTAAAACCTGTTTTTCCTTTTATTAAGATGAAGTTGTTTTGAAATTTGAAAATGGCAAAGCCAGAGCTAAGAATGTATTTTATGAAACGTTACCAGTGGTATTAATGGAAATGGACCCACCAAGGTGAGTCATGGTGATTTTTTCCCTGTTTTCTTATCTCTTGGAGATAGACTAGGGGGCAATATGAAGAATATCTTCTTTTAATATCTTTAAGCAGTTTTATTTTGATGCCAACAATTTACTGGCTTTATCTCTTACACAGTATATTTGGTTTCATTCAGATTAATCAAACTGATGATTTTTCCTCAACAGCGTGTTAACTTTTTATTCTATTTGTAACATATTTCACTTTAATGTTTAATACTAATAGCTAATTTGAGTGCATTTCCTTCATATAGGGCAGTGGTCCCCCACCCCTAAGCCATGGGCTGGTACCAGTCTGTGGCCTGTTAGGAACCTGGCTACACAGCAGAAGGTGAGCAGCAGGAGAGTGAGTGAAGCTTCATCTGTATTTGCAGTCACTTCCCTGCTCTAGCATCACCACCTCAGCTCCACCTCATATCATTAGGCATTAGATTCTCATAGGAGGACTGGTCTCTGGTACCAAAAAAGTTGGGGACCACTGAAGTGTCTCTTCTGAGGTGGAATTGTTAAGGTCATTAAGGGATCATTGGTTCATCTGAGTCACCATTTTCTAAATTAACAACTCTGCTAAGATTAAAGTGTAACTATATGGACAGAAAACTTTGTCTTGCACTTATTTTCTACCTGGGTTATAGCTAACAAACACATAATTTGACTAATGAAATTTTGGATGCTTTTCAAATATAATATATATTTGAGCTTGCTGAAAATGTTATTGACTTCAGATTTATAGATAAGTTTGTAAAGTTTGTATTGCTGGTAGCCAATTAAAATGGAACACACAAATTACATATATATTATGTATATGCTTAAACATATATAAATATATACGCATATATATGTATACACACACATGTGCACACACATTCTTAAAACAATGTTCTGAGCTCCTGAGTTGGCCAGTTTAGTCATAAGTATGTAGAAAAGAGATGAATAAATTGGCATTATGGGAAGAGAAGATGAGGAGATATGGTCTGTTGTTTCAGAGGAGTGAGTAGTCAGAATTCTAGTAAAACCTCTATACATCGGAAGAAATTGAAGGCAAAGCCCACGTTGACAGCTTCTTTAACACCAAAATGGAAGAAGTAGATTCTCCTCTAGTTAATCCTTCCACCTTGCTTTTCACCCTATTCCAGCCCTCCTACAAAGCCCTCTTTTCTTGTACCCTCCTTTCTCTATCTTATATCAATTTTTCCAGTTCTGTTCTCTTTCCCATCAGCATTTTAAAGACCTTCAAGTCTTTCCCATTCTCTAAAGAAAACATAACTTAGGCAACACAAAAATAAAACATCCTCCTTAATCTACATCGCCTTCCAGCCTGCCTGTTTATTTTTCTTCGCCTTCCTAGCCACAGTTCTTCAGCGATAACTCACTGCCACCCCTATTCTTCTTCCTACCATACTAGGAGTGCTCCTGTCAAGGTCTCTTGTGACATCTCTGTTGAATAATAAACACTTGTCAGCCCTCATTTTCACTTTTGACAACGTTGATCCCATTTGGTCCTACTCAAAATAGTCTTTTCTTTTGTTTCCTTGATGCTTTGCTGGTTTAATTTTCTGGCCTTTCATCATCAATTTCTCTTTTTCTTTTTTAATATATATCTAAAAATTTTAACACTGTGTGGGGGAGAGGAGTCAGAGGCCAATTGGGTGATCCTCTTCTTATATTGTTTTAGTTAATATGTTCCACGGGTATCTGAGACAGCTTCCTTTTCTGTTCTACACAAATTCTTGGTTAATTTGCTTCATTTCTGCACCAGCAAATCCTCTCTTAATGCTGATGATTTTCAATTCCTTGCTTTAAATCCTGAATCTTTTCTTGAGCTCCAGGTCTGAATACCCAATTGGTAGATTTACTTGTGTGTCTTATAAGGGTCAGAGCTCAAGACCTTCAGCTCTGCCTCTTTTTCCACCCAATCGGTTAACCAGAACCTGGGTCTTATTTTGGCTCTAGTTGCTTCCCAATTTCAGTCCAAGAGCTATTCTAACTATGGTGTATGGTGGTTTATCTAATTTTCTCAGTGCCAATAGCAACTTTTTATATTCAGGTCACCTGCAACTATCCACCAGTAGCAATTAGCCCACCAGTAGACTGGAACTAGAGTATTATGCTGAAGCAGAAACCTAGCTTCATTACTCACCTGTGTAATGCCCTTTATGGATTTAGGTATGAAGTTCCAGATTCTCAACTTGATTTATAAGGTTCTTTTTTAAAATTTTACTACTGCTTTAGTGGTCACCTGTCTACCATTCCATCTACTCCCCAATTCCTGACACTACAAACATCCACACACCCATTTTTCATAATCATTTTTTTCTTCCACTGCTGCCATACTGAATTACTTTGAATGTTTCATGTTTTCTCTCAAGTCTTCTGTACATGCATTTCACTCATTCTGGAATCCTCTGCCCCTAATTCCACTTGCTATATAGCCACGCTGCTCTGTCCTGTTCTTCTTTTAGGTGTCAGTGTAGGTCTTTACTCCTCCGTATGCTTTAAATATATCTGGAGCTTCATCCACAGCACATATCACACACTACAGGAAAGAGGTGGGATTTACCTATCCTTTGGCTTCTCTTAAACACTGGGCCTTTTAGCCTGGGAATTAGAGCAATCATATCTATCCCATTCGTTTTTCATTTCCGCAGGGTCCAGCTCATGCGTAGCCTATATTATCCTTTCAATAAATGGAATTCAAATGTTCAGAGTCTAAACAATATATTCTAGCATTTTTTCGAGAGTACTGAGACAGTTCCCCACACCCCCCCGGCAAGACAAAAAAGTCATAAAATTGCTGTGGGTCACTATAACTGTCCGTAGGCAAGTTTGATAAATGGGTACATTTTGTCTTTGAAGCCCTTTATATTGTGTGTGTGTGTGTGCGTGCACGCGACGTGCCTTTAAGTGTTCACAGTTTCTCTTAGCTCTCTGTCATACCTTGGTGCCCGTTAGGCAGGACTTGTGTAAACTGACATCTGCTAAAACAAGTATGCTATTCCTTTTTTGGTAATGTAATATTTTAATAAAATTTAAATGACTTTAAAGAGGGAACTTGGTCCTGAGAATTTAGCTATTGTGGGTAAGGCTTGATGCTCAGTGATTTTAGTGTGATTATCAATTCATTTCAATTCCCAGGAATAATCTGATTAGAGTTTTACCAGAGTGATTAAAAGACTTCTCACAAGAAGAGGAGCACCCATTCTTGATCATTTAGAAAGACCTGTGTATACTAAAGAATTTGAAGTCTTCTAGGAATATTCACACTTTGGGCTAACACTGTTTCTATCATTTTTAAGCAATATGACAATCCTATTTTATTTTCTCTGACGTAGAACCTATCTAGTCTATCTTCCTATGATTTTATTTGGCAATAAAAAAATGAAGTAAGTTTTTTTTTATTATTATAAAAGTTATGTTTGGTATAATATAAAAATTGAAAAAGATTTATAAAAATAAACATTACATCCAATGCTAAATACTTTATTTAATAATATTATTTTAAATAGAGGTTACATGAATATATCACGATTTTCCCCTGTGTCCAGGCCTAACAAGGGAAGAAAGCAGATTGTTTTCTTTAAATAGAAACTTTATTTTAAAAACTATCATAAAGGCAAAAAAATTGTATGTGAGTTTTTATGAGTTAATTTTACTTAATTTTTTATTTAATAAAGGATGAATATAATATCAGTGGTTTTTTGGTCCATAAACATTGAACTAAATAATTTGAGCCATTTTTTCATTTAAAAAATATAGTAAGTGGCCCCCTTATTTGCAGGATATATATTCCACAAGACTCCTAGTGGTTGCCTGAAATTACAGATAGTACTGAACCCTATATACTCTATGTTTTTTTTCCTAATACATACATACCTTTTTATTAAAAAAAAAAAAAAAAAAGCATTTTTGCAGCTTCTCTTTGGCATATATCTAAATTGCCAGCATCACTACTCTTTCACTTTGGGGCTGTTATTAAGTAAAATAGGGTTACTTGAGCACAAGCACTGTGATAACCATGGACTGTTGATCTGTAACTGAGAAGGCTACTAAATGAACTAAGTGGACCAAAGGGTGGGGAGCGTATATAGTGTGGATACTTGGACAAAGGGATGGGAGGGAGTGGGATAACTCAAGAGTTCATCATGCTACTCAGAACAATGCACAATTTAAAACTCATGAGCAGTTTATTTCTGGAATTTTTCATTTTTATTTTTGGATCGAGATTGACTGTGTGTAGCTGAAACCTCAGAGAGTTAAACCGTGGGAAAAGGAGGGACTACTGTATATGTTGTAAATGATAAATTGTTTATAGTGTATTTATAGACCAAACTATATAAAAATGAGTTTGTTTTCTTAAATTACTTTCTCAAAATCTCATGCTATTATTAGGAAACACAATCTTTTAAATCATTTTTAAAATCTGTTATAATCCCCATTATCATCCTCCCATATAGTTTTTCATTCATAGCTACTTTCAGTTTTATGTCTTTTCAGTATACATCTATGAGCATTCATATTTTTTCATTTGTTTTCAAATAAATGTTTTATAAACAATTTGTGTTTTTGATTAGCATTTTATTTGAAATATGTTGTTTTTATTCTGTGTAATTATCATACTTGTTTTAGATAAAATCTAATACAACTCAGTTTTTAGATAGAAACTGACTTATGGTTTAAAGCTTTACTTTTTATTTTTGAGCTCATTTACTGTTAGTAACACCACCATAAGTTTTTTGTTTTGTTTTTTGAGAAGTTTTGTAAGAATTTATTTGAGCCAAACTGAAGATGTATGCCAGGGAGCAAGATCTCACATTCTCCTAAGATGTTTATTTTAATACTTAACCTTTTCTTTTAAATATCAGATAATATACATATTAAGGTAATCATTAGGAAAGTGATAGTATTTTTATACAAACAGAAGTTTAACAGAACAAGTTCAAATCACCTAATTTGCACATGAAAACAAGTCATTTCTGAAACTAATTTGATTTGTAATAAAAATAGGTACCTTAATTTTTTGCATGAAAATCACAATACTTGGGTTACTGTGACCTTGAATAATTAAATGATTTGGGAAAAAAAGGAAGTGGTTGGAAAAGTTTCTTTGCCAATGAAATGACATCATACTAAAGCATTTTGATATTGTGAAAGAAGGATCAGGAAAGTACTGCCACTTAGTAGCTGGGGACTGCCCGGAACAGCCTAAATACATAAACAGTTTTCTGTACTTTTCAAAGCTGCCAGCATAAATGTCTGCAGTTTTTAATGAAGAAAACAGCTGTAAATGTAGGTCTAGGGTAGTGAATAATCTCTGCCTCTGTAATGAGAAACCCAAAAGAGGTAAGTTTCCAGTCAAAAGTAATGGTTTTAAAAATATTTTTATTATCTATGAAAATGAATTGAGGTAAAAAGTAGAAAGCAGAAAAGTTACAAAATAAAATTTTAATTTTGAGACTGAAAATGAATGCCTTTATGCTCTAACCTTTTCAAAATATTGGTCCTTTTCATATTCACATTGGGATTCTTCTAATAACTGATAAATAATTCATGAAATAAGTATTTTTTTATGAGATGAGAGAAGTACCAGTCTTTATATATAGATAAGAATTTTAGATATGGTCAACTATTTGTTTGTTTTTTTCCTTTTTTTTAAAAAAATTCTTTTCCAGGATATTTTAGACAAAACTATGTTTCCCACTAGCCTTGGGAGAGGGGGGAACTCTTGCAAATATTCTAAAGGATCCATTTTCACATGAATTGCTTTATTTTTTTCCTTCAAAGCCATAATTTTGAATAGAACACAAATGATTAATATTTGCATTTCTAATTTGGCAACAGTAAAATTTTTTGTTTTTATTTTAGAGGCATATTAAAATGACCACATTGATTCTTGAAATGCCGTGATGAATGCCATAAACATATTTCTGATCTTGTAATTTGTTTCCTTAATTATGTACTTCAGAGGAAATATGAATGGTGGTTGTCCACGTCTTCTGTGTGCTGGACAGATTGAATGCAACTATGTATGCAATATCTGTGTGGCCCAAAGATTTTTCCCATTGTAATTTATACTGTACTTGTTTCCATAGCATATTTCAGTTTCAGTACAATAGAAGTATTTGGATGGAATCTCAAATGTTTTGGAGGAATTTGGTAAAATGATGCAAGACTAATTATCTTAATTGTTTTATACCATAAAATCTTTTTTAGGATATTGGGAAGCTAGAAAAGTTAACTTGGTGCTTTTATACATTTTTGATCATCATATTTATGGATAGACATCTTTTTCTTTTGAGTTTATCCCACCAATTATCTCAACAATTACATAAGCATAATAAGGATTTTAGGTGCTTCCTTTTAAAAGTAACATAGTTACAACCAAAGCTAGTTTGCTACAGCTTCACTGTTTTGAGGTGAAATAGTTTGTGAAAAGAAATAATAAAAAATACAACTAAAAAAGTTCATATCACGACAGGTATTAACAGTATAGTAGAAACTGTAGTAATTTTTTAAAAGTAAATTGGCAGAATTTTCCCTAGGGATATGTAAGATTTGTTCTAGAGCTAAGAACATATCTTAGTATATTTATCTCTTCTCCATTACTCTTCCCATACCCTCTTCCCCATCCAAAACACACACAAGGACACAGTTTTACAGATAAAATGAATACCAATGGATGCTTAAGGAAAGGGGGAGGCAAGTTACAAAAGAGATGCTCTGAGAGATCTGAAAGGGGTGGGTGACGAAGCAATATGTTACTTTAATTTGTTGTTAATAGGATTTGTGGGGTGACTGTAATTAGGAGCTTGTTCAAGGTTTGTTTTAATCTGCAAGCTTTCTTTCCTGAAATTAAGTGTCTCTGAATCACTGTCCAGAAGCCTAGTTTATAGGTAGCATAGTTTAGTGCCTTTTGATAATAAAGTTTATACAATACCTGCTTCGTATGGCGATGGTTGTTGGTAAGACGTTGTGTTGCCACTGCCTCATTCACTGTAGGTATCTGTGCTGACCCTTTAATCATATTTATCTTATTACTAGGTTACTATTCACATGACTCCTCTTATTTAGGTTGTTTTGCTAATGTCTCATTAGCCCAATTAAAACTGTGTGATTAGTTGTTTGACATATTTCTCTTATTGCATCTCTCTTCTGGTATTATTCATTGTATAATATAATGAAATAAAATGACCTTTATGACTTTTAATGCACTTTTTTTGACATTTCTTGACAAAGTTTGACCTGCTTTATGATTCATAGTCTGGAGAGAATATTGTTCATTGTGTACCTCTAAGTGATAAAGATTAGTATAATTTTTAAAGAAATGACTCAGTTACATGTTTATGGAATGAAAGTACAATGGGACGAGAGGTTACTTTTATTAATACTGTTTTCCTTCTTTTACCAGATTCTTCTGAATTATTTTGGGAACTATGTACCTAATGCATGGACACAGGATAATGGCTGCACTCTTTGTGAATTGGATACAATTGACTTATCTGCAGTAAATGTAAGTAGAATGGACTGTGTGTGAAATATGTTAATAAAAAGGACATTGTCGTGAAATATTTTTAAAAAGGCACATTATTATGTGGTTTTGACAATATGGTTGATAATGGATTTATAAAGCTAAAATATGATTCAGAAAATTGCTAGATTTCTGAACTATTTTTGAAATCAAAGCCAGCTAATAATTGGCCCCAATAAAAGGGGCTTGGTTGTTAATACTTAATAGCTTTCTATTATTGGCTGTTCTAACCTGGTAGAAGCATTGAGGAAAAAATGGTTATAATGCTTCAGCTTTTTTATTGACCAGTTTTATCTGTGCTTGATTTTTAAATTTGATTTAAAGCTAATAACATATTATTGTATTACTAACAACTTTTTAAAGTATTTTACATATAGTAACTCTTTTAAACTTCATAAAATCTCTTAAGTAGATTGTACTATCGACTGAGTTTTATGATGAGAAAACTAATGTGTGTATAATTATAAGTAGATAGATAGATATAGATTAAGTAACTTGCTTAAAGGCATGTAATTTTTTGTGTGTTGGAGGTGAGATTTGAATTTAGGCAGTCTGGCTCTAGACCCTATATTCTTGATTACTGCAATTTTGCCTGGATGTCTTGTGCGTATTATATCCCAGGCATGGTGCTATATATATACATAATTTCATGGATAATTATATCTATAGTATATTATTTATACTTTGAGAGTAAACAGGCAATTGGAAATATTAATTATTTATAAAATATTTTTATGAGTCTATCTTTTGTCGACAACCAGATCAGTTTTAAGATATCCTATAGTACAGTTTTCTTATAAAAAGTGTTCTTGTAACCTGTAAGACTATTATGTGTGTAGACTTTAGGGATGGTTTTTGTCATTAAGGCAGATTCCTTCCTTCATTCACCATAAGTTCATTGAGTACCTATAGGATGCCTGTTAAGTACAACTAATCTAGACAAAAATAAAATTCCCAATAATATAGTTCTAGTAACTCCTGGACCTAAACAAATACAAAATACTCTCACTGTAAAACACTGTGTCTCCTGAATTAAATGGTTTCTATTCTAATCACTGTCAGAAAGGAGGATAAAGAGTTACTCATATACATTTAGGAGCTTTTTAAATAGAGCCCTATTTTACTTGAGAATAAGATTTTTTAGCCAGTCTTTCAAGTAATAAACTGAATATTTCCTATCTGGAAAGAATGCCAGAATATTTTTGAATGAAGCTGCATCATGATGTTTAAAAATTCATCCTGATCTTTTTTGCAGAAAGTAGTGTTGTTCTCTGGAGGGAGAGTTAATATTTTTTATCTGTTTCATTTACATAAACTTTCTGGTGCAAATTTAGAAAAATATTTATAGTAAAATTTTTTATCTTATCTTTTTCTCATACAAGAGTAAATCACTTGACTCTTAAGCTATTTTGTCTTACAGGCTGTTAAAACATACTAGAAAGGAAAACCATTCTGTTATGCAAAACAAATTTCTTATGTGTTTTATGTTTATTTAGTATGCAATTGATATAAAAATAAAAATTATATAAGTAATTAAGATCTCAGGCCTATCACATTTTTAGATGTGGGACATAAGCAAGGTTCTTTATGTGTAAAAATAATAGTGGCTATCTCAGAAGATTAATAGTAGGGTTGAATAAAATTTTATATGTGTTATACGTATATATATATATATATAAATGTAAAATGACATTTTATATGTATGAATTTTATACATATATGAAGTGCTAAACCTTCAATAAATGTTAACTATTATTGCTGTTATCATTAGTATGTAAAAATGAACTTAGATTGATAATGGAGATGTAGTATGTTGAAGCCCAAATTTATGTGTTCTGGGTTGCTTAACTTCTCAAAATCCCATTTTTTTCACATGTAAATTTGGTTATAATAACTTTTAAGGTTATTCTGATATTTAAATGAAATATATTATCTCATTTAGTAAGGGAGAATTGTGTTACATTTTTTATTTTTTCCCCTATTAGATTTAGAACTCCTAGAAGATAGCTATTCAGCTTCTTTAGTTGTTTGTGTCTTTTTATTCATTTAGTAATAAATGTTTGGGTGAATTAATTGATAAAGAGGTACAACTGTATATGAGGTATACTTCAAAGCAAGCAAATATTATAAGTTATAATTCAGATAACAAAGGGACATGTGAAGTAACATGTGTGAAAAGATGGGGGGAGGTACCTAATTTAGCATTTAACATACATGGGTTTTAAAAAATATTTAATTCTTAAATTCAGGCTTTAAAAATTGATTTTAAAAAGGTATTATAAAGAAGTCTTTCTATAATTTTGGTAATAACACAATACATGGTCATTTACTTATGTTTTTGACTTCCCCAACCATTTGTAATGATATTTTTTTCCTTATGTTTGCCATAAAACAAAGGTCTATCCAAATGTAACAATAGGTGTTTTTATTGAACAACCAACCCCTTTCCTATCTCGATTTCTGGACGTATTGTTGACCCTGGATTACCCTAAAGAAGCACTTAAAGTCTTTATTCATAACAAAGTAAGTATTTGAGAAATAAATATTTTATATGAAAAGTATTTTTTATTTTCTTTGGAAATATTTTTTTTGTTTATTTTTGTCAAAAAAACATCCATTGGGCTAAATTAAGTGGGGGATTTTCAGAATAGTTACTGACCTGCATTTTTAGGACCTAATGATTTTAGAGTCTAAAATGGGTATAATATTGGGATGAGCCACATGAAACTGCCAGTTTTGTAGATCAAAAATGGGTAAGTATCAGCTATTTCCTATGGCTCAATTTAATATATAATGAAAAAATGTCAAAGGACCTCATATTCCTTTGCCTTTGGGTTCTAGTATTTATGGTAATGTCATAACATGAGAACGTGAAATAGCTTCCAGATAGAGTATTCTTTTGATTAATTACACAATGGCATGCTCCTCCCCAAGCAGTTTGATATTATCATTTCCTTCAGAAATATTCAGAGCCTCCCAAACACCTCCCACATATAATCTAAACATAATGATTTTTTTTTCTCAGTATTTTTCCATTGACTTGTGTTTTTCCTGTTAAAACAGTTGGTATTTAAGATCATCTAGAAAAACTCAATAGCTATGAAGTACATTAGATTCTCTTTTCTGTCTTAATACTTTTTATTTACCACTGTTATTTATTCCTAATGTACATCAGCTTATCATTTGCCTCTTCCAGAGAATATTTTAAATTTACAGAAAACCAGCTAAAATAAGTTTAATGGGTTGGATCATTGAGCATTTATTTGCTTTGTAATTATATAAAGTTTTGTTTTTATGTATTCTTTCATTTATACCTTTCCTCCTCTTATAGGACCTAAAACTCTTTGATGGCCAGAGTTTTTCTTTTACTTAAAATTAACTTTATGTAGCTTTTTTTGTGTGTGTGTGATTAGTTTTAACAGGCTGTAAGAAGCTTTCAAAAATAATGAGACTTGATACATTTAAAGCTCTGAAATGCTCTAATAATGGAGACAGATAATCTTATCAAAGTTTTAGCACAGTCTAATCATACTAATTTGATGACTTTTATGTCCCATCAATAAAATTTTGTTAAACACTTTTTTGTAAAAACAAAAAAAGTATATGACAAATTTCTTTTCTGTCTGGCTTCACAGAATATAGTAATATTTATTTTATAGAGTGATTATTTATAACTTAGTTTAATATCTATTAGGTTTAATAGACATTTTTCATGGATATTTTACAACACATGTCTAAGATTTTTAGGCCATGAATTATTTATGTGCCACCTGATACATTTTATAGCACCCAGGGTTTTAAATAGTTATGCAAGGACCTGTCTAAGAGTGGATGTTAAAGAAATTTGGAAGTATCTTCTCTTTAGAAAATATTGATATGTATATTTTATATTTTCACATGACATTTAGGTGATACTTAAATATCACCTAATTTATTATCATTTTGTCTGTAATTGAGTGACTGTGGACCTCACAACTTTGAATGTGAACACATCTTAGATATGAATATTTCAGTCATTTTAATATCTTATTTTCTCACTAATTTTTCATTTTTAAATATGTTACAGGAAGTTTATCATGAAAAGGACATCAAGGTATTTTTTGACAAAGCTAAACATGAAATCAGTACTATAAAAATAGTAGGACCAGAAGAAAATCTAAGTCAAGCTGAAGCCAGAAACATGGGAATGTATGTTTTAATAAATTTAAACTATTTTTACTAAAGAAACTTTAATAAAAACAACTTTTCTTAAAAATTAGAACCTAAACTTGGATGTTACCACTATGTCTCCATGTACGTTTATGCATGTGTGCAAACATCTTAGACTCTATCTGTGCTTGTATGTACTTATGTGTAAAGGGTCATAGAAGTTATTTGCATTTTTCCTTTAATGGCTAAGAGTCTGCATATTTATTCAAACTATTAATTGAACTTCAGATCAAGATTTAAAAAAACAAATGAATAGTATGAATTATATAAGCACTGATTTAAATGTTTGCAACTTGAAGGGTTGTATGTGGTAAAAATGTGTATTTTAGATTGAGGCAGGAAATGGGTATTCCTACTTTCTAGTTCGCTGCTGATCTAGAAAATACTGTAACAAGAAGAAATATTTTTGGTCCTTTGTTTAGCCCCTTTAATACTCCAGATAGATTACTAATAAAATTCTGGTAGTAGCATAGCAATCTTTTATTCAGTACATGTTAATTGAATATGCCAGGCAGTGAGTAAAGAGCTGCTGATGAAAAGGTAAGTAAGTCTTGGTGACTTCTCATTGGGAGATGTTCTTGTGCTGTGAAAGCTCAGAGCCCCATGTGATGGATACCCTGGTATCAGGGTTAAAGGAATAGGAGGGAAAACAGGCCACAGAAAAACCAAACAGATGTTTTCACTTATGTTTCCATAACTTACTCATTGGAGAATCCTTGGATCCTTATTCAAACTTATTTTTGTTAAATTATTTGTATGGTTTTTATACACTTTCCTGCTTGTTGTCTCATTTGTCAGTTGCTTAGAAATAAGCATGGTATGGACATTACACTGACAGTGGTTGAGAGTAATAACTGGGAGCCCAGAAAGAGAGAACCCCAAATGTAGAAACCACAATACTTGGAACCATTTCAGATACCACAAGTAGTTCATTCCTTTGTGTGCCTGATAATAGCACTACAGACATTACCAGGAATAGATAACATAGTCAGTGTCCCTGATGAGATGCAGGGAAATAAGTATCTTAGAAAGAATCCCATGCAAATCAAGTTCAAAAAGTATTATTTCGAGTCGTTCACTTGTATCTCCAAGATTCACTTAAAACAGAGTTGTTGGATATACAAGATTTTGCAGTGCGTGTGTGTGCACAGAAACATTTTGATTTGTGAAAAAAAAGTTGTTGATAAATTCATTGGCGTAAATTATTTTCCACTTTTAGAAAAGAGTTAATGCTAAATTATAAATTGCCATTCTGACTTGATGTTTGATGCCTTAAAATATTTAGTGGCTGAAAATATATTTCACCTGGCCTAAAATTTTTAGTGTTGATTTACCTGTGAACATCTGTGTTGCTAAATTGACCATTTTGAAATTTAAGAGAATATTGATCCTTTTTGGTATTTCTTACTATTTGATTAGAAAACTATATTAGAGTAACCCTTTTTTTACGTACAAGCTTATGTTAACATTTTTCAACAGAAAATATTTTATCTAATTCTTATTTTATTTCTTTTTGATGTCAGGGATTTTTGCCGTCAGGATAAAAATTGTGATTACTACTTTAGTGTAGATGCAGATGTGGTTCTGACAAACCCAAGGACTTTAAAAATTTTGATTGAACAAAACAGGTACTGTATAAAGTTTAATGTCAATTCATTTTTTTTCATGGTTATCATTTTCTTTATGTGGACACACTAAAATGACTTAATAATAAATAGGAACAAATTGAGGGAATTAACATTATTTACTACATCTTTTAAACTTTCAATTCTAATTAATTAGTTTTGTTTTAAATTAAGCAAATAGAAAACAATGTGATGAATATTAGAAGTATTTAGTATTAGTGACAATCAGAAATATGTTTGTCAATTTTATTAGGCCTATTTTTATAGTTAAAGCTAGATGAAATTATGATATATCTGATACTAGTAAAATTTGGGATTGTTTGATTCTCCGTAGATGTTTTTAAAGTAGAATTTTATACAAGTTTCGACCTAAAAAGTTACTGCAAACAGAGTTGTAGTTCTTAGAATTTGATAGAAGCTTCAAAGGTACAAATTATTTTACAGCCAGATCGGTACTGAACTAATCACTGTACTTGCTTTCATTTAACTGAATTGAAATGGGAAAAAGACACCATCTATACCAGCTTATAATGATATTAAATTTTCACTTATTAATACTACTGCTACTACTAGTAGTAGTTATTATTAATGCTTCTACTAATAGCCTACCTTTAATGAATGCTTAAGTGCCAGGTATTGTTTTAAGTGTGTTTTCATTGATTAACTCAGTTCTTTGTCATGACAGAATGGTTAGCAGTGAAATGTTAGAATTATTTTTTTTTTTTGCTGAATAAAATGTATGAAAAATCTATTGTGCTCTGCTAATACACCCTATGTATAATGTGATTTGTCAATTTGACAATTCATTTATTACTTCAAAATCTGAGACATCTCAGTATTTATCTATATACAGCCCCACTATATAACTATCAATAGATACATATCCATCATTATTCTTGTAGTAAATTATTTAATGAATTTATACTATATATATATTTAACATATATCCCTCTTAGTATCAATCTAATGTTTCAAACCTTGTAAAATGTAAAAATTTCCCTCAAGTAATTCAAATGCCATCTGGGGCCCTTGCCCCTTGAAGAACCAATAAAACTTAGGTTATTTTTCCAATTCCATACATTTCTGTTAATTGTCAAAAGATTAGATTAATATTATATGCTTCTGTATCCAAGCATGTAGTTTTCATAAAGAATTTACATATAACAAGACTATTGCAAGATTTAGTGGACATGACTGAAGATTTAGAGGGACAAGAGGTGGCCCACAACTTAGGGCACATAAGCTCCTTTTTCTCTCTCCTTTTCCTGTCTCTGTTATTTATTGCCTTGCTCCAAATTTTACTCCTTCAGTTATTTAGTGCAATTTATCTCTCAGGTGTTGTTCTTGTATTTCCATACTTAAAAACAGTGAGACACGCACAAAAGAAAAATTTTGATCTTCAACATTTCTTTGCTCATCCCTCTTTGGCAGGCAGCTGGGATTATAAAGTACAAGATCTTTTTCTGTTAAACATTTGATCTTTTCAGTTATTGACATTGAATTATCATTTCTTAAATTAACATAATATGTAGATTCTCTGTTATATCTATTATATCTATATCTCTATATTTACATATCTCTATATATCTATTTTAAACAAAACAAAATATGGAAGTTTCTGGTCAACATTTCATTTTAATAGGAACCAGGAAAAATAAACCAAAACCATTATTTGCATGTTGTGTTTTTATAGACTGCTTTACTTTTCTATAAGTAAGAGAAAGGAAGGGCACACCTAATCCTCACAAGATTGGTGTGTTGTAGAATAGGTTTTCTGTGGAGAATAATTGGTTCATAGACTTCTTGGAGGAGTTTTTCAAGCTTTTCTTAAATTGTGAGATATCACCGCAATACACTTCATTTTAGAAGTAATTCTAGAGGAACTTCATACTTTCTTACCCTATTTGTGAAATGTTGACACATTATAAATAAGATTTTCTTAAGAAGAAAACTGACATGTTTTGCATATGTAACATGCTCGTCTTAGAGAGGTTACTTTCCTGGTAGGTAGGTAGGCATTATGGCAGTTATCCTCTATTTTGTTTTCTAAAATAAAGGACCAGAAAAATGTTTGGTGTTGCAAGGGCTAGCACTAACTATTTTAAAAGTAACCAAAAAAAAAAAAAAAAAAAAAGAAGAAGAAGAAAGGAAGGAAGGAAGGAAGGAAGGAAGGAAGGAAGGAAGGAAGGAAGGAAGGAAGGAAGGAGGGAGGGAAAAGGAAGGGAGAAAGGAAATGTACTTTAAAGTAATTTATGACAACTTTAGGAAAACTGGCCTATTTATAAGTATTTCAGCTTATCATTCATTTTTTTTAATCAACAGATATTTATTGAATACTTCAATATACCGTGAACTATGTCTTACTAATAACAATGAAAATATTTGATTTCATATAATTTCTGAAATATTTAAATAATTAAGATAGTTTCACTTTTGTGTATAAGGGACTTTTAAAAGTCATTTTTAAACTTTCAATCACATTTTCAATTTTTTGTTCCTCTTTAAGCAATGTTACTGAAAACCAGCAGTGTACTTAAGAAAAAGTGTTGGGAAAAAATTTTTCTACTTTATTTTGCTTTTAGTTTTTCGGACTAACTACATGTGTGTTAAATGAACTTTATTGTTTTATGTGTCATGCTAAGCCCAAAACACATAATTCTGTGGTAATTTAAAAATAAATAATTACCTAGATTTTTTTTCTCTCTTTAGAAAGATCATTGCCCCTCTTGTAACTCGTCATGGAAAGCTTTGGTCCAACTTCTGGGGAGCATTGAGTCCTGATGGATACTATGCTCGATCAGAAGATTATGTGGATATTGTTCAAGGAAATAGAATGTAAGTTACTTAATTTTTCAACATAAAATATGATCTAAAGATGTGGTCTTGTTAATATTACTTGAAATTTTTTACTATTATCTTTTTTTTCTTTATGTTTAATGAAAATTTGGAAACTTGAACACTTGGGATCCTGAAATACTAGTGCAAACTAGTATTTTATAAAAAAAAGTTTTTAGAGTTTTAAATATTTAAAGTAACAAACTCACTATTGTGGGAAATACTAAGAGACAGTATATAGTTACTATAGGTAGCCCATCTTAGTTTGTTAGAAGAGTAATAACATTCTTTAGTTAAAAGTTTAGAAAGGGAATTTAGCTAATATATTTAGTGGCCAGGATGAAAATTGTTTTGATAGCTTTTAAAACTTATAAATGAGCAAACAAAAGTAACACTGAGAATCAAAACCTTCTAACATTTCCTATTTTAAGAGTTTCTTGTGTAAAATAGCAAATATTCTGCTTTAAAGATAAGTTTCTTCACTAATATCTGATATTAATTTCTAGGGTTAGAAACAAATATACTTATTACAAAATGTGTGTATGATTGATATTGATTTCAGATACAACAGTTGATATTTTTTAAATTAAAAAATAATCACAGTTGAAATAATGTTTTTTACTAAGGGAATATTAGGGAAGAATGTCACTTTTATTTTTATGTATACAATGGACCAGAGTGACTGAGATGTTAAGTACTTTGCCTAATTTCTCAGATACATCAGTCCAATTAAAAAGAGAAAAACATTCTTTTGTGACTAAAAACATGTGCCCTTACATTTAGAAAAAAAATGTTGAACAGTTGAGCAGTAAAAAGATGTTTTGTTTGTGAAAATAGTAATAGGTGTGAAAATAGTAAGTCAATATAAATGATCTAAATGTGATAAAGCCTTTTGTTGCAATTAAGAATCATGATAGCTGAGAAAACACTATTAAGATAGTATTCTGTAGTTTCAAAGTGCTTATATTGTCTCTGAGATGATTCGTGTGGACTATGTGCCTGATATTATCTGTAGATATAGCAGAAATAAGAGTTCACAGAAGTAGAATAGAGAATTCATGATTCATTTAAGTTGTTGTAGGCACTGGTGTTTCTCTGTCCAATCTCTTGTCATTGTCTGAAGTGTAAGGAAAATAATAAGGTAGAGGTTTTTTATTCTAGTTAATACAAGAATACAGTTCATGTACAAAATCAGCTTGAAGGAATGGCATCTTCCGACATACATGTGTGTGTGTCTTTACCTTCAAAAGTACAGCACTGGGCACTCTGCCAGTGATTAATTTCTGAATTCAGATGCTACACTGTATACTTTTTATGACCACTTCTTTTAGGCTCATCTAGTAAAACAAAATGATATATTCCTTTTAATATCTAACTACATTGCGTTGGTTAAGATCTTCCCTCTCTGTTCTCTAAAAGCAACAGGCATATTTCTTCAGGTGAAACCTTATACTTTTCTTAAGAAATGAGTCATGTTCAGAGTGAGGAGAAAGATCCATGGGAAAAAATGATGGACGAAATAACGTGCCTCCTAACACTCATGCTCTTTTGGCCATATTTTTTAATATCTTTTATTTATTTATTTATTTTTATTTTTATTTTTATTTTTTTTTTAGGCAAAGCAACCCTTGGTTGACCTCACAGATTGCAAAGACCTTGTCAGCTTACAATCCCTATTTTTTATTTTTTATTTTTATTTTTTATGGCTACAGCACCTGGTCTTCCTCGGTGGTCTCCCATCCAAGTACTAACCAGGCCCAACCCTGCTTAGCTTCCAAGATCAGAAGGGATCTCGCTTGTTGTTCAGAGTGGCATGGCCATAGGCCATATCTTCCTTTTAATACAATAATTTTAGATGGCTTAATGAATATCGAGAGAATATATTTTAGGAGAATTTTAGGCTATATTCAGTGTTATGCTGATAAATTCCACCAACGGGTTCTTGGGATTGGAGGTGCCCTGATTTGCAGTGTTTGCCAATTTTTGTGGTATGAGTACTTCTGCCACGGCTGATTTCAAGCTCCTAATGTGAAGTCAGTAAGTGAAGACTTGAGAAGTGAAGCTACAGGTCATCTCTGGGGAGCAAGTGTAAGCTGAGTCTAGCAAACCACCAGTTGTATGTGATTATTTTTGCTATCAAACTGCTTGATCTTAAATGGAAACACCTTCTGTACAACAGAATATTAAAATGTAACTGTAACAACTGAGAGATGACAGCCAAAATACCAGATATCAACCTTAAAATAAAGTTTATCTAGGAAGATAGTGATTTATCTCATAAAATGTAGTGGATACCAAATAGTCTCATCTATATATGTATATCATATGTATGTATAAATATGAATATACGTATACATATATACACACACATACATATATCAAATATCATTAAATATGTTTACATTTGCATGTAATTTAATTATGTATTCAAAATTTAAAAACTACAAGGCACTTATTTTTAAAACATAAAAACAAAACTATTTTGTGTTTGTGTTAGTTTGGAATGTGTTTTCTTTACTTTCAGAGGGATATGGAATGTCCCATACATGGCTAATGTCTACTTAATTAAAGGAAAGACACTCCGATCAGAGATGAATGAAAGGAACTATTTTGTTCGAGATAAACTGGATCCTGATATGGCTCTTTGCCGAAATGCTAGAGAAATGGTAGGCAATAAATTGATGGCTTGTTTGATGTTCTTATAAGATGGCTTGCTTTTCCAGTTCATGTGTCATTATCTTTTGATGCTCTTTTTCTTTCTAATTGTAAAGACTTGCCATTTTTTTTGATTCTCTGTTGAAAAATTGGAAACAGTTATAAAGAAGAATTTGTGAATAATTACCTATAGAAACATTTGAAAAGTGTTAGGGTGGTCCTTAGGCTTATTCATAAGCAACAATAAGATTCCAATAATAAACATTAATTTATTACAAGTCAGCTTTTCTTTTTAAGGATTAGTCTTCTATTTGAAATTCTGTAGTAAAAATTTGTGCTAATTCAAATTAATTCGGTAAAGCCTGGATGAAATGATTATACATTTAAGAACACACTTTTGTTCTTAAGATCAATGTCCATACTTTCTCTGTCATTATGAACTCCATACTTTTAAAAAGCAGGTTCTTTACCACTAAATTAGGAGAAGGAATGAGATAAATAGTATATTTAATCTATGTAAAAAATTAATGATACATTGCTATTCTACAAATATACTCTTATTACAAAACTTAAATGACTGTAGAAAATAATTTGTTTTCAAAATGTATAAATATGTATTAAAACATATTTATATGTTTTTCTGTTTTATAAAGGATTGGATTATTTTATTCAAAGTTATGTAAGCAAATGTGATTTTGGAAAAAATCAGAAAAGTTGGCAAGTGTTTTTTTATTAGTTTTTAAAGGCATGTATTGTTCGAGTATGTTTGTTTTTCCAATAAGCCTATGTGCATTGTTATGTCGAATATCCTCAAACCCTGTAATTGTAATTTGTGCTCATGTTTGGCTAATTTGACTCAACAGCACATCCTGGAATGGCCTGTCTTACACACATTTTCTCTTTTGCCCTAATTTTGTTTCTAATGAAAGTTCTACTAAGGAATGAGCTTGGATTTATGTTTGACCAGAAAAACAAAAACAAAAACAAAAACCTAGAAGCGGCTGGAGTTCTCTTTGTGTGCGCTATAAGCTTTGCTTGTTCTGCATGTTGTCTATGAAGGATATTTCAGAATGTCAGCTTTTCATCAGAGGCTGCTATTTTTATTTACCTAAAAATACCTGAGAGAGTGGGCGTGCAGGTCAACTTACCCAATGCTTCTCTTCATTTTAGACATTACAAAGGGAAAAAGACTCCCCTACTCCGGAAACATTCCAAATGCTCAGCCCCCCAAAGGTGTTCTTTTTATTTATTTTTATTTATTTTTGTTTATTTATTAATACTAGTATGGTATATTGCCTAGCAGTAATATTTCTTTGAGTCTTTTTTTCATTTAGCGTGGTAAATTGTTGGTATTTATTGGTTTTGATTCTGCATATATGTGTAAGTTTTGTGTATTGGGGATTGGGTATTGTGTGATAGTCAACCCTTAAGTCTTTGGGATGATATACACTTTATGATTGGTAGATGAGAAAAGTAAAACCGAAGTTCCTTTCACTAGTTTTTCTTTTTTTTAAGGGAGAGAGGTAGGAGTAAGTATAAAGTACATCTTGATAAAAATGAGGTTTGGGCATTCTTCATTAATTTTTTATTATTAATAACTAATCCTTTTATTATTAAAACAGGTACAAAAAGAAACAACCTTACCTTAGTGATGTTTGCCACATTTCTTTGGTTTGGAACAAGGATGTGAGACTGGTTTTCTTTAGCTGCCTTGTAATGCACGAATAATTTCTGTGTTCTGTTTTTAAACATTAGGGCAATAAGAATAAAATAGACTGATGAAGTAATATTGACATTTGAATTCTTGTTTAAAAATGTGATGTGTTCTTTGAAAGGAAAAGAAGCCAAAAGAGGTACAATTAATTGCACTTTGGTATCTCAAAAATATTTCTGCTTTCAAACAGGAATTTTTTCCCTGATGTCTACTTCTAGGATCAATGAGAAAGGGATAAAAACAGTCCTTTCTTCCTCTTCTCTTTTTTCAGTTGAGTGTCAGTGCTATCAATTAGTTTTGTGTGGTGTCTTAGTTCAAAATTAATCAAAATTTTGAACTGAAATTTTCAATCATGCATGTTTTATATGAAAAATAAGAATGCATGTTCATGAATGAAAATATAAAAGTCGAAATTAATATTTCATATATTTTTCCTGCTTATATATATTTTTTCTTGTACTTCAAGTTTGTTAATACTATTATTTTTTGGCATATAGGGTGTATTTATGTACATTTCTAATAGACATGAATTTGGAAGACTATTATCAACTGCTAATTACAATACTTCCCATTATAACAATGACCTCTGGCAGATTTTTGAAAATCCTGTGGTATGTATTTCATACTCAATATATTACTTATTTTCCTAAAACTCTAAATGAATGTAAATAAATTGGATTAATAATATGAAAATGGTAAAAGGTTTTAGAAAATTTTTTATATCATTTTTAAAAAGATAATTTTATATCATGTTCTATAAAGTAGATCTAAACTTGACCAAGAACTCTGTTTTTTTATTAAAACATATATTAGGTTTGGAGAAGGGAATTATCAGTTTATTTTATTTCTCCCATAATTTTAACTTACATATTCAAAAGCATCATCAAATTTTTAATCACAATTTCAGAAAAAATGTTACAAGTAACTCACATATGACAATATTATATTTTGAATTTCAGGAAGAAAATTCAAGAAGTCATTTTGGCAAAATACATTTATTTTATCATTTTGTATATTTTTCATAACAATTTTGTTAATGTATACCAGAGATAGCTAGACAAAATTGCAGGGTAAGTAGATTCAGCATATGAAGAAAGTCTTAGTTGAGGAAACTATTTTAAAAGTCTGAAATTATTCCTTTTCTTAAAAATTTGAATCATACAGGAATTAACTGCTTTTTTTATCTTACTAGTCAAGTGGTACATTTATTCAGGGGAAAATACTCTCTTGAATAATCATCTTTTGTTGTACTACCATTTAAAGTTTTGCCCTTGCCAATAGTAAAAGTTTTAAATCACAAAGACTTAATCCACCTGGTCAGAATTCTTTTATTTTGTAGGAATAGTTGACATCCAAGAATAATAAATTTAATGGTTTCTGAATACTCTGTTGAATAGAAAAAGATTATCTTATATCTCATGACATTTTTGTATTTTAAAAGTACTTTTGGTCCATTTTAGCTGTATTCTTCATCTTTCACAGGAGTAGAATTGAAAAGAGGCTTATTTAAATGGTAAGGGTGGAATTACATGTTTTACTTTAGTACTGAATCTCTTAATATTTTGAAGGATAGAATTTAATTTCTTGAGTAATATTAGCTTCCTGAAAAATTCCAAATTATATCCTGAATTGTAGATGTTTGTGTAAGAATTCAGGTCTTTGGAGAGCTTGCAATGAAAATATCAGAAGTTGGAACTCTTTTCTTTCCATGGCTTTGCTTTGTTTTTGTTTTTTGTTTTTTTTGGAAATTAGCCTTATCAATATGCATCAGGAGGGGTATCCCATAGGGGAATATTAAATGGTTGTCCCGTTATCAGAACTTCTAAGAAATTAAATTAATGAGGTTACAATTTATTCAGTGATGCTTGAAATGTGGTCTAAAATGCAAAATATTAATGAACTTATATAAAATTTTAGGGACTTTTTTCTTTAACTTCAGTAATGATGCAAAGGAAAAAATACTTAGAGATTCTGAAATGTTTTGAATGATTATTTACTTCTAATTTTTTCCCATATTTTAGAATCACAAAACTAATTAATATTAGAGGGAATAATGAGATATTTAATCTTTATAATTATATGCTATGTATTTATTTATTAAAGAAATATAAGATAGCTTTTTTTCTCTATGTCAAAAGTATCTGAGCTCCATATAAGCAGAAATATGCAAAACTAAGAATGGCATAAAGTTATTAAGGTCCCTCTGAAATCTGGCCTCAAAAGATGTATTTCAGACAAATATTTTTGAAACATTTTGATTGAAATTATTTTGAATCTATCTGTACCTCAGTTCTTCCCTGCTAGCTCCTTATATTTGTATTTGTAAAGAGAAATTTAAGAACTTTGTTAAACAATCTAAATACATTTAAGGAGCTATTTTTGGATACTAAATCACTCCATATTTTAATGTATATCCTCTAACTACTGGATTTTTAAATAAAACATTTGACCCAGGAAAAATTTCCTTAGCCAATGTTAACAAAAATTGAGGTATCTTAGTGTGTGGTTTATGTGTTAGAGATTGGTCAAAGAGAAGAATCAGGTTCATTAATTAGCATAAAGAGGATCAATTTTTTTTTAATATATAATCCCATATCTTAATTTTAGTAACTAAAAGAAGTCTAAGTATTAGTAACCCTATGATCATTCTTTGATAAATATTAAAAACTGAAATGAAGGCATAAATTTTATATACATTTTTAAAATCAGTTATTTTAGAGTAATTCACTTTATTATAAATAAGACCCAAGTTTAATTTAATTGCTAATTAATATTTACTAATATTTGTTCATAGGATTTTGTTATTCAGTTTTAAACACATTTATCTACTCTGCATATATGTGTAAGATATCGTATACAATCTAATTATAAAATTACTCAAAATTTTAAATTCTGTGGTATAAAACTTCATAAATGAAAGTTTTTTATCTCAAAGATAAGAGCATACACAATGAGGCAAAGATTAAAAAACAAACTGTGGTTTCTGAGAATTCTTATTTTGTCCATGACACATGATCATTTATAAGTTGTTTGAGCAATTTCTAAAATGCATATGCTTTTATTTTTTTATTGAAATACTTGTAAAAATGTATTTGCTTTAATCTATACAATTGATTTTTTTTTTTGGTAGGACTGGAAGGAAAAGTATATAAACCGTGATTATTCAAAGATTTTCACTGAAAATATAGTTGAACAGGTTTGTATTAATAATTACTATGATAGAGCATTTTTGCTGTAGTTTACATAAGGGAATATTACTGCAATACTGCTTTAGCAGAGAATGTCGTAAAAGTGGAGAAACTGTCCTTTAGGTAAAATTCATATGGCTTAACTAGTTTTATAGCCTTAAGGGTCATATAGTTGTAAAAATGTAGGCCTCTTTCAATAAAAGTTTACTTGAAAGAAATTGGCCTTCAAGAATCTTTTCTCAGGTCTTTTAAAAAATAAACTCTATTTTAGATTAGTATTGCAAACTATTGCTAATACCTTATTTTCAGAGAATGTAAAGCATCTTTGATTCTGAGATATCCCATTATTTTGTGTACTGTGAGAAAAAAATACTGCCAATTAAGCTATGACTAGTGTTTTCTAGTCATTTAGAATTTTTTAATTTTATCATATTGAAAGACTTATTTTAGACTTATTAAGGCATAGATATTATTATTTTGATGGACTCATTTCTTTGTCAAATCAGTGTAAATAATTTTAAAGGACATTTCAAAGAACAAGTCAGTTCAGGAAAGTGCAACACCAACTAAATGCATGTGTGCATATGCATACACAGACACAGACACACAGAAACCACACACTCACACAGTGAGGACAGAATGAAAGTGTGATCAAATGTATATGCATGCATTATGGCATTACAGCTACATCACAATGGCTGCTTGGCTGACCATGACTTTAAGACTTGTATTGATTTCATTGATCTTAAGATGTAATTAAAAAATTAAAAATTAAGTCTCAGAAAGTGTTAAAAAACCCAAACCAGAAAAGTAGTATTGTTTATAATAGTAATGTCAATAATGTTGGATAAACTTCTTAAAAAGGACATCTAAGTGAAATGAATATTGACTATTCTGTCCTATTACTTTTGAAATGCTGGTTTTTAGTTAAAAGACATAAAATGTTATCATCTTAATGTTAATGCCATATTTTATAGCCTTGTCCAGATGTCTTTTGGTTTCCCATATTTTCTGAAGAAGCCTGTGATGAATTGGTGGAAGAAATGGAGCATTATGGCCAGTGGTCTGGAGGGAAACATCATGTAAGTTGTAATTTCACACAGAAAACTAAAATGTGTGTGGGGGGCAGGAAAACTATGTTTTTAGTGTAATTCTACCACTAATTAGTGTTTAACATTAGATCTGTCTGGGCCTCAGCTTCTCGTTTATGCATGTAATTACCTTGAATGGCAGTGGCCCCAGGCTGAAAATGGCAAGGAATATGTGTCTTTATTGTGTGATGCTACTCTTCTTCAAAGCTACTTTGTATTCTCTGCATTTTTACAGTGAGCTGTAGTGAAAATACTATGACAAAGTTTATCTGGAATCGATTTCAAAACGATTTTTGTATAAACATGAGGATTCTCTTTGAATAAATGCCTTTAGTGTAATTTGGTTTTGCATTTACATTCAGTGTCAGAGACTTGGCAGGAAGTTTTACTATTGGTGGTTCAATGTGTTTCTTTTCCTCTGAGAACCTACAGATGCCAGCTCCTTAACAATACCAAGAAATTTAAGTGGAATACTCTGGAATATTACTACTTCTGCTTAATTATATACCCAGCTAGTTAGCAGATCAGGGAAACAAGTTGAAAGTGTGATGAAGTACTTGAAGTCAGCAGGTTGCAGTCAGGATAATGAAAATCTACTGTGGGAGGACCTTTGGGTGCCACAAAGTAGAAGTGAGGAACAGAGCAGGCAAAGCTGTTTCAGTGGTAGATAATCCGGAAGGCAGATAAATACAATCTATGCCCATCAACAGTTAAGGCTGCCTAAAGGGTCACTGTAAAAAACTCATGTTTTTAGGGGGCTTGGGAGGGCTTTGGAAATCAATCTTATTTACTTTATAGTTAGACCTCACATATAAATTTGTAAAAAATGAGATAAATGGAGTCACTTTAAAATGGAATTGTAGCTGTCATCCCAGAGAAACTGCCTTGCACACCTTACTTCTCAGATCATTAGACTGTTAAAACAGACAAAATAACCTTTGGACTGGACCTAACAGCAGCCTTATATACCAGAGAACTGTGTGTAAAGATAACAAGAAACAGATATTATGATGACCTGAACTGAAAATTTACCAATATTGTTTAGAATTAGCATCACTGTTTTAGGTTATCGGCAGCTATAAAATTCTTTCCCTGTATTAATATAATTGTTCCCCTTCCCTTTCTTATAAATAAATACGCCTTGTATTTGCCTCCTAATCTGAACACTATTTGCATTTCTGCCTGAATCAGTTGTTTCCTAATAGCTATTCTTTTGGATCTCAAACACTTGTTGTCTCTTACTTTGGCCTTTTGTTTTTAGGTTAACATTAAATAAGTAAAAAAGGAGTAGCCAACTCTGCAATATTTTGCTTCATCATTGATATATTTGCAAAGCCATGTTACCTTAGTTATTTTATAGTTTTTCAATTAAAACAGATAGTACACCATGAACAACTGTTGTTTTTTTGTCTATTGTAATCTTGTGATTGAAAAAAAATCTAAGATCATATAAATGTAAATTGCACACAGACCACAATTTATGATGTCATTAATGTTGTTCCTAGGATAGCCGTATTTCTGGTGGTTATGAAAATGTCCCAACTGATGATATCCACATGAAGCAAATTGATCTGGAGAATGTATGGCTTCATTTTATCCGGGAGTTTATTGCACCTGTTACACTGAAGGTCTTTGCAGGCTATTATACGAAGGTAGTTATCCTCTTGTACCTCCTGCATACTTCTTCCCAGTTTTTATGCAAATGTGCTATTTTATGTTTTTATTGATGAGAAAAACCATTGGCTTACTTTGCTTTTTTAGGGATTTGCATTATTGAATTTTGTGGTAAAATACTCCCCTGATAGACAGCGTTCTCTTCGCCCTCATCACGATGCTTCTACATTTACCATCAACATTGCACTCAATAATGTGGGAGAAGATTTTCAGGTAATTATGAGTTTTATTTTTTTCCATTTTTTAAAAGAAACATGTCATTATAAAAAGGCTTTACCCTATATTTTTTCTAGATTCTACTTATGTGACATAATTTGAATTTTGCCAGTAATAAAAAAAGTTAAACAAAATGGACTGATACATTTATTTGTTACATCTCTTTTAGGGAGGTGGATGCAAATTTCTAAGGTACAATTGCTCTATTGAATCACCAAGAAAAGGCTGGAGCTTCATGCATCCAGGGAGACTCACACATTTGCATGAAGGACTTCCTGTTAAAAATGGAACACGATACATTGCAGTGTCATTTATAGATCCCTAAGTTATTTACTTTTCATTGAATTGACATTTCTTTGGAATGGATGACTGGTATGAACATATCTTTGAAGTTGTGCTTGAGAAGATGAGAGGAATATTTAAATAACTTCCACAGAACAACCTAACTTTGGGCCAAACATTTGAAAAACTTTATAAAAACTTGTTTGATATTTCCTAATGTCTGCTCTGAGCCTTAAAACACAGATTGAAGAAGAAAGGAAAAAAGTAAACACAAATATTTATTTCTATGCCTTATTGTCTTTGAGAATAATGAGAATTTTCTAAATTTGTGTTTCAGTTGATAAAATATTCAGGTACAAATGTACAAGTGACAAATGAGACTGGTAATATTTTATTTAACAAAAGCCTTAAGAAGAATTTTATTTATCAACATATAGATGAAGTGGATATAAATGAAAATTGGCAATTTTTAAAATGCCGAAAAACTGGAATTTTAACTGAATTTGTGTGCAACTTATTGTGTAAGTACTTTTTGACCACCTATGCAAGTATGTTTTAAAATATAGTTCCTGAAGGAATACAAAGAACAATATGACAGTTTTTTTTCCTTAAGAAAATTAGTATAAATGCAATGAGGTGCATACCCAGTTAAAACATTTTTGTTTAGATTGTTCGACTTTTTTTTTACATTTGTATTAGAAATCAAGCCCTGTATTCCTTCAGATAAAATTTCCAAGGTAGATTATAGTAAATAGATACTAGATTTAGAAAAGCTTTCAAACCTTTCCGTTTCTTATTGACTTAAGATCACCAAGTGACCTTAAGTCAAAAAGGGTGTTGTTCTTTTAATTCTAGAAAATAATGAGGAAATTTTTTTCTTTGAGATTAGTAGTAGCATTTTGATTTTAAAAAAATTAAGTACTTGAATTTTATATCAGGAAAATAAAGTTGGTGAGCTTTTCTTCTTCCTTTTTGCCCTTTGTCTCCCTCCTTATGCTCTTTTTGTGAGGGTTATCCTCTTTTTTGTCTTCCCAGCATAGTCTACATTTTATCCTTCTTACTCTTTTTATTGCCTTCTCTTTATCACACTTTAGAATAATTTCCTAGCACACTTGATTTTTCACCATTTCTCTGAGTAAGGTTTAAATATCCTTATTGTAGCTACTGTTTTTAATTTAAAGGTTAAACTTGAAAAAAAGTGCTAAGTCATGGTGCCAAAATTTATTTTTCTAACACTATGTGTTAGAAAATTATGAAAAATAAAGTAATTTAAAATAAGTTTCTGTTGTTTTATTTATTATTGGTGATTTGTCTTTAAAAGAGGATTATGATGGAGTAGCCTGAAAGAATATCTGGATATACTAGACAATTATTTTTTTCTTGGTATATTTACTGATATAACAATGAAAACTCTATTTATTGAATTATAAATTGAATTATAATATCTTCAGTATGAAAATGATCAGGATTTGGTCTAACTTATTTTACAAGTGAGAAACTAGATACCCAAATATATTAATTAATTAATTAATTATTATATTCAATATATATTTGTTTATTCGTGGGTGTTTTTCAGGTTTCTTTTTTGGCCCAGGCACTGTTCCAGGCACTGAGGATATGGTGATGAACAAATTGTTATGATTACTGGGAGATGGACTTAGGAAATAAGGAAGTTGAGTTCTACCTCTTTTCTTTGGTGGTATTTAATACACAAGTTATATTTCTACTCTTCGTCATCTTGGTTAAGGAGACATTTTCGTAATGATTTGTTATTTATATTACTATGCTTCAGGGATGGTATTCCAAATGCATAAAAACTGGTATGACTTGGATGCCAACTATCAGAACTGATTCTAGTTTAATAAAACAGTTCTACCAGTGCAAAGCCAGCTTAATGTCCTTTGTGGTATATACTTCGGAGAAAAGACATCTACCAGATCCTAGTTCTTTTCAGTTGTGGTATACATGGATGGTGACCTCTAATAACTATCTTAATCTCATGCCACCATGTTTCCAGAAATTGGATCAAGGTAGTCAACTGAGCAATTTTCTGTCTTCCCTCTCATCTCAGATTTCATGGAACGATATATGTACTTTTTAACAGGACAACTCATAATTAGTCAGGGAAAGTGAGAAATTCCCACAAGTAGATCAGAAAATTTGAGAGGGAAGACAGGTGGGGTTGGATGGATGGAGAAAGCTGCAGCTTAAAACACACTCACCTTTGGCAACCACCAATCTGTTCTGTTTTTGTGAGTCAGTTTTTTTAGATTCTACGTTTAAGTGAAATCATATAATAATTTTCTTTCTCTGTATGGCTGATTTCACTTAGCATAACTCCCTCAAGGCTCAAATGGCAGTATTTTCTTTTTTTATGTTAAATAATATTCCTATAACACAACATTCTTAAACAATTAGGTTGTTTCCATGTCTTGGTTATTGTAAATAATGCTATAATTAACATAGGAGTACAGATACCTTTTGTAGATAGTGATTTTGTTTCCTTCAGATATATACCCAGAAGTAGAATTGCTAGATCACATCATCGCTATTTTTAATTTTTTGAGGAACTAAAATCTTCATCTATGGATATACATTCGTGTATTGTTTAACTTAAATAATAAAGTTAAAGAAAGGGAAGAATTCCCATAACTTATTTAATTTGATTAAAGTATGTTAATGTCAATACTAACACATGTTTGCGTGTGTACAAGCATGTGTGCTTCTGTGTATATGTGTATTACCAAAAGCTTTAAATTCTCGTCATGGTGGAATTTTTTCCCCCTAAGTCTTAGTGTGCATAGGAATTAATGTGAATATTTTCCCCTAATATGGATACTTTGGTAGTAGTCTAGTATATTAGTTTTCTCCATTCTGCTTCATTTTGAAACACATAATTGGTACTTTACCTAAGAGATTAAATACCCCTCCACAGAATAAAAATATGGAAAATAGTTAACATATGAATTATCTGTCTTAATGACAGAATCTTTTTATATATTTCTTCACTCCTGTTTTTCTGTCATTTGCACTTAATTTTCCTGCTTGTTAAGCCCTAAGCTCATCTTGTATGACATTTCGGGGACCTGACATTCATTTGGACTGTAGAGTCTATTCAACAGATCTTTTCAAGTTGTAGGAAAACCAAGTAAATTTTTTAATCACGGTTGAGAGTTAGTTTCAGTAAACACTCCTCTTTGACTAGATGTTGACTATTTTGGAAAAATAAAGTCTTTAAGACTTTATGAAAGCAGCCTTTGTCAAACAGGACTGTTTACCTGTGGTCTTCTAGAATAGTAAAACTTCTTTAGAATAATAGACTTCTAGAATAACTTTTGTTAAGAAAAAGCCACTGGGGGCAGGGGAGGAAAATATATCAAGCTCTATAATGAAAGCGGTAAAATTTCATATTAAATTTGAAGAGAAATACACTAAAACTATGAAAAGAATAGAAAACTGTACACGTAGACATCCTTTAAAATGTGAAGTACTGTGTATCTAAATTCTAATAAAAGAATGAGAAAAATTGAGAGGTGAATATACATTCTAGGGATTTGTGGACTTTATAAATCTTAAATCTTCTGGGCAGTTTTTTTTTTTTTAATTTTAAGATTAACATTATTGTTTTTCTTAAGATAGTAAAATAGATTAGAAAACATTTATTGGAAAATAGGTTCTTTTGCTGATTTTTGGGCGTTGATTTTAATTTTATTTCATTTTTTTTATTATGGTGACTTTGGTCAATGAAATACACTAAGTATCAAGTATACAATTCAACAGTAAGGCATATGGTATTGCATTTTTGTTCACCACCCATAGTTAGATTTCTTTCTGTCACCATGTATTTGATCCCCTTTACTGCATCTACCTCCCCCTTTCTCCCAACCCCTACCCTCTAGTCTATAGTCCATGTCCATAAGTGTCTGTTTCTTTGTCCTATTCATTTATTGCTTTTAGGTTTATATCCCACATAGAAGTGATATTATTTCTGTCTGGCTTATTTTGATTAGCATGATTATATCAAGGTCCATGCATGTTGTCGCAAATGGCAATATGTCATCTCTTCTTATGTCTGAGTAATATTCCATTATATATAGGTACCACAGCTTCTTTATCCAATCTATTGTAGGACACTTTGGTTGCTTCCATATCCTGGCCACTGTGAACAATGCTGTTATGAACATTAATGTGCAAATATCTTTTTGGATATATGTTTTCGAATCTTTGGGGATAAACACCCAGTAGAGGGATTGCTGTATTATGTGGTAGATCAATTCTTAGTTTTTTGAGGAGCCTCCATACTGTCGTAACTGTACCAATATGCATGTCCCACCAGCAGTGTATGAGGGTTCCTTTTTCTCCGTGTCCTCTACAGCATTTGAAATTACTTGTCCTGTTGATTACAGCTATTCTAACAAGTGTGAGATGTTTTCTTATTGCATTTCCCTAATTGCCAGCAATGTTAAGCATCCTTTCAAATATTTGTTGGCCATTTGTATGTCCTCTAGGGAGAAGTGTCTGTTCAGGTCTCTGTCCATTTTTTGATTGGATCGTTTTTTTGTTTTTGTTTTTGTTTTTTATTGTTACTAGTTGTATGAGTACTTTGTATATTTTGAATATAAGGCCCTTATCGGAGGCGATGCTTGCAAATGTATTTTCCCATCCGGATTGTTGTCTCTTTACCTTTTTGATGATTTCTTTTGCTGTGCAGAAGTTTTTTAATTTGATGTAGTCCCATTAAATTATTTTTGCTTTTACTTCCCTTATTTTCGAGGTCAAATTAATAAACTCTTTAAGTCCAAGGTCCATGAGTTTAGTTCTGTTTTCTTCTATGCATTTTATTGTTTCAGGTCTTATATTCAGGTCCTTTATCTATTTTGAGTTAACTTCAGTGTGTGGTGATAGACTACAGCCCAGTTTCATTCTTCTGTAGGTGGCTTTCTGGTTTTCCCAGCACCATTTTATTGACGAGGCTTTCCTTTCCCCACTGTCTGTTTCTGACTTTTTTGTCAAAAAATTATTTGCCCATATAAACATGGGTTTGTTTCTGGACTCTCAGATCTGTTCCACTGGTTCATATGTCTTTCTGCCAATACCATGCCATTTTGATTATTGTTCTTTGTAGTATAATTTGAACTTGGGGAGAATGATGCCTTTAGCCTCGTTCGTTTAATTTAGGATGGCTTTGGCGATTCGGGATCTTTTGTGCTTCCATACAAATCTGATGATTTTTTGTTCTATTTCTTTAAAAAATGCCTATGAGATTTTGATGGGGATTGCATTAAATCTGTGTAATACTTTAGGTAATAAGGTAATTTTAACTATGTTATATTCTTCCAAAATCCAAGAACACGGAATATCTTTTCGTTTTCTTTGTATCTTCTTCGATTTATTTTTATAGGCTTATAGTTTTCATTATATAGGTCCTTCACATGTTTTGTTAAATTTATTCCTAGGTATTCTTTTTGTTGTAATTGCAAAAGGAATTGCATTATTCTTCTTTTTCTGACACTTCATTATTAGAGTCTAGGAATGCTGTAGATTTTGAATGTTGATTTTGTATCCAGAAACTTTACTGTATTTGCTTATTCTTTCTAGCAGTGTTCTTGTGGAGTCTTTAGGGTTTTTTATATAGAGAATCATGTCATCCGTATTGTTTAAGATTATAATGCCCTGTTCTTAATAAGGGTTGCACTCCTCTGCTATCTGCCTGATAGTTGCCTTACTCCTAATTACAGTTCTTAGAATTGATATGAATTACTTTGGATCTCATTGAGTTTTTTCAGAAGTAGCATCCTGAATTCTCTGTCATTTAAGTCACGTGTTTCTATGTCCTTAAGTTTATTTTCTGGAGATTTTTTCTTTCTTTCTGAAATACCTTGTCACCTTTGTTATTCATGTGTGTTAAATGGATCATTTCTCCTACTGGGCATTAATGAAGTAAATCTGCTTCCCCCTTCCGCCCTCCAGAGAGATTAATTATATAAAGGTCACTCTTTTGCCTATTGCTAAGAAGGCATTTTTCTTTTGGTTTCCAGTAGTTGGTGTCTAATCCTCTTGGATCCTAGCTTTATATAAAGCCTTAAAATGCCTTTTTTTCCCTCTTATAAATATTCAGTCACACTCACTATCCTCAACCTCAGTCCCTGTCAGTGTCAGCGACAGTTTTGGTAGCATTTGCTCAGATTCCCCTTGGCTCTGCAGTGTTCGGTCTTAGAGGATATGGGACCAGGTGCAGGTGCCCTTTGGATTAGAGGAAGGGGATTATAGCTCAGCTTCACATATTGCAAAGTGGCTGGTTATAATCAATTGTTGCTTCTCTGCCATCCCTATTTCTCTGCTTTCTACCATGATCCCTGGGCACTGCCAGTGTGTAGAGCTCACAGCTCTCTCTGCAAGGGTTTTCAGGACCCACTACACCTTCTACAGGACCTCTGGCTGCAAGAGGCAGC